>JBBMKD010000053.1:17151325-17215475 GCA_037834095.1 Argya squamiceps | reverse complement strand
GGAAGTAAGGAAGGAAGGAAGGAAGGAAGGAAGGAAGGAAGGAAGGAAGGAAGGAAGGAAGGAAGGAAGGAAGGAAGATAAGATATATAGTGTTCTTACTCACTTCTAGTAAGGAAAATATGTAATAAAAACTGCATGAAAACGTTATTAGAAAAAGCATGAACTCTTCTAGAAATAAAATCATTATTAAATGAAAAATGTTTGGGCAAACCTATATGTGTTTTGTAAGTCTAGTGTATAAAAAAGAAGAAAGCAGAGAATTGAATAAAATAACCTGTTAGTTCTGTTGGTTGACAACAGGCAATTAGAATGCAATTTGTTCCTACTTGAATAATGGACCAATGAATTAAAACAGTATTTTAAGCTTTTCAAAACGTTTTATTTTATAAAGCTATAGAACTATTTTAATTTAAATCAGATTATTTTTTTCTTTTGAAAATGTTATATATATATATATACCCTTTGCTAATTCATAATTACAAAATATACAATTAGTCTATGAAACATTTCAATTTGGTTAAGTCAACATATACTGTGACAATAGTGCAGAAACTTTTACCTATCATCTCCAGTAAATTTGTGAATTTACATCCCTCCCCACATTAAAAAACAAGCATGAAATAGGGAGGGGAAAAGAACTGCAGAGAAACTGCTGGTGAGTGACACACAATGGTGTTAGTCAAAAATTAGCAGTATTTGGTGAAGACACCTATGTAAAAGCAGCCTCAAAGGAAGGAGCTGTTTTCTGATTGAAGGAAACAGCACGATTCCCATTTTGGTGGAGACAGAAGCTTCCTCTGCACTGACATGTATTCCTGAGTTCAAAGTCATGTCTCCCTCTGCCTTAATTTCTGTATAATGTAATGTTGTCAGGTCTTTCTATTCCAGACAGGTTTTTTTCAACTGCACTCACTTAGAAGCAGACAGAAATAGAAGTCTGTTTAACAACAACAGTTAGCTAAGATATTCTGCTCCCTAAATTCCTACTCATCTCTCTTGACACTCTGGCAGATGCATTTTTAATTGCGTTTTAGTGACAATGGCAATCAGTCAGAGTTTTATAATCGTCAAAAGGCTTTTTTAAATTTTACAATACCTTGTCTTACCAACTAGTTATAGCTTTGTCAATCAGTGAAATTAGACTACAAGTTAATTTACATTTCAGCAAATGTGGTAAGACTTTTGCAAAACTATCTCTGTAACTCAACCTTAATTTTATCCAAACTGTTCCACACTGGAATATCATAATTCAGCAGATGCTGTAAAACCAGTTGATACACCGTTGAAATGCAAAAAAGGAAATGCACTTTTTATGCCATGTGGGAGATGAAGTATGTATGTGCACAAAGCAGGACTGCAAAAATCTTGTCAGTACTGAAGCCAGTTCTAGACAAAAGCAGGTGATGTGAGTGGGAGAGAGCACAGAACTCACAGTAAATAGGTACCTACAGAAGATGCACAAGCTAGAAATTATTTTTGTCACTGAATCCTAAATGACTAAGAGTTGGATTGGGTGTCTGTGTTTCTGTCTTGCTGTCTATATCCTGCCAATGCCTACATGGTAAGAAAATGTAAAATAAAATTGAAGGAAAAGGCAAGTATCCATACTTAGCCATAAAGATAAAAATGTAAAAAGAGACTTATAATTAGGAGTAAATTTATAGGAGGAAAAAAGAGTTATTAAAATAAATTAAAGTAATTTTTAAAGGACAATTACTTACATGGTTAAGATGTCAAATATAAATTTTAAATCAATGTTTAAAATGAAAAATAAATAAAGCATTTTATAAGTCATGAAAAGCTCTAAAAAAGGCTTTTGAAAGAAGAGTAGTGGAAATTATTAAAGGAATGAATAGACTTACTTATTAGAAAAGATTAAAAGCATAAATACAAATAGTTTAATGAAGTAATTAGGTTAGGGAAGAAAGGAGGACATAATAAACTACAAACATCTGAAGGCAGTAAACACAAAGGAGGGAGAGAAATAATTTTGCCTGATACAAGAGAGTGTAATTAGAAGTAAAGGAATTAAAGTTAAAAGGCAAAAAAATGCACTGAGCAGAAGAGCAAAGCACTTGCCTACTAGATGAAAAAAGATCGAAGTGGTGAGAGTCTATGTCTGAGAGTGAGTAGATAAAAGGATTGGAAAGTGTAACAAAATGAAACAATAATGAAAAGGTAGAAAACAAGTTCTAGGGGGCTGCATGCAACTGTCTGATTACAAAATTTACATTCCAAGACACTGCTTACCTTCTAAAAACAATACTTTAAAAAAATAACTGGAAAGATCCTTTTAAAGACAATTTTCACTCCTGTGTAAGTCTTTATCAGTGCCTGTCATCTCACTGAGCCTATGTGGTTTCATTTGGAAAGTCTTCTGGGAGAGTGAAGAAAGATACCTGTGTAATCACAGTGAGCATCTTCAAGATATGCCAAGACAAGAGAGCAAGAATTAGTTTATTCCCAAAATCACTGACCAAGCAATGATCAGGAGGATGCGTGAGAGGCTCAGTGTTTGATCTTTGTCTTGCTTACTTGCAAAAGTTAGGGCTTTGTGGGGAGGCTGTGTCAGCATTTAAGATTTGGATTCCACTGTTCCCTCACCAGTTGTGCTCCATAGTCTTTCTGTGTCTCTTTCTTATTTTCTGTCCATTTTCTATCAATTTCAGTCTATCACAATTCCTGTTGCTCTCCTCCTGTCTTCTTGCCTCTTGTCACAAATAATTTCCTGCACATTTTCCTTTTCTTTCCTTGCAAGTGCACAAGCTTCTCTCTGCCTCCTTTCCACTACTACTTATCCCAGTAATCCTAATTCCTGCCTCTATTTTCTGCTCATCTCCCTAAGGGACAAATGACATGGAATATCTCAGTCCCACACTCTCTCCCTTAGCTTCCTTCTTCACCTTCCAAATTCCGTCATTCAAAATGCAGCTCATGAAGAAGGAGAAAAGAGAGGACAGTGCCTAGTTTCTTTGTTATATGTGGAAATAATTTACGACTCATGTAATTTCTACTACAATATGAAAAGTCAAAAATAGATTCAAAAGAAAAACCACAGGTCCAGTTTTAAATAGCAACTTGCAGGCTCCTTTTCTGATTTTCACAGAATAAGGTGTGCCTGACACACTTTCTAGAACTTTATTTCTTTCTAGAGGCAAAGAGGAAGGCAGAGTTATAAAGGGAATAACCTCATATTGCCATGAGTTTTAACTGAAGCACAAATAGCTTAGTTGTTATTAGAGAACAGCCATGTATTGGCGTGAGGATGAGATCTAATCTTTCTCTTTGTCTTTAGCTTCTGTTCCCAGGACTTTTGATCCAGTGCTAAATGTAGCAAAATATATTCTTACTGTCTTTTATGTTTCTGCAGTGTACTTCATCAATCCTGATACTCCTTTTCCTGGGTAATGGAGGTTATTCTACTGTCTATCATTATCCAGACTTGTAATTATATTTTAAGAGCATCCTAGTTTGTAGCCCTTTTAAAAACTTAGTCTACATATTTAATGCTTATCTTCTTATTGAGAGATTTAAGGTAGAAACTGAAACCAGATATGCAAAAAAAATTAAGACTCCTTTTCCTCTTTCTAGGTTCAGAGGGAGTTTTTTCTACTTTTTTTTCAGGTGTACTCTAACAACTACGACAGATAATATCAGAACTATAGATCATAACCTTTGAAGGAATTGCATGCATTGTTAAGACTGATTTATTAGTTTACTATCAGATCAATTTTGAAACAAACTTTTAAATAAAGAATATGTTCCAGATTCCCTGACTAGTTTGACTGTTAAAGTTACACTGGCCTTGTTATGACACATAAAAGAGCTGGAGTGTTTTATGAAAGGACCCTAGAAAATTCTGCCTGCTCCTTTAGTTTGAGTAATTGGAAAACATCTGCAAGAATGCCCCACAGAATTTTTACACACAAAGTGGCTCAAATTTGTTTCAAGTAGGGTAGCTGTATGGTTCCTTTCTTGAAACTCTGCTTTGTGTACTGCAGCTTTAGAAGATCATTGCCCTAATCTTCACTGAAACCTCCAGAGGAGAAAAAAAAAAAAAAAAACACTGTAAAAGCAGTCCCTGAAGTAATTTGTTTTTGAAAATGATTCCCAAAGTGAACAATTCAGAGTATCACATTATTTTTTCACTTCCCCTCATTTTAAAAATCAAAACTAATCTCACGAGTTTCCTGATTCAAATTCTGTTTTGCAGTTATTACCCTAAAGATCCTAAATGTGCAGCTCAGAAATATTTACCCATAGCCTAAAAGTAAAGGATGCTCATGTTCTTTTGAGGGACCCACTGGTTTTGTTGATTCACACTAAAATGTAAGAGCATATGCAAGTGATTTTTCATATGATGAATATAATTTTTAAAAATGCATTTTCATTTTTTAATCAGCATTCTTCATTGACGAAAAGCTGTGAACTGGAAAGAACATTAGAAATGCCCCTAACTCTAAAATTATCAGATTCTGTTAGAAAACTTAATAATTATTTTCCTTTCCATTTCTCAGTCTGTCATTTTCTGATAGCTCAAGTAATCCTTTTTCATCTTGCTCTTGATGAGGTGGCTAATAAATTGCTCACAATGTATTTTAGACTGAAAATTATTTTGTAAGTCATGGGTTACTTGTACAATTCAAATTTCTCAAATTCAGTACAAATCCATTTGGGAACATTAAGCTGGTGTTAGTGACAGTTGAAGATAAAACTATCAGGCGTGATGACAAATGTCACATTTGTTAAGTATCTATTTAGTCACGAAGATGTGTCCATTCTCTTCTGACCCATTAACAGGTCACAGATCAAGTGCTGAAGGAAAGGTTACTGTGAAAAGCCACACACCTATTTGCTTTGATTTGGGACTTTAGGCATAGTGAACAATGAATAGAATTATCAATACCAACCAGTCCACCTGGAGCTAAATAAAATTGTAACAGGACAGTAAAGCATCAGACTCAATCTGCAAAAACAGCAAATAGAAAATTTCAGAAAAGTGGTATGGAAGAAGCAGAAAATGTGTCTTTATAACCAAATTACAGATTTCTTTTTTGTTTCTGTTATTGCTCTTAAACATTCATCAGACTCATACATGTTCCTTTTCCTTAGGCGTTTTTTTTAATCCCATGCCATCAGGAGAAACAGCTAAATGTTAGCCATATAACTGAATCTATGCACTGCCTTATCACACAGTTCCACACCATTCTATCTCCATAAGCCAGGAGAGGACAAAGAGTGATAATAAAAGTGCTTCTTCACTGAACTACAAGGTTCATCTCTGGACTAGTACAGTTTAGACATTTTTGTTTCTGTCAGTGTGACTCTGATTTGTTCAGGGTCACACCCACTTGAGCCCTATGGATCAAAGCACATTCTGGGGACACAAACTGTGTCACAAAAGCCTCTTCATCCCCTCAAAGATTTTTCTCAAAAAAAAAGCCCTCTTCACCACCTCAAAGCTTTGGACTAAGTCTCCTCTGATGCAGACAATACATGTAAATTAGAAAAATGAAAAACTACTTCACCACCCTGATTGTTCTCGGCAGTTCCATTGATCTCTTTAAAAGGCTTCTTAGAACAACTTCTTTATGCCTGATAAACATAAGTGTAGTTACAAAATCCAACGGACAGAATGTCAGTTAAAAGCTGCTTTTAGTTAAATGCTTCTCACATCTCCTACCAAGCACTTCTTTGTGGGACCAGCAGATAGCAGGAGTATATGTCGCTCTCTCTCTTTTAATATTTTCGATAGGGTAGTGGGAACATTTCAGAATATATTTATGAGTGGCTGCCACTCCTGACCTTTTTTATCCAGAGTGTTTTCTAATAAGTAAAGAATTAGCACCCGAAGAGCAGCAGTTTGTAATTTCCTGGCTTAACTGTGATATGAGTATTACCCTTTTGAACTCTATCATTACCCTCTTACTCATCTGTAAATTACACATAAAATTAAAATCAGTAGCTGAGAATATAATTTGTTCCATTCCATTCAAGCCATAGAAAAAAAAAATTCAGTAAGAAAGCTTGAGTTCAAACAGTGAATTTCAATAACATCTTTCACTCAGGTATGTCTAGATCCACCTGAAAAATAGGTTTGGCTGTCCAAAATCAGAGACAAGTAGTTATACTAACATGTTATGTTACAAAATCCTGCTTTCTGTGTCCTTACAAAATTATTCTTACATGAACGAATAGATAAAAAAATGTTATGTTTTTGTGTGCTCTGTGTTCTATTATACATTGTGGCTCATGCCATTGGTAGTAAAGTCCTAATTTTTAGTCAAACTCATATAAAAATGCACACTGTTTTGCTTCGCTTTATTTTCCTCTGTATTTAGCATTAACTCTTCACATTTTTATTAATCAAACTGATTTGTTCATTGGTGCTTCTTTTACTAAAAAAATTTAATATTTAGAGTTAGTATTGTTCAAGCATTTATACTGCTGAAAGTTTAAGTCTTCTTATCCTTAAATATGTAGCATAATCTTTAAAAGACTTTTCCATTTTTCCTCTCATTAAAAGACTCACCACATTTTGTTACTCTCCCGCTATTCAGAGAATTGGATATATACACAGCTGAGAGGCACCTGAAGCTTTCAGGTTGTCCAGTCTTTGGCCAGGAGTTAGGAACAAATACAACAATATTGCATTATTGTGTAATATTGTGCTGGGAATCCGTACTTTCCAAACAGGCTGTGGTATGTAGTGATGTTACTTAGCAGCTCAGTTTTCACATGTATTTCTCCAGTCTGGAATCTTCAAAATCACAGTGATTTTCATGGACTGACTGATTTATCTTGACACTTCTCTTAAAACCCTCCATAAATCATAAAGATGTTTCTTATTGCTCTAAGGAACGATTCTCATTCCTCTCTATTCTGGCATTCAAGAATCTTCAAAAATCAATCAATCAATCAATCAATCAACTGCAAGTGGAAAAAGTAAACTATATACTATTTTGTGGTTGATCTCCATCTCCAGACGCCCAGCCTCTCTATTACTACCTCTCCCCAACAGGACCAGAGAGAAAATGTGACAAATGTCTCACGTGCCAAGAAAACAGGGAGACCACTCAGCTATTATCATCTTGGGCAAAAGGAATCAAATTTGTAAAATTAATAGAATTTATTTCCAATTATAATAATAGGATAATAAGAAATAAGGAAAAATCTAAAACCTCTTCTCCTCACTCCTCTCTGCCTCACTAAGTTCAACTCCATTCCTAACTTCTCTATTTCTCCTCTGAGCAGCACAGGAGGACTGGGAGGAGATGAGCTGTAATATCAAATCCTGTATCAAACAGCCTATATTGAGTTCCAGAAATCAATACTCTAATTTATCCCTCTGACTAATCATCACAATCCAAACTGCCCATCAAGAGAGACAGAATAATGCAAGAATAGGTATAAACCCCTGGTCACTTTCTTGGGAGAAAGCTGAACTTCATCTGCGTAAGGAAAGCCCACAGAGGTCAGTGTTTCAAACAGGTGATAAAAACACAGCTGTCATAAGCAGCTGTTATAAAATGAAACAGTTTTTGGCAGTACCTTTTAGTTTCATAATTAACATAGAGCAATCAGAGATAAAAGATCCAGACAAATTTTAAAAGTAACCAGAAGCAGTGAAGTGAAAAATGCCACTCACATAAACATGGCTAACTGGACATTTTGGGATTCTTTTAAAGGACTGGAATTGTTACTTTATAATTCTGGGATATATTATCTGGAATCATTTTGAAATCCATTTACTTCAGGAGTCCATAATACATATATACCATCAACACTAACTGCTATAATGTAAATACTTAAAACTTATATATATATTTAAGGCCTAGGAACAATATGCACAATTTGATATAATTTTATATCATGAGTATGCTTACAGTATGCCTACAGTAGCCTCTTTCACACAAAAATTTTAATATTAATATAAAATTTTAATTATTTGACATTAAAATATTACTATAAATAACATTATTATTGATATTAACAGCAAGATAAAATTAAAGAAAATGTCACTTATAACTGTTTTACTTATAGTTTTGAAAGTCTGTGGAATAAGACAGAAAATAACCTAGACCGTTTTTGCTAATGTTTATGAATTCATGCTATTAGAAGGATACAGTTATGGGGAAAATAAAAAAAAAAAAAAAAAAAGAGAAAATATTTTCTTAGAAGTGCCACCTTAAGCTGACAAAGTGCCACCATTAGCAGACAAAGTCTGAGAAGGAATACAAAGCTCTGTTGCATGAGTAACTCTTTTCCAGATTCAACACTAGCAGCAGCAGGTGACACGTCTACCTGTGGTAATAAATCAGTAGCTGTTTCTGCAGTATCTCATGTTGTCTATTTGAGTGGTATGCATGCCATAAGAAGATGTACACAATCCTTCAAGAAATAATGAATTAGAACAAAATGAGACATGTTCAGATATTGGTGTTCCCTATTTTTATTTTTTTCAGTCAGCCTCTGGAAGCCTGAACTAAGCTAGGCCCAAAGGCTTGTACATAGTTTGTAATAGCTTTCATTTGAACTTTGCAAATCTCTCCTTTCTTGACATAGATAGATAGATAGATAGATAGATAGATAGATAGATAGATAGATAGAAAGATAGAACAAACCCTGACTGTCTGTCTGTCTGTCTGTCTGTCTATCTATCTATCTATCTCAGAGTATATTACTGTCTGACAACAGAGTAGTTATTGCCCTATGTTTATTCACTCATGCAAGAACATTTTTGAAATGATCACAGATGTCAATGGTTCTACAAAATCTCAGCAGCTTCTTGGATACTTTGAGATAATACCGTTCATTATTTCTTCAGCAGCTTGTGGAGCTGGTTCCTTCCTAATTTTAACATATTATTTCAGTACTTCAGCACTATCTTTCCTTCCTCTGACCTTCTGACACTAATTCTTCCTTTGAGTCGTGTAGTGTATTAGCAGAAGCTGCGATAATATCGATTTGATATAACTTAAAGTTGGGCATACTGCAAAGTACAGTCCCTCACAGGGGCAGGTAATTCTTTTAGCTTCATTCTAGTCTCTGATTA
Organism: Argya squamiceps; assembly: GCA_037834095.1. Classification (NCBI taxonomy): domain Eukaryota; kingdom Metazoa; phylum Chordata; class Aves; order Passeriformes; family Leiothrichidae; genus Argya; species Argya squamiceps. The sequence goes on along the minus strand of JBBMKD010000053.1, from coordinate 17,206,420 downwards.
ATATTATTGACAGATTTGTTGTTGTTGTTGTTGTTGTTGTTGTTGTCGTTGCTACCAGATTTATGAAGTAATTGAATAATTTCTGGGGATAATTATTATAACTGTTTGTGATAAATAATTAAACTATATGGAAGAAATAATTTTAATTACTTTTACTCTACATCATATGGAAAGGCTGAGTGTTTCCTATTTCCAAACATCTTATGGGATTTTTTGTACAACATCTCCACAATTATCTTTACCCATGTCCTCCAATCCTCAGTTAAGATTTCCTCTTAAAAGGACTTTTTAATTTTCAGCTCGGTTCATATTACTGATTTTGTTCCAGCTAGTAAAAGAGTAATGGAAAGGATAGGAAAGCATGATTAAATTTCTTTGCAACATCCAAAATACTAAAATAGATTCGTTGCTAAGAGCTTCTGTATCTAGCCTCACTTTTGCAGCCCAATGCGTGAGTTAGGTAGGTTTGATTTTTATTGTTTTCGTTTTCTTCACCCCTTCTGTCATTTCTCAGCACTAAATTGTTTGATTCACATTGCTGTAATTGCTTTAAAAAGAGTGGTTTTCCTGCAGAGGGTGAATTTGGCCACAAATGCCTAATTAGCAAGATATAGCTATTGTTGCCCACAAGATGCCCTGTTAAAAAAAAGACATATTTATTTTAAAAGCCTATGTCAAGTTAAAACAACCAACAGGACAGGCACCACAATCCAAAAGACTGGAAATCATATAGAATTTATATAATCACTTTGATTTTTTTCTTCTGCAGTTTTTTATTGTTTAGGGGGGATTTAGCTGCAAGTCATCAAGAATTTGTCACACATGTAATTTAACAAGGCAAATGCCAAGTTTCATGATTCCTTATATTAAGAGTAATTTTCATAAAGAACAAAAAAGTTACAGATATTTGGATTAAGATGAATAAAGAATTTGCTTTATAGCAAAGAGCTAAAGTGTGATCATTCTTGTTAATTTAATAGTTAGAATACATAGCTAGAAATTTTGCATGAGTGTGACTACCTTTGTGCATATTGGTCTATAATGAGAAAGGGGAAATCATGGATACCAAAATCTTCTTCAGACAGCTAGAAAAAATAACTCCTAGGGGATTTTAACTACCTCAATATCTGCTATAAGGACAATACTGGGCACAATCCAGGTTGGTTTTGGAGAGCTGAAAAAAATCTGTAGACATAGTGAATTCATGACCCAAGGGAGGCACTTTATTGGACCTTATCAGATCATAGGGCTTTGCATAAGATGTATAATGTCCTTCCAAACTTACTAGAAAAGCCTCACAATTGACAATGTGAAGAACCAAGCATTTTGTGTTCTTTAATTAAAATAACCATGTACTTCTGTATATGCATACATGCATTCTATTTTTTCAAACATAAGTTATGTAGAAACAGTTATTTCCCCACCCTGTTTTTTTCCACAATTTTTAGTCATTTTCATAATAGATTTTATTATGTTTGCTTGAACTTAAGCAAATATATATATTTTAGTTTTTCAGCTATTCATTTTTTCCATCTGTAAAGCATCACAGAATCAAAAGATACCTGTGGTTGACAGCGACTTCTGAGCATTGTCTAATCCAGCTTCTCTGCTCAAAGCAAATTCAGTCCAAGCAGGTTGTCCAGAGCTGTGTCCAGCTGGGTCTTGAATATCTCTACAGATGGAGGCTGCCCAATTCTCAACAACCCGTTCCTGTGTGTGATGAACTTCACATTTTTTTCTTATGATTAAACTAATTTTGCTGCATTTTTTCCTGTCATGGATACAACTGGGAAGATACTATTTGAGCCATCCTATCAGATATTTGCATAGATATTTTTTATGGTAAAGAATGCTTGAATAATATATTGTAAAGCTTTTTGGTAATTTTATTTTAAAATTTCATAATGAAACTTTAAAAAGGGGGAATGAGGGTTTTGTAGGTATTTTTCTTTTTTTTTTTTTTGCTTTAATTAAATAATCTTGACAGAAAACCAACTCAGAAACCCAAATTAAATCCATTCAAATTCTTTCAGTTAATTTTACAAATTAAAATGTTTTGGAGCTTAATGGGAAGGGAGTATTCTGCATATATTCCTTGTGTGCTTGTGCAGAGCTTCCTGCAGAGTTAAATGAATAATATTTCATTTCAAAGAATATATTCCAGATCGTTGAACAAATATTAAATGTATTGTTTATTGATAATATGCTGATAAGTTTTAATTACGTGTTTTGAGGCAAATGTATTTCAGGGTGAATGTTATGATTTTTAACTATTATTTTTAAAAATCCCTTCAAACAAATAGGTAATATTTTGGTACAGTTTTATAATCAGTGACTGTTAAACTACTTTCATTTGCAAAATCCCAGCTCTTCATGGAAAACAAACTTTTCTGACAGCTAATAGAGTAATGTGAAGATAAAAAACCAAGGTCTTGTTAGCAGTTTCTCTGCTACCGAGAGAGAATGAGCTGTTCACAACTAGCATTTAATTTCTTTGAAACCTTTTCTGTGGGATGCAATGCAGAAATTAAGAACATCAAGCTAATAAACAGTATAGACCAACTTATTTTGTTTATCAGATCTGCCTAAAAAGCTGTCTCACCATTCCTAGAGTAAAAGTGGCGGCAAAACCTCAGTATGTCTCCAAACTGTGAAGTCTTGTGGCACAGCTTATATTCAATTTGGCTCTTCTTAAGCACTGAGATTGATCATTTACTGCACTTAGGCATCCCAAGGTTTTGCTGGACTTTATTGATCATCTCTTGCTAGATAAGACAGCTTTTAGCAAGACCTTGGTTTTCCTGTCCCCTTAGGAACCTGGACTAAAAGATCAAAGAGAAACCAGCCCAAGAAACTAAAGCAGTATCTTTAAAGTGATATGCTCACAATGATATGTGATCATCCCAATTAAGTGGTTCCTGTTAGCAAGGCACAAAAATCTCTGTTGATTTGCATATAATTTTGGTCTTCTGATGTAACTGAAAATTAATCTTGCTCAAATACATTTTATGTAAGCAACTTCATATCCTATGTAAGGAAACAAAGGCTGAAATCTTTGTAAGGAGAGTGAATACTCTTTGAAACTTAAATATTAGTCTTTCTTCCTTTTAAACTTAAGACACTGAATACATAAATTCTAATAAGATTGTTGTCCTTAGCTTTAAAACAATTTTATTTAGTTGTAACCGATATTCCACGTTTCCTTATAAGAACAAGCAAATTGCCATCACACTAATCATCTTTCTTTTATGAGCAGATATGTTTTACTAGCAGATACTTTAAACAGAGAAAAACAATCTGTCACCAAATAATTGCTAAAAGGATGGGAATAATACTGTTTGTCTAATTCTTATGTTACTGGCTTGTGGCCTAATTTAATCTATTCTGAATGCACAGTAAAGGCAACACAGTAATTTTAAAATCATAAACCTCTCAAAAAGCCAGGCAGAGGTCTGTTATTATGTGTTAGGTGATGGATATCCTATTTAATATTGATTTCTGAATTTAGAATTGATCCATTCTGTACTAGCAAACATTTTTCATATATTTTTAGAAAATACTGAATAGCTTTTAATGAGTGACAAGGCTGCTTTGTGTGTTACTGCTCAAAGTAGATTAACAACACTGTACAGCATTCCACTAGAAAACCAAAGCTTTTAGAGGCTGAATCTTGCATAGTATAACTTGAATGAGCTGACTTCACATTCAGATACCCTTACATTAAAGGAAAGTTCAGAGTAAGCAATCCAGATGTAATGAGACATGTGTTACAGGAGTTTATATAGAGAGATCCACCTAAGCCTATATTGTATGGACATAATATTCATTGTAGTTTGAATTACTGCTGGGGAGGATTTAATTTAACTACCCACTTGATTATTATAGTTGGTTTCTGTGTTATCTGTCTCAAGAAGCTTCTGTTCCTTCCCACTCTCTACTCATTCTATTTTTTTTTTCTTCAAACTACCGCTTTCCAATGACCAAGTTCCTGCATATCCTTCCTTTTTTTTTTCTATTCAAGTTTGTATGCAGAAATTCCCAATATACTAACCTAACCTCATTTTTGTGCTCATGCTCATGGGCCACTGGTCCAGTCTTGGAGATATTAAAACAATATCACACATCTGGTCTAACCAAATATGGTGTAAAAGTGGGTATGTACTTGTATTTAATAAATTAATATCACTGGGTTTTGACAATTAAAATCTTTTATTTCAGAAACCTTGTCCTGCTCTTGAAGCCTATTGCTTCTTCCTTTACATCTCCTTAACAGCTTTTTTCTATAAAGACTGTGTTATTATACTCCCACAAGTCTCAGAAGTGGCTAAGAATAGAGGGTATGAATGTAAGAATGCGATTCAGTTCATGTTAGACTCTCATTTTAAGTCTCTATCAGCACATCTTTGATAGATGTTTATCCTCCTATTACAGTCAGTAGAAGATGAGGGCAAGACTGAGTTGTGTAAAAACAGGTATAGAATACCACACAATTTTCCATAACGTGTTCAAGATAGCCACACAGGACTGACAGGTAAGATAGATAATAGACAGGAAGCCTCAAACCTTCTGAAGCAGCAGGAGAATGCTACACAGTATGTTCTATGGCATTTCACATGCCCCTCCACTCTTGCTTTTATTTCCCTTTTCAGCAGTTTTCAGCAGTTCCAGAGTGCCATGGAAAATCTTTGGGGAGATTATCCTAGATAATACCTACCTCACAATAAAACAAATCTCCCCAGTGAATTTTCTGAACAAAGAAACAACCCCCAAAACAATAAACAATAATGATGGAACACTAGCCTCTTTCCAAGGCTTGTATGAATGACACATTTCTTCTAATTATCCTCTTCTTTGTAAGGGAAGGGTTTGCATCTGTGCATGAAGAATGACAGATTCTAACTGAAAAAAAAAAAAAAAAAAAAAATAAACCCAAACCTACAGATGCTATGTAAGAAAGGGAAATTCAGTGAAATATTTCCAAAGTTAGCTATCACACCATGTTCAATTACAGGGGAGTCAGCCTGCGTCTCTGAAGGTATTTCAGTTACACTTCTTACACTGATATTGGCATTCAATAAAAGTAAAAACTTCTAACACTAGTTTAGTGAGGAAATCTTTTCTGCCACCAGTCCATAGTCAATTCATTACAAATTTTCATCGTTTCTGACAATTTAGCTATCAGAATATCATTCACAAGTCCTATGCAAATTAATAGTAAATGCTTGCAGTCAGGAAAATATGTATCATGTATATTCTGAAAGCATAAAATCTTAAAAAAAATTGTGCTTTATCTTACTGACTTTTTAACTAATTTCTAAAAAAAACAAAAAAAGAAAATTTTGAAAATCCTGTAGCAGACATATGAAAATCATTTAAATGTCAGGCCTTAATTTTTATTCTTTTTATAGATTGAAGATATGCCAAATTTAATTGATTATATATTACTTTTTTCCTCATAAATGTCATGCTCACAAAAAACCTTCTACATTTTTATCATTGACATTAAATCTCATGAAAGAAATAGTACCGTTGCTGGCTTGAAAATTCCTCTAAATCAGCCTACAGAGTAACTGTTCTCTCTACTGTTAAATAGATGAAGCAGAAACTCATTCCTCATCTCCCAGCTATATAACTATACCAAAATTAATGCCAGCTAGTATCAGCACTTTGTTTTTTGACTCTTCTATTCATTAAGGACTGAAAGAAAGTTTTCAGGTTTAAAGAATGCAAGTGCCACAATAATCTGAGTTCTCATTACATTTCATTACAACCTTTTTTTTTCTGTCTTGATAAAGCATTTGTTCATTTCCTCTGAAAAATAAATTTCCTCTGAAAAATAAAATTCCTGAAACACAATTCACTTAAATAGCTTTGTTGTCACAGAATTAAAACATTTTAAAAATATTTTGCCAAAATATAAATAACAATTTGCTTTCCAAAGTAATTCAGAAGGATTTAGAAGGAATAAAAAATGAAATCTTTTTCCTAGCATGACAAAACATGATGCTTCAATACTAAAGCATCACAGATTTTTTCCTGCTTTCCTTTTAACTTATGGATTATCTACTAGGAGAAGATATTTTATATTGTCAAACCAATTTAATACAAAATGATTATTTAATACAAAATAAGCCTAGACTTATTTAAAATAAATGCGAAAGCCTTTGAAGATTGCAGTCTAAGCAAGCTGCAAAAAATAATTCACATAGTGATGCCCTGAATTATAAAGGACAGTTATCTCTGCTGATATGGCTGAATGTGTCAGAAGCTGTTGCCACAATTTCTCAATTACCTGTATGCAAGATAATGTGAGGCTGGACTTGGCTGTGCCTCTTACTGTCAGCCAAGTCACTTATACCCTTTCCATAAGAGTGCTAATCTTCAGTGTCCTACAGGACACTGAGATGTCTTTTTTGAAAGACTTTTCTATAAGTAAATAATTCCATTTACTGGGCTGAAGTGAGACCATCACACAAAACAGACATGGCACCAGGCAGTGGAGAGCTCCTCAAACAAGATATTGGACACAGCAGCAGGGTGAGGAAAATTTTTATGTAAAATTGAAAGGCTTTAATTCATTGTATCTCCTCATTATAAAAGTCATAGAGATTTAAAGGATTATTTAGTTCGTTGCTGGACCACGATGAATAAACATACATTTCGTTCCGCTATATGTCCTCTGTGGTAGACATTTTTTTCACCCTTAATTTAATTATTAAAATACTTTCTCATGTAGATAATGCAAAAGACAACTGGAAAGTCCAAATATATACTATGGATCAACTCATCTTGACAATGAGATCTAGAAAAAAAGTCTAAAAAGTCAGCTTTTTTTTTCTGATTTCCTTGTATATTCAGGATTCTTAGTCTAGTTCTCAAAGAGAATGCAATCTGGAATGAGATGCTACAGATGGACTTACTATAAAACTTGGAATCATAACTCTTTGTAGGGAACTGTAGGACTCATATTTACACAAATCACCTATAACCCAAGGAGTAATGTCGTACTTGGAATAAACATAAGATTATATAATTAATATAATTAACAAATTGTTTGTGAGGTTGAGGATTGAGGAGGTGGGAAGACAAAGTATGTTTTCAATATTGTCCCCTCCTCAAAGGCAGCAGAAGCTGCAGAAGACTTGATATGGTGCTGGTGTATCTAAAATTTTCATGTAGGCTAAATTGTAGTGTTGTGTTTTTCAAAGTTGTTGCACTTGCACCCACATTATGATTCTGCCTAGACATGACATAAAGAAAAGGAGGAAATGAAAATATTATCAACGTAGAAAGCCTTGATCATCATCTCTTAATAATTTCCTTATAAACTATTTATGCATAAAAAGATATTTTTCATTATATGTTCTATGTTTCTTTTGATTTTTATTCTGTCTCCACTCTTGTTCTTCTGCATAATTTTTCTAGGTCAGAAGTAGTTCATGAACTATGGGATTTAGCAGTAATGGATTTAATGGAAGGACATTTTATTTGAAAGAATGGGAAATCTGGTTAACAGGAACTGTATTTGAACATTGTTACAAGAATTAGACATCTCAGGTTGATGTCTAATTGTCCCTAGATCATAGATTACTAAACCAATATGGGTTGACATGCTCAAATTGTTTATTGCCTTGCAGACAGCAAACAGTGTGGTATTTGCTATTAGGACTTTTTTCTACAAGGAATGAAACATCCTTATTTTATAAGGATAAAATAGTCTGAGGAAAATGGAAGAACAGAGATGCGAAAGGCAATGAAAAAGGAAACAGAGTTTAATTTAACCTCTTTGTCATCATAAAATAAGATATTTAGGTCAGACAACATATCCTAATATTCACCAATGACAATATTCTTAAGTTAGAAAACGATGTTCTCTTCAAAAATGCATAAGGTACATTTGATCTGCTTAAAAAAGTGCTTTGGGGGTGTAACATGAGAAGACAGTTTCAGTGATTTAAGAGAAAAACTATATAAAAAAATAGCTTTGATTTTTTAAATTAATTTGAAAATTCAGAGTAAAATCTTTTGTCGATTTGCTGAACATTTTCAAAATTCAGTCCATTGAAAAAGTGCCACCGGTAGCCATTATTTGGGTCCCATATCTTAGCTCTGGTGCCAGCAACATAAGAAGGCCATGGGCCTGCTGAAATGAGTCCTGAGGAAGCCATGAAGCTGATCTGAGGGCTGGAACACCTATGGAAACAGGCTGAGAGAGTTAGGGCCATTCAGCCTGGATAAGAGAAGCTTCTGGGGCAACCTCATTGCAGCTTTCCAGAACCTAAATGGGACTACAAGAGAGATGGAGGATTTTTTATGGGAGTATGTAGACATAAGGGAATAACTTTAAACTGAAAGAGGGGAGATTTAGATTACATAGTAGGAGGAAATTCTCTACTGTGAGGATGGTGAGACACTGGAACAGGCTGCCCAGAGAAACTGTGGATGCCCCATTCCTGGATGAGTCCAAGGCCAGGCTGGATGGAGCCCTGAGCAACCTGTCAAGTGAAAGGTGTCTCTGCTCATGGCAGTGGGCTGGAACTAGATGATCTTTATGCCTGGAATAAACTACAAGTTAATTTGCAACATCTTACAGAGTCTGAACTTTGCTCTATAAGAGATGCAGTGTTTTGCAGCATTCAGAGTGTTCACAAACATCAAATCATGAAATTAATTATGTATATGTCATTCAAGTAGAAGCTGTGACTTTCTGCAGACCTGGCAGTAGATAAGTTAAAATAATGTTGTTCACTTCTAGAGCTTAATGTTGTTCATTTCTGTGGTAAAATTTTTACCAAATCAAAGAAAGTTATAAATAAATTTATCTATTCTGCTCCTACCTTGTTTTTTCTCAGAACATTTTCTGTTACCATAAATGAGTCATTTTGTAAGTACTATGCACTTTTTAATTTTTGTAATTAAAATTAATTTTTTAAAACCTCATTTTATAGAATGGTTTCAACACAGCCCACAGGGATAGCTTTTATGAAGACTCCTATTCTCAGCTTCAAAACTAGGACTTTCTGTGATAGTCTAAAAAGTGAAAAATGGCCAGCACAGGTCTAATACTTTTCAGGTCTCTTGAACTGGCTGTGGGACCTGGATTTTTTTTTTTTTTTGCATTCTGTAGAGATAATCTCTCCTGGTAAAATAAATCTACATTTTACAAGTCCCCCCTTGGAAATAGGGGGTACTTGTAAAAAATGCATGGAAAAATACATTGAAAAAGACACGGAGAGCCATGAAATATTGTTTGCTACTGAGGTTTTTTCACAAATTCTAAAAGAGGAAAAAAACCTATAATTTAGCTTTGTAAGTATTATGTAAGTATTATGATTGTAGTACTTGTTATATAACTTGATTTGACCATATTGACACATACTGCTTTCAACATCTGTGATCGAGGGACAACAAGTGAGCGAGCTATGGGCTTTATTCTTGCAATAGCCTGCAAGTGAAGTACTCATTAACCTTAACAAGTGCCATGTAACCATGTTAGGTGCTGAAAAGTCCCCCTGAAATCCTAACAAAGGACAAAACAAACAAACAAAGAAAGCTATGATACGATTGCAGTTACAGTTGTTATTCCATTAATAAAAATTGCTATTGCAAAACTGGATTATTGGAAAGCATACATACATATCATCAGACCTCACAATCAAGTTTTCTTTCCTTTTAGCATTAGTACTACCATCTCTGCACTTCATAATGTAATTTAATTTTATGTACAAAATTTCCTGAAAGGCAAAAATGCATTTCAGCACTGGTAATTCAGTTTTAAACCATGCATAAAAACCCAGTAAAGAGCAAAATGTTAATAGGTTGTAAATGGCCTATGACCTTTCCCAGCTATTTTTCAGTATTTTTCAACAGTTAAGAAACAGTCACTGAAGTAAGTCAAGAGTCTCTTAGTCTATTATTTACTTTAGAAAAATGAATGTTTATCACATGGACTTGAATTGATAATATTATGATAGTTCATGCTTGAGAAGCCTCACAATCGCCAGTGTGAAAAACTGGATATTGTCTTTCTGGCATAATCAGATGGAGAGTGGATTGCATTTACACCTTCTGTGACCTTGAAAACAGTTTCCCATACCAATGTCAGAACCATTTTTTTTAATAGTGCTGCTACTGCCAACTGTATAGATTAGACAAGTAAAATTAAAAGGTATAGCAAACATACTGGTAGTAAATTAAATAGTTATGCTCTTTTTTCAGTCTTAGGATGAAAAATCCTCAAAATTATGAACTATAATTTAAATTGCAGATTTTATAAGACATTTCGTAAAGAGACTTTAATACTACTGAGTTCTTATATATTGTAAACTGGAATTTAAATGGCTAGGGTTTTTTTAAATGTGTTCTTAAATATTCACTGAGATTCTTTGATTCCATGATCCTAAGTTTCAATGATGTTAGATTTGATCCACAAGTTGTTACATATTAAATGCTTTCATTAGGTTTTCATTGTTTCACTATATATTCCTAAATTTAGTAGAATATATTTTTCTTTACTTTCATGGCATTTTTCTCTTAAATGTCTTCTAGATCAGCATATTTTTGTCATTGTCTGGATTTTTTACTTCTACATTGAACATGTGCTAATTCAACTGTTATGAATTACAAAAAATTTCCTTACATCCCAAAATCAATATTTATCTATACTGTATTTATTGATCTGTTACTCAGCAGTTCTAGCGTCCTTCTCTAAAGAAGACCAAGGAAGTCTTTATTTTCCCTCTGTTCATACCTCAACCCTACTGTAATATGATACAGAATTCTAAAATGTTGCAACTACAGCTAGGAGAAGGTACACGCTCTATGTCAATATAAGAAAAATCTTGCTTCCTGATGGACAGAACTGGAAGGCTCCATAGGGTTTTTTTTCCCATGGAAGAAAGCAAACTGGGCTTATGTGCAGCTATGAAATTCCTAAAGCCTACAAAGTTGTCTATTTCATGTTTTGGATTTCACTGATGTATTTTTCAACTGAATTTTTATTTCACCTATTTACATTGCAGTTATAACAGATTGCCTTATTTATACGCAATTATATCCATATAGTCCATACTTTTATTTTTTCAAACTCTCAACACTGTTAAATGATAGAAAGGCTCCATTGTATTTAAAAATCGAATAGATTACTGTACTACTAAAGAAGGATTCTTGATTTGAAATGGGGACTGGAGTTACTGACATGTTTAAGCATTGTTGGTTTTGGACAAGAACATAAAGCAGGTCAGTGTTTCTGAATTGTATCACTATTTAGTGCAAAACAAGCCCTTTGAGAAATAACAATCTACTTCACAATCATGTTACAGCTATAGTTACAGTTTATGATGATTTATTAATGCAGCCTGGTTTGGGTTGCTCAAGCATTTTATTTTGCTTGATCTGAATGCCATCTTTGACACTGTTAGATTATAACACTCTGCTTTATCATTTATGAAATTATGTAGACTAATCTGGCAGTGTTTTGAGAGGGTGTCATTCTCATTTATTAAAATATTTGTCCATCTGTGTCATTACATATTAGATTTTTTTCTGTACTACCTTGTCAGTTCCTTCAGTTTTACACAAATTCATTTTTACTTAGTAAATGATATAGTATTTTCTTTAGGTAACTCTATTCCTCATTTAGGTATTTCTTCCTTCATGTAAGGCAGTAAAGAACATGGGATAATGACTTTGTATGGCTGTATAGAAAACCACTGGAAAGAACGTATTTGCTGTTTAAAGATGTTTGCAAACACAGAGGAATGTGTGTGCATGTTCTGGGGAAATGGTAAAAAATATTTTTCTTCTTTAGATGAAGTTAATCAGGAAAATATTATGAATCTGGGATATATCACAGGACAATATTATGAATCTGGGATTTGTCACAGCTGCAAGAGACTTAACCAGCAGAAGTTAAGAGAGTTTCCACAGTTTTTAACCTATATGTATGATTCTTCTGAATATTTTTCATTATAAATACAATCTTTATTGATAAATAAGGTAAAATTAACTGCTGTAGCAACGCACATGTACAGGGCAACCAGGTTTCACTTACATTATCACAATGTTTTTTTACAGAAAAAACTGCATGCATGCCTTCAATTTGGTTTCTATAAAGTATTTACAGTGATTTCACTTTAAGAATTGAATTGTATGTGTAATTTAGAGGTAACACATTGTTTTCACTGTTCCTCTTGAACAACAAAACATTTAGGACACTCCAGACATCTATTTTTACATTGCAGTCTTTTTTACTCTGTGAAGCCGACAAAAATGCTGTTGTGCCCAGGACATGAGCTCTCACTTAGGAAACGGTTTTGCCTTCTTCAGGTTTCTAAACTGTGGTGGACCACTCAAAGAGAATGAGGCTGAGCCCAGATGTGTGTGATAACCAGAATAACTCCAAGCCCCTTTGTCCTGTGGTAACTATGTCTTGGGTCTACCCTAGAAACTTTGCCTGGCACAACATTGTCAGCCATAGAAATTTGGAATTTGTTTTATATTATACTGCTAGACCACTCAAGGGCCTAAAGTAGACACAGCAATTCTGAACAAAGAAAACTCTCTCTTCTCACATAGCTTATTTTCTGTGGGAACCTGGTGTCTGCTACATCCAAAGAAACATATTTTTATCAGTAAAAGCTGCATCTGCTTTTAGAGCTTTTGCTGAGATAGATGTTTTAGCAATCCCCCTCTAGTTTAGACTAGCCCTTAGCAGTATAAAGCAATTAAAGATAATCCTGGCATGCCTTGAAAAAGGATAATGTTTTCTGCAGCTCTTTTGTTCATGATTTTCAGGTGTGTGCTTTTCTCTACTACCCCTGCAGATCGTGTAATATAGATTGCATACTGATAATGCAGGCTGTTATCTGTAGGTGTTCCTAAATAATGAATAGCCCACTGTAACAGCTTTTCTTACAAATAACTAGCAAAATCTGGCTTCAGTCTGTTTTTTGAACAAAATAATTTATAACATTTCTAAAATAGAAGCCTACCTCTAGGCTTTTAAATCCATTCTTGGGCACCTAAGGGTGTCTTTCAAGTTCCATTCATTTCAACTTTTAAATTATATTTAGTCCAAAAATTGAGATATTTCTTTAGACTACACTGTACCTGGACAAGCATAAACTCTTGTCCTGAAGTGTATTGGATTTGTATGGCCTGTTTTTTATTAGCAGGGTGTCAACAGAGGTGGTTTCTGTGAAAAGCAGCTGGAACATTCCACAATGTCCAGCAGAGCCAATCCCCGATGGCTCTGAAGATGGACATGCTGCTGGCCAAGGCTGGGCCTTGGTAATGCCTCTGTAATAACAGATTTAAGAAGAAACCAAAACAAAGGTGGTTGCACAGTATTGATTCTAGCCAGAGAAGAGGAGGAAGTGAGAACATATGAAGGAAATAACATGGAGACACCAAGGTCAGTGGAGAAGGAGGGGAAGGAGTTGCTCCAGGTACCAGAGCTGAGATTCCTCTGCAGACCGTGGTGAGACTGTGGTGAAGCAGCTGTGCCCCTGCAGCCCTTGGGGATCCACAGGGAGTGCAGAGATCCACCCACAGCCTGTGGGGATCCATGAGGAATGCAGAGATCCACCACAGCCTGTGGGGATCCATGGGGGATGCAGAGATCCACCCACACCCTGTGGGAGAGGTGCTCACAAAGGAGTGGGTGAATGCTTGGAGTAGGCCGTGGTCCAGAGAGAGTCCTGGTGGAGAGAGAGGGCCTTGCTCCCAGGCTGGAGCAGCCTGTCCATGGAGGACTGCACCCTGTGGAAGAGTGACCCACGCCGCAGCAGCTTTGGGAGACTGCTGCCCATAGGATGGACTCACATTATGGCAGTTCACCCTAAACTTTTTTTTTCTCATGCTGGAGAAGCTTGTGGAGAACTGCCTCCTGTGGGAGGGGCCCAGTGCTGCAGCAGAGGAGCAACTTCTCTCCCTGAGCAGCAGAAGCCATAGTTGATGCACTGACTACCACTCCCATTCCCTGCCTCCTTGCACTGCGGGGGTAGGCAGTAGAGCTGGGAAGGAGGGAAGTGGGGGGAGAAGGTGTTTTTAAGGGTTTATGTTACTTCTCATTATCCTGGTCTGACTTTGTTTGTAATAAATCCATTTCAAATCTCTGTGTTGAGCCTGTTTTGCTCTTGATGATATTTGATGATCAAAATCTCTCAGTCCTTACCTCAGCCCATGGACCTTTTGTTAAATTTTCTCTCCTCTGTCCAGCTGCAGAGCAGAGTCAGTAAGTGACTTTGGTGGGTACCTGGCTGTCCTGGGTTGATGGCGCCTCCTATCCCAATCGTGCCACTTTGTCCTTGTGTTCGACACTGTTATGTCTGACAGCCCCCCCCCCTCCCCTCGGTGGGGCTACTGGTCCTTGAGGCTTGCTTTTGCGGCTTGCTTGCTTTTGCTACTGGCTTTTTGGCTACTGGCTTTCTTTTCTGCTGCAGGCTTTTCTGCTTTTGCTCTTGGCTTGCTTTTGCTGTGAGCTTCTTGCTTTTCTGCTGACCCATTTTTCCTTTTTTTGCTCTGCCTCTTCTTCTTTCCCCCCCCCCTTCCCTGAAGATCATCGGACCGGCTCCGGACCTGACCTGGAAATATCTGGGGATCTCCAGGGCCCACGAGAGAAGCTCTGCGCCCTCCCTGCACAGCAACGGCCTGAGTATCATCTGGGGCTATTTTCTTTTCATTGTGTGGGGGAGTGTTTTTGTTTATTTTGTCAATAAACAAGTTTTTTCCACTTTTCCTCCGAGGAATTCCTTCCCAAACCCAGAGCTGGGGGAGGGGTGGTGGAGGTTTGTTTTCTGGGGGGCTCCTTCTGGAGATCTTCCCTTAATTTGTCCTAAACCAGGACACTGGCATTTGACTTAAGTCAACCATAGCATGAAGCTAAAAGGATCCTTATACAATATTTCAGTCCTCAGGGAAACAAATCTAGGTACAACATTCTCTAAATATTCCTGTCTTACATATCCATATGTGAGAGGAAGAAAAAATGCTAGATGATAGCTCATACAGAAACATGTTTTACACTCTCTCAAGTGTAAATGTATGTCTCCATTACCTTGCAATAACATTTGTCACCACATCCTCTGGGAATTACTATGAAACATATGTGTAATGTGCAGGGTTGGTGAAGGTTCTGGGTTTCTTCTTAGCTGAAGGTTTCTTTAGCTACCTTCTCAGAAGGAGATCCCTTCTTATTACTGGCCATGACCCTCTACAAAGCAAGAGAAATCTTAAAACAGGGGGGAACATGGTGTGTTCTGTAACAATTTTGCCCCTTGATCCACTGCCCTGTCCTTTGTTCCATCAATGTGACTCATGGTTTCTCTCAGCAAAGACTAATTGCTGAAAAAGCTGTATTCATTCTGCTCTGTCCTTTGCTTGGAATAAAGCTGTAACATTTTGTAGTCCTTGGCGCTTAATTGATCCACATTCAACAGAAGATTTTCCTTATGGAAATTATGCTTGCATTGACTCAGATACTGTGAATAATTCAGAATAAGTGAGAGGAGCAGATTCTAAATGATAGTTTGCAGAATTGGAAATTGATGGTCAGAATTTCTTCAAAAATTTACCATCATATAGAACCAATTAAGTACACCAGTGATTGTGGTATCACTATTTTCATTTGTTTGTCTGTCTTTCTATAACCAAGATTCCACAGTAACATAAAGAAGGACATAATGTCTTTTTTTTTTTCCACAGTCTTACCTCTGTCTACCCAAGGACTTATATCAATACATCATTAGTCATCTTGGAATGAATTTAAAAGTTCTTCCTGGGTGATCATAAGGGATTTCAGCACAATTTAATTTATTGATTCTTTTATCTGCTATTCTCATCAGACTAAAACACATGCCATATTAACAGCACTTCCCACCACCCTTGTTTTTAAAAGAAAGCATTGCAAATTATACTCTTTTTCATTCCCTATAAAAATAGTTTTAACAAGCATAAGTGTCTCAGTTAAGAGTCAACTTACAGTGCATATATATACTAAGAAGAAAGGAAATTAAAAAAATATAAATAAAGTAAAAAGTGAAATATCAGAGAAAAAATCAAAATGTCAGCATTCTCATTATATATTCTTATTTTTAGAGGTTTTATTCCATGTTAAAAACTATGTAAAGACTAAAACATCATATGATATATGACATTTCAGTCTAGAAATAATTTTATCTTTTATATATTGCTAATAGTTAATTTGTGGCATTTTGATAATATTATATGATTGAATGAAAGGTGGCATTACAAGCTGGAAAAATTTCAAGAATTTAGATAAATGTTAGTATTAAAAGTACCAGTAAGAGAAATATCACATCTTTAAATTCAGGGTTTCTTAATAAGTTTTGGGGTTTATGTATGGAACTCTGGTTCCATATTATTTATTATAATATTATAGTTATTGTATGTGAGCTTTACACTGTGCTTACTGTGCTTCACAATCAAGTTGTCCTCACAGTTAATGAATTACATTTGTACATGTATGTAGGTAGTATATGATGCTTGGCAATATGCTCTCTTTCTAATTCCATTTTCTTTTCCAATAGTCTTGTAATTGACTGCTGTATTTCTGAAGACAACCCAGGATATTAGAAAACCTTCTGGTGTGTTATGAACAGAGCCATCACGTCTCACAACATGAGCATGACTTAGACAAGTGGCATTTGGTTTGCCCCTTCTCACAGTAACACTTCTGTACCATATGTTTTTACAGCAGAAAACCAGATCATTTGTCATACTTTGTGATCCCACATGACAATCACAACTGCATGCCTTAGCTGTGATCTGTCAAACCATTAAGCCTGTCACAGAGGGGTCAGAAGAAGGAGGAATACCTTGGTGCTGTGACTCAGCCAGAGGGAAGGAGGAAAGAGGTTAATGTAACATCTCAAAGGAGCTCCTCCACAGGGCAACATTACCCATCTCCAAGCGAGTGCTATCACACCCTCTCACCATTTGAATGTCTTGAAGAAAAATTTTAGTGGCCACTGAAACATATTTTATTTCCATGCAACCCCTTAAAGAAAAACGCTCATGTGGATGCACTACAGGGATTTGAATGTAGTTTCAAATTTTCGTTGTTGAAACACCACAGAAACTTCCATCTATTGATCCTTTGGCTGAAGCTGAAATATAACAAGGAATTTAGCTTTCCATGTACTATCAAAAGTACAGTTTGCTGTGCAGGTTAGTACGATTGCTAGCACAGCTACGTATCCATTGTCCACATTCCTTTGAGTATGGCAAATATTTCTGTTAAACGTGGCAGACAGAATTCACAGAGAAACAGATAAACACAGGAAGTTTCTTTCTGCCCACCCAAAGAAGCAATATACATAATCCTGAATTGTCTGATTATATTTGTAGTTTTCTTCTTCATCAGTTACCATGTCTTGCCTTTACATTTTCCCTCCAACTGTATACACAATAACACCTTTTCATTTATGATAAATGTTACTTCCTTGGCTCCAAAGTTTTACTTTTAAAGGCCTGAAATACTCTGAACCTGATTGGTAATTACATGAAAGTATCAATTTATTCACTTTTATTCCTCTGTTCCTTAAAGTATACATATATATTAAAAAATTTTAAAACTAATAAAAACCAAAAATCCCCTCCAAAAATCCCACGAACAAACAAACAAAAAAGCAAAACCTCAAACAAAGAAACAAACAAAAAAGCACAATGCAGACATATCTTTAAAAAGTCCATGTCTCTAAAGGACATCTGGAACTCATTTCTCAATGAATGGCAAACAGCTGCCATATAAGCCTCAATACAGCACAATACAATGAGTCACAGATTCTTTGTTGAATGACTACTTCCATGCTCCTGACCATTCAAAAGTGTTGGGTGAATTCTAAATAATTCAAAACCCTTTTAGTATGAGGATTTAAACTGCTGAATTTGGTAACTTTGCAGTGCTTTTTTCAGAACTTAGGTGATTAAAAAGAAAAATTACTATTGATACTAAAAATAATCAAATTTGGTCAAAATAATGAAGAGATGTTATGATATTTCCCAGTAAATGTCTAGAACACAGACAGACATTTTAAAGAATAAGAAGTGGAAGGCAAAGGGAGCTTTACAGATCTAGAGAGATCGAGTGTCTCTCTATTGTTATCAGATATAACTGATCCTGAAGGATCCTGTCCTGAATGAAGGATAGTTAGAAATTGAAACTCACCAAAATGCCTAAGATATGCAACTTCTGTCATTTGCTTGTCTGCACAAAGAAGAAAAACCTGCCAGTCCTCTTGTGAGTCCTGCTGGTAACACATTTTTTTAAATTCTTCTTCACTTACTATGTATTTGTACAGTGCCTATCAGCATGATCCCTTATTGGGTGTTATAGTAATTTCTGTCATATATTAATAGCAATTCAATGAATTCACATTTCCTGCAAAGAGAAATAAAATTGATGGCATACGCCAAGCCTGACAGAGTTCAAGAAGCACTTGGACAATGCTCTCAGTCACTCCTGGGGATGGTGCTGTGCAGAGCCAAGAGGTGGACACCATAATTCTCCTGAGTCCCTTACAACTCAATATATTCTGTCACACTGTGGTTCTTAGAAGGAAAGACATGGAAAATTTCTTACAAATCCTAACTGCAATATAATATCTAGGTATCTCAAGTGACAGACTCCAGACCTTCACAAAGACCTCTCCTCTATCTCCTGCTGATAGGGAAACACACACTATAAATAAATTCTTATTGCATCAATGAAAGGTAATTATAACTTTAGTGGCATCAACAAAATTTGAGACTGAAACACCTGGATGCATTCAGTTCGTGATGTATTAGCCATTTAGGAGACAAGTATGAGATAGGTCACAATTAAGGTTGTGACTACTTTGTTTCTTCTAACATAATTTGCCCTTTGATTTTAGGATATCAAACTATTAACTTGACTAGGTGCAAACAATTAACTCCTAAATTGTTGTTGGGTTTTTTAAGCACTGATGTCTGACCTGAGATTAGATTCGATGATCTGAGAGACTCACAGTCAAACCTTGATATAATAATTTAGGGAGCCTTCTAAAACAGGGAAGGAAATATCTAATTGATAGCATCTTTCAGTAAGATTGAGGTGACTAGAAACTCAAGACAAAAATCTAAAAATTGTAATTAATTTCCACTGTTTATGCTTATACCATTAAAATTTACATAACTGATATCATATGTCAATAACTGATCTTATTCAGAATGAAAGCATAAATATTTCCAGAGAACTTGAAGGATATAGCTGTTGATGTGCTTTGAACTGTTAACAGCTGTTAACTCTTAAGTCTTTAATATTTATTCAATACCCACCTCAAATTCGATTCTACATACACTAAATTCATACATAAAACAACCATGAACAAACAGACAACAGCCTCACCTTTCTCTTTTTCTTAATATAGAAATTCCTTTTTTTCTCACATCTTCAGCTTTGCCTGTATTTTACTTGTCTCATATAGTCCTAACTTATACATCTCCTGAGGTTTCCATGCCTTCCTTTTCCCAACTGATTTCATATCTGCCATTATTTATCTTCACAATTTCAGAGCCAATCCCCCATCTCTCATCTCACATCAACGTGTTTCCTCAATATTTTCTTTAACATTTACCATCAACACGCTTCACTGCTTCTCTTGTTCACATTCCAGTCTAACATCTTTAGCACTTTAATTTTATCTCCTCATGTTCCTAGATCCTAGTTCTTCACATGATTTTACTTATTCATTTTTGGTTTGAGTACTTGCTAACTATTCAGGCAAGAAACATTATAGTCATGTATGGCAGGTTATTGTTGTCAGTCATCCTAGGCAGATGGGGTAAAAGCACTATTTTGCATTAGTTTGCTTCCACCTGCAAAGACTATATTACCTATGTTGTCCACGGCTGTAATGAAATATTCACAGCATCATAGAAATTGTGTTGGAAATATATCTCTAAATGCTAGAGAGTAGATTTCCTCCCTAAGGCATTCCTTGAGAAACTTCATTGGTACAGACAAAATTATGGAGAGGTTACCGAGAAACTGCTTAACAGTTTCTCTCCAAAGATATCTGGAGTTTTACTATGATTAGTTTCAAAAATAATTAAATCAAGTTAAAGCAACCCCAAGACTGATTTTACTGTCCAGAAAAATGAGAAAGATTCTTAGACAGAAAGAAAAAAATCACCTACCTTTTTATATATTAAGATTCCTGTCTTACATGAGACAATCAAAGTGAGTTGAATCAATGAGAAAATTAACAGTTTAAAAAATGTTACCTGAAATGTTGTTTTAAAAATGTTTAATATTGTATGATAATGTTTTAATAATGCAAGTGTTCTTAATAAAAATAATGGAGTAATTGATTTTTAGCACTTTTAAAATATTGTTTATAAATTAGGGACTTTGCAAATCAAGGCATTTTTAACAACAATTTTTTTTTTTTTTTGCAACTTGTTCTGTGAATCTCCTTATATTTTATAAGCACTTAGTGACTTAAGACAGTAGGGGAAATTTCAGTTATTTGAGACCATTTCAGACTGGAAATTTCCAAAAACACATGATTTCCCTTCAGGCATATTTTAAATGAATAACTTTTGGACTAGAGCAGTGGATTTTAATTAAGCTGGAATTAGAACTCATGACAAGAGGAAGAAACAGTATAAAGCTTTGTCTCTTGACCTTTAAAATAATAGTTAACTTCAGCTTAAGCAGATGCCTTAAACAAGACTGGAATTAGGGGATACTGATGGTTCTGAAAAACAGGAGACTGATTTGAGCTTTTTTGACATAAAATTTGCTTTATTGCTTTTCAATCTATCTAAACAAAGCTGTGTGAACAAGCTGGATCTCTATCAGACTGCCTCTATTTACCAGGTTCTGAACCACTGAGTTTGTCACCTACTTACTTGCAGTGGGACTGGAAACTGTCATGGGGCCTTTACTGTCAATCTCTTAAATGTATAAAAGGAATGTCTGAAAATCGTTGAACATGTCTTATTTTTTACCTATTAGCTTTCACACTCACATGCAGAATCTTCTTTCTTATATGACTAAAGTGGCTCGTTTGGGGGGAATACTTTCTCCGGCTAGCTGATCCCCAAGCCAATTTATAGCAGTTTGTGGGTTCTCCAAGTAGCTCGCTGAGGCATGGATTCAGGCTTGGAAGAAGGAAGTGTGCTCGCTTTGGTTAATAAGGATGTTTATTCAGTGCAGCCCCTGCGTCCACACGTGGAGCCATGGAGAGAGAGAAAAAGCGAGAGGGCGTGTGTCCCTTTTTCCCAGCTTGGGGGCTGGGCAGGGAAACACTGACCCAATGGGGAAGGAAAGGGGGCGGGTTTATATCAGGAAGGATCCAGGTACAGGGGTAGGAATGGGGGGAAAGGAACGTACCAAGTGCACATAACAAAATACAATACAAATTCAAAAACCTTGAAACTCGCGCTGCTACATATGACTGTTTCTATCTTCTTATGCCTTTTGGAAGTCACCAGTAAAAAAAGGCTCAGGTAATTCCTGGTATGGAGGTCTGCATAGCAGCAGCCCAGGCAGGTGCTGCTTTCATGACAGCTAATGGTTTGTCTGAAATTGTTAGGCATTTCTAGAAAGAAAGAATTTAATGTTTGAAAATTAGTACAGATTTTTTTTTCATTCTTAACCTGTGTTTAAAAATAGCAACTATGTTATTTATCACAAACTCATAGAGTGGTTTGGAGTATAATTTTCTAGATCTCATATTCAGATATCATTTCCTCCTCATAAGATTTACCATTGGTGACAGAGATGACATATTTGATTCTTCATCTGAAATATCAAAAAAATTTGCACAGATGAAGGGGTATCTTTGACATACTTTTCTTATTCTAGAACAGGATTTGTATATTTACATTGCTTTATCTTCTGGTGGCAATCACAATTTAAATACAGTAAAGGACACAGATCTTTAATTCCTACTATACCACTCATTTTGCAGCTTTTCTCCATCCTGTGCCATGTAGTTTCTTACCTGTTTAGAAGGCAATTTTATAAAATTACATGTTTTCTATCATATGGTATTAAAGGCCAGGACCAGGTGGCCTCCTATCTTGTCTTATCTCTATATTTCACTATAAATAGACAATAACAAGTAGTATTACAAAGATACAATAGCTGATGTCATAATCATGTGTGATTATGAAATCAGCTATGTAAACAGAAGAATAAAATAATATTTTAAAGGTAAAAACAAATTCTGTCTGTGAGGAAAACAATCTAAAAGAAGAAATCATATTCAAATATTTATTATACTTTCTAGCTCTACACATAAGAAAATAAAAAGATTTTTTTTTCCTGATTTCCCTGATATGTAGAACACAGTATTACTCTTTGTTTTCCAGTCTGGTTGTATCAATTCCCCTGGATCTGGAAGGTTATCACAAAACAATTGACATAAGAAGCCTGATGAGGTATGGACTTGTTCAGTGGAAAATGAGCTCAAAACCAAGTTTTAGGCTAAAAACTCATGTTAAAAAAAATCTGAAAAATCTCTTCCCAATACTCATATACATTTGTAGAACTTGATAACACTTTGAAGAATGGATTGAATAATAGAAAAAAAAATATCAAAGGTAAAATACTATGGTTTTCTGAAGCCTTTCTGCATTAGAACACAAAAAGGTAATAACTTCTGTTACCAATCTACATTTGCATAGATTGAAGAAGCAGCTGACAGTGCTCCCTGAAGAAATAAGTCAATGAAAATCTGACAGCCAGTAAAAGTTGGAGTCAACCACCCTATAAGGCCCATTCCTAATATCCAAAAATCTTAGGAAAAGCATTTACTCCTTCAAAATTATGTAATCCAAAACTGCTGAAAGAGTAATTAAAAAAAAAAAAAAAAAACAAACACAAAAGAAGGGAAAGCACAGAGCTCTAAATATGAAATATTGAATGGAGAATCTTGGAGCAAGGAAAAGAAAATTGATATCAAAGAAGAAGTATTATTGCAAGAACACAAAGATCTGAACGAATCCATAAAAATCCCTGTTGTTTTGCAAGAAAATGCTACCATGACTCCTGGGTTTCAGTGTGCTACATAAAATCTTTTACAAACACCAGTGCAGGCAAATGCTGCCACTGAAAATTATTTTTAATGAGTCCTGAAATGTTAGTTTAGGTCAGTTTCTCATATTATTCATTAACTACAGTAAAACAGACTGAAATTTAATTTGAATTCTGGGTTCATTAATGTTTCGTATAGATAGTAGTTCTTTAACAAGTTCTTTATAGGATACATGAAACTTTAAAAAATGCTACTTTTGTGGCATATCCATAACAGCATTAAAACTTACTGCTATTTGGCTCATTTCTCAGGTTACTGAACTTGTAAATTGATAGAAAAAAATCCTTATGACAAACCAAACACAAAATCATATCCAGTAGTCTGGCAATAAACCATTTCTTTGTTTATTATAATTAAACAAAATCAATATATTAACTGTGAGCATAATCATCTCACTTCACTTTCCTCTGACTGGAATTTAAATTAAAACTGTTGTTTTATTTGCCTTTCAAACTGCATATCAAATTAAAGTGTCCAAAAAGAGGGAAAATTGATACAGTAAAAACAAAAAAACCCATCAGAATATCCTGTAGTTTTACCAACAGACAAGGAATAAACCAGTGAGACCAAATGGTAAATTTCAATGAAGTATTTCAATTCCAAAAATGTTTTGCAGAAATAAAAAAACCCTGATAATCTTGAAGACAGCCATCAAGGTCATTTAGAAAAAAAAGAAATTTAAAGAAAATGCTGTGTATTTCAGTCATCTCATATACACGTGGAGAAAGAAAGAAAGAAAGAAAGAAAGAAAGAAAGAAAGAAAGAAAGAAAGAAAGAAAGAAAGAAAGAAAGAAAGAAAGACTTCCATTTTTTCTCATCTCATTACATTCAATGTTAAAAGTCTGCAAGATGTTCAATGGGCTGATGGTTTAAAAGGGCATTAAAAGGGCAGTTAAGCAGTTAGAGCAGAGAAACACATTGCCATGGACCTAGTAGATTATTTTTCTTTTTTCCTCTTTTTTTTGTTTTTCTTTTTTTTTCCCTTTTTTCCCCTTTTTTTTCCCCTTTTTTTTTCCCTGTTAATCTCAACAGTTGATAGTGCAGACAAATGCTGAGGTCTAAATATCTGTATATAGTACTCGAGAGTTCTTGGGGCAGTCACAGGGGTCTGAGAGGAAGGAACAGGCATTGTGTGGGGGTCCAGCCCTTCCACAGAAGCAGCTGGACACCAGGACAGACTGGCAGGGATGAGGCACAGAAGTTTCTGTTTAGGCAACTGACTTAATGTCACCATATTCCTGTTCCTCTCTGGTGATAAAATTACTGTGACAGGTTTTACCACAGAAATTCAGGTGGAGTAATGGTTTTCTGATAATCTGTCATAAGGCCCAATTTTATTTTTCATTGGTTTATTCAGAGATTTGTTGAAAAGAAAATATCAGGGAATCTTGCTTTTGACGCAAGTAGATCACCAATATATCATCAAAATGGTAATCTTTTTCTATCCTGCTGAAAGATCAGGTGAACTAGACAGTCTAAAACAAAGTAACTTGGACACAGGATATTGGTTATCAACGATCTTTGGACAAAATCAAACACCTCTTCCTGATTCTTTTCTGTTCAGCAATGCAAAATAGGATCATAGCTGGAGCACAATGAAAACACCAGAGAAAATATTCTAATGTTAAAAACTACCTTGACTGAAGCATATTATCTATTTAGCCTATTCTGGAAAAAAATTACATTTGTTTAAAATAATGTAACTTTTTCTTCAAATGGACACCAGCATTAAGAGGAAACATATTTCCTCCTTACTCACTGTTGTTTAATCATTTGCTAAAATTATTTCTGAATAGAGGAATCTGTAAATGAACTGTGCTGAAATATTCTTATTTAAACTAAGATACTTAAATCCAGTTGAGCAAAAACTGGTGCGTGTACTAAAATCCAGTTTTAAAAACTAAACATGTCAGCCAAGTTTTGTTTCAGAACCCCAAAAACACAGCAGAAAATTAATATAAAATAGACAAGTCTGTTTGTATAAATAAAATTCTGAAAAGTCCTAATGTCATGAAAATATGCAATGGGTAAAGTATTTAATGCCCCCCCCCCCCAACAAAAAGATAAAACAAAAAACATAAGAATGTCTATAATTTGGTCATATTCTATTAAAATACAAACCTGGTTGCAGAGAAAATAAGAAAGGGCAAATACTGGCAATTCAATGGCCTTTTCTAATATAGTATATCTATGCTCAGATTATAGCTTAGCCTCAAAGGTGCAATGTTGAGTGTTTCAAATATTTAATTCAGTGTTCATTAGGATTTGGTTTTTTGGTGTTCTTTTTTTTTTTTAAGATAAGTTTTGTAGATTTTTAAATGAAAAATAACAGTGGAAGCTTGGGGGAAATCTGCATTGGCAGTATTTTGTTCCATTCCCTTTGGCAATGCCTTTTTCATCTCAATAGCATGAGAAAATGAGATGAGAAGACATTTTTAATAAGCTTTTTCTTTCATTCACTTGCTCAGTTGTAATCACTAAGTATTTTCATTAATTGTATTTTCATTTCATATTGTCAGTTTCTAAATATATTTTAGGAAAAAAAAGAAAGATGTCCTTGACACTATTTACACTAATTCTCAAGTTAGTGACCACTTCAAAATAACATCATGTGGTTGCTATTAAAATGTAGTTCAGAGTTTCAATAGACTGCTTGTGCCTGACAACTAATTTTTTGTTGCTCCCTTGGGTAGTTTCTAGAAACAGTCTTCAATGTAGATTCATCCTGTGACTGAAGCACAGAAAGCAAAAGCTGAAAAATGAGCAACGGGAACAGCTTGCTGATGAAGTTGAATGAGGAGCTAGTAATGATATTGATGACATTACTAATTACTTAGCAGGCAGAATTTAAAATGAGAATTCATTTGTCATCATGATATCATCAATCAGCTTTCTATTGCCTTGGGTAATAGGTTTGTGCTTGCTTGGTGCAATATAAACTTCGCTTTATAACTAATTTTGGTTTGCGCATATGCACTTCCTAATTTTTATGTTTTAGCATTTTACTCTTCCCTGTATTGCATTGTGGTTTTATAAGTGTCCTATTTTAAAGGTTGTGTATTTTATACTTAAATCAGATAATTAAAGACAACATAATCTCTGCCCCATCAAAACAAGGAAACGTTCAACAGGTTTTTATATAAGGATCATAGCCTAAAGTAACATCCATCCATGATGCAAAAGGAAGCCTATTCAAATTTTACACTTTAAAAAATTCAGATAGATTTCTAGATATTTTAAGGAAAAAATGACAGGAAAAATATGCAAATTGCCCTAATTTGGAGATAGAAGATCAGAAGTCATAGTTCCTGAGTCCTTCACTAAGAAAAAATCTCTTGGCATTGATTTACCCTTTTCAAGCAATCCAATACTCCTAATCCTTCAGCCTGTGAATCAGTATCATAGTCCCAAGAGCTTGGAAGCCATACTATCTCCTCCAAACAGCTGAGATTCCTGGCTGAGTCACCCTTTTGGAGAGAAAGCTGGCCAGACTTAACTGATTGTGCACTCCAAGATTTTCCTCTCTCCTGTCCAACTTGGCATTTCTTTTTCATCCGCTTCCTGGATCTCTGAATTCCTGCCTTGGCTTTTACAGGGACACTTTCCACTTTTGTGAGCATGTACTATGAACATTAGTGCTTTGCTGACATGTAAGTAAAGAAAATATTTGTTTACTCCCAAGGAAACTGCTAATTGCCCCCTTGGAAGCCACCAAAGTTGTCAATGACTCATCCTACCAACCCCATGTCATGGCAGTAGGAATTAACCTGAGACTTTTATCAGGGTCCCAAATGAAAAAGTGCTCACCTCAGGGATCTGCTGGCCAGCTGTATTTGGCCAAGGAAGTAGTGAGATTGTCTTTTAATATGCTTATGGTACTCTAGTCTAGTAATATATGCAGCTTAGAGGTACCCTCTAACTCATTAAACAACCTAATGGATCATCTGACAGTTGGAAAGGTTTTCTGTGTGAGTGAATATTAAAGTGAATGTGTTAATTTGAGCCTACATTATTATGCCATCCCATTTGCACTGTTTTCTATCACTTTGATTAATGCCTAGATTGTGACTAACACATAGAAGGAATGAGGGATAATATGCATAAAACTGCAGTCTCTGGATGTTCTTACCATACTAGTTTGTGAATCTACTGAAATAAGTGAAAATGGAGAGGGCAAAAAGTGTTTCTTTTGGTTTTCAGTCTTATAAAATTTATAAGATTATAAAATATTTATTTTCTCTATCACTTCTACAAGATGGAAATGAAGTAGATTTTTTTTAGTTAAGTATCACAATCACAAAAAGGCAATATACACACATTTTAGTCAAAAACATAGGAAAAATTTAAAATATTCTTAGTATTTAGAAACATTTCCTGACTGAGCAGATTCTGAAGAATTAGGGTGTTCCAATTCAGTGAGTTCATAATTGTGGTTTGGATTACACGCAGGACATTTATTTCTCCAGGACCCTTTGAAATACGTATGTAGCTTGTCATTACATCTCCACAGAACTAATTTTCATTTGCTTTATCTACATTGTTTCACACTAAGTGCCATTTCACAGAAGCTGAATACTTTTTTACTTCTTCTGTTTACATATGTGGGTCATACTAAATAATAAAAAGTAAATATTACAAGAATTCAACAATATATAAACATGTAATACGCACTAAGGATACAATCCCTAAGATAACTTCTATGTATTAAGTTGTACTACAGATAGAATCTTTAAAGAACACCGTACTTGTACTACATCAAATTCTTGCAAAAATGGAAGAAACTTAGGTGCATTTTCTGTTTTTCTAAAACAGGCTGATTGCTTAAAATAGTTACCCTGAGTAGAGTTCAGAGTACAGTTTCTCCTCTGTTTCTCCTCTGAAAATCTAACTTCAGGAAACTCCACAGAGAAAAGCAGGATGGCAACCTAAATCTCATCAGAATCACACATGGAAATATCATTTAAATAACTTTTCCAGGGAAAGAGGTGCTTCTTAAAATGACAAACGGATGATTGTTAATGCGAACTGCACTTTTAGACCACTGGTATGAAGGTGCTTGAACATTACATTACCAGCACATTGCCTTGCTCTGTACAATGGCAGTAAAACAGACGTTCAAATTTTGATACATTACCCCTGACTCTCCTGCGTGTCTCTTTCTAGCAACTGCCATGATAAGCTCTTTCAGAGGAAAGTAAAAAACTGTCCACAATGCATGTGAGTTAACATTCTTGTGAGATATGCAAACTTTTAATATAGACTTATTTTTCTGAATACATGAACGGTGTTTTCCCTACTTGTAGGAGGGGAATGTGTCAATTTTGGAGGCAGGATAATATTTGCCATTAAGTGCAGTCAGCTTAATCTGAAAATTAGTTTTAAATATAAATGCAATTCAAAAAACTAGTTTTTATTATTATTTGAACTTTTTATTTTCTCTCCTGAAAATTACTTTTCACAAAAGCACTCAAAATGGCCTTCCCTTGGTGTAATGGAAGATTTGGAGCAAGAAAAATTTCATTGCTCATAATCCATAGCTCAGGCTGCCAGCCTTGCTAGAGTTTCATATTGACAGCAGTCTACTACAAAAAAGCAGAGCAGAAAGAAGCAATTATAGGATTCTTTTTTGATTTCTTTTCTTTTTTAATCTAGAAGCTATCTTCAGTCATGATATTGTGCTGGGAATAGCTTATTATTGCTAAATTTGTTCCTATTTTATAAGCAGAGGTGACTGACTTTGCTCTTTGAAAGCACTCATTTGCTTTTCTCTGTGTCATTATCTCTTCTTTTGGTTTTTGCTGAACACAAGAACTGGTACTCTAAAAAAGCTGTTGATTAATCTAATGCCATTTAATGAGATAAATACATGCCATGTAAAAGAGAAAAAGGAGAGGTCTTTGATCTTTTCAAGTTAGACTAAATGATAATGGAAATTTCTCACTGTAGGTATGAAGGTTGTTCTGGCCTCTTAAGCCTCTTAAGTTTCTAATATTGTCAGTTACTCAAAGACACCTCCTAAGCTTTTAACTTCAATTTAATTAAAATATATATTATAACAATTGACTTCCATTATTTCAGCACCAGAGAATCCTATCATACTGTCATTATCTTATTCAAATGGGTTTGTTTTACATAACGTGCAGTAATTATAGTAGGGTCCATTAAAAACATATCTTTCTAAATCAGTGATAGGTAAAGTGGTAGGTGTTTTTTAATATATTCCAATTCAAGTTTTCTATAACTGAGGTGTTTTTCCAGCTGGAAAGCCTCTTCATTCTATTTACTTTTGGTTGGTTGGTTGGTTGGTTTTGGATTGGTTTGGTTTTTTGTTTGTTTGTTGGTTGGTTTGGCTTGGTTTTTGGTTGTTTTTTGGTTTTTTTTATTTTTTTTAGAAAAACATATAATAGCTTTTAATGAAATAGTCTCATTTATTTCAATAGCATTCTTTCCTGGAAAGCAGGAAGATTTAAAAATCAAGGTCTGTATGAAAAACCTCTGAAGCAAATGTTTTGCCCTGAGAAACCCTTAATGGACCTTAAAACATTTTTCATTACTAAGTATTATTCAATGGGTTAATCATAATGGATTTTTTCTTTTCCATTTTTCATGGTGGATATTTATTGGGTTTAGCCTTTCTTGAAAATACTTTTTTTTTTTTCCAAAAATACTTCATTTATATCTTCTTCACTGTCAGGTCTGTGATTTTCTTTGATTTCCATGGCAAATTTGACAATGGGCTGTCTGTCAATTTGCTCTTGCCATTGTTTATGGATACAACTGTTGATCATTGTAATGTCATAATTTCTTCAGGGATACACAGATCCTTTGAGGAATACTTCTCCTGGATCCACCTTTTTCCTGGATTGTAAGTTATTCACCTAATAGACAATCTTCGTGTTTGGTTCTTTTACACTGCCTGACATAATGGAGTCCTTATTTTCTGAAAGTGTACAGATCGGCAGTAACATTAAAAGTAGTGTGAAGATAAATATTTTTGCTTCTAGCTTTTTGTTCTCTTTTATTCATAACCATTTTGACTGCAGATTCAGAGACTGTGACATGATGGTACATATTCACAAGTAAATTATATTCATAATAAAACATGTCTATTATGCACTGTGTTTTCTTGCACATGAGTCTTGTGCAGGTACTGCTTTTTCACTGCATTTAACTAAAAATACATTATATTGACCAATGAGTTTTGAAACTTATAGTCAATAAGTTTAAAAAAATTATCTTGTTCAGTATTAAAATTAGTAAAATTATTAAAAATAAAGGTGACACTGAAAATTTATAAAAACGTTTGATGATAAACTTATGTGTTCTATTTCCTCATAGTTTTCCAGTACTATACGGAAATGTACTGCCTTTTGTACCCATTTTAATGGCATTCTTGTCAAGGAAAAAAAAAAAAGTTTTTCAGTTACTTTTCAGAATTTCACAGAATTTTCCTGCAAGTTCCTCACTTTAATGGCAAGTAGGGAGCTTGAGAAGCACTTTCCAAAGTTTGACTAAATGAGTCATTGATGTCAGGACTGATGATTATCCTTATGTAATGAAGCAGCCATACAAACACGAAAGAGAACATTAACCGAGCTATATTGAGGATAGTACCCAATCTTTGAGGTGAATTATCCTAAAGACGAATGTCTGTTTTGTTTGTCCACCATGCACTGTGTGTAATGTTCCTTTAAAAGACCGGAGACTGCACAGGAGGACAATACAGGCTGCTTGTTTGCTTTGTCCTGGCAGAGAGCCTCTGGAGGCAGGGACAGGTGGCTCTTCCAGGTTGCTCTTCAATTGGAAGTGACTAAGAAAGCCAGGAAAAGGGCAAGTAAAGGAGGGAGACAATCTTCTGGAGAATGGTTTGGGACAGGGAGATTGAGCCAGAAACAAAGGGCAGGAAAGGCTGTAACACAGATATTTAAGTGACTTCTGAGAATAGGAAATGGACAGTCAGGTTTGCTATGTAAGGTAAAATAAAAACCAACAACCAAAACCTTTTATTATGGACCTGCTCGGGACTGTGTGGAGCGTGAGGCATGTGTTTTGCAATCCCAAGCACTGCGCACCACAACTGTTTTTTAAACACTGCTGCTTTCTTGGGAATCAAGTAGCTGCAGTTTGCCAGACATCCTGGAAATCGTTTACCATCAGCGAAACACTAAAGCGCACAAATGTCTGGATTGCTGCAACCCAAAAGAATACTGGAAATTGCTTATCCGAGTATAAAAAGTGTGGGAATTAATGGTAACACAGTGGCCAGGATTTTGCTGTCAAACTTCTTCCAGTCCATTACATTTTACCCAGCAGAACTGAGATGTCTTTATTCTTTTTGTTTTAATGATGATGAATTATCCCTTTAGAGAGTAAAACCCTCTTTCTATTCTTAAAAAAACTTAGTGTAAGGAGAAGATGAAGGAAGATTTACCTCAAAACTCTAGTGAAGGTAGAGAAGTCTAGGCTCCAGCACAGACACCACTTGAATACCACTTGTTAGAAACCAACCTTAAATCAGGTTTCCCTTGTAACAACCTTTGTCTGCCAGTGGCTGGCACCCACAAACAATATCCACAGTTCACATTCAGTCATTCATTCATTTTCTTAATTTTTAAAGATTAAGGAAGAAATCTATTATCTCAGGCCTTCATTCTAACTATTGACAGCACTGCTATTTATAGAATATTAAGAGACCTAAACATGTACTGGGATATCTTGAAGCAAAGTTGAGGATGTTGCTGTATCATTCCTATCAGCTCTAGGGGGAAATACAATCTGCTGCTCTGCTTTAAAGAGATCTCAGCAAATACATTTAAAAACCTGCCTCCTACTATTCCATACTCATTTTGCTGCAATGGAATATACCCACAAGAGAGTTTTCAAGTTGTTCTCAGAGCTCTTTGGTGGGAGCAATCTACTTCCCATTAGACCTAATAGTGAGTGTGTGCCTGTGCTGCAGTCCCACACTGGTCTCTCAGTTTCCTACCTTCTTGTCTCTATGTAGGCATTAAAGTAATTCTAGCTTCCTTACATGGCCCTTATGACTTTTTACCAGTCTCACCTATGACAAGCATATGATCTTGTGGTGAAATACCTTCTTTGATATGTGAGATAGGGCAAACAGGGCAATAAAGAGTGCAAAGTAACAGCTTTTCTTGTCCTGTTCTCAGGTTTTATTTCAAAGAGAATATAAATCACTCTTTCACACAGAGATAACAAGAAACATTGATTATTTCAGCAGTTCAGGCTGTCATCAAGAAGGCACAGCTACAATAACCTGGATCTCAGATTACCTTAAGAACTTCAACTATTCTTGAATATTAAAATATGCCACATTATATAGATAGTTCCTGTAACCACTTTTTTTCTGGAAATCATTGTTCTTCAGTCATTGTGATAAAAAAACTAAGTCAATTTAAACTCAAATCACCAATTAAAGACTTTTAATTTGGCTCACTCAGTGAAATATATACTTCTACCAAAAGAGCCGATATTTTCAGCCTATGAGAAAGTTATAAACAACTTGAGAGCAGCTCATAGGTGTGTCTCCCAAAGCATGTTTCTTTCACCACTGCCTAAGTTGCAATGCTGCCCTCTCCCTGCATGTTCAAGGAGAATCTGGTCCATCCTCATAATTTTCAAACCTCTTCAATTTATGGATTCCAAATGATTTCCTGTCTAGATGAAGATCCTTGATTAGAAATTTTAAGCCTTATGGCACACTTGGGTTTTTGTTCTTATCTTTCAACACCTCACAGTAGTCCACTGCTGCAATACTAGGAAATTAACTAGGCCAGTGACTGATCCTTGATATTGGACCTCAGTCACCATCATGAAATAGTACTTATTTCTGCCAACTAGCATTTTTCCAAATAACGGCTGGCCAGGATTTAGGGTCCAGTACATCCCAGGAGCTATCCTTAACAAGCCCTTTGCATGTAGTGTCCTTGTTCTGGAGACTAAGAGACTTTATTAGCATAGACACATGCTCCTCTGTGCCAGTTGGCCTCAGTAGCCAGAAATTTTCCCAGACATATTTAATCTACTTGCCTGGCTGTTGGGGGTTAGATTTCTTTCCTTTTGTTCCTTTTTACTTGCAGGACTTTTTCCCATTAAGTTGCTAGGAGATATTGACAACTGGGTACTTAAGACAACAATGAAGTGGCCAAAGCCTCAGGGGAGAAGGGCATCTGGTTGCATATCTCTTTTTGGGAGTTCCTCTCTGAGGGGCAGAGGTACCATGAGAATTGGCAGGTAAAGGGGCAGGGCCAGCTGCTGGGTTCACTCTCTCGCTCTCGGCATTGGAGGAGGATGGCCAAGCTGTTGGTTACTGTGGGGAGAATCCACTGTCACCACTGGAGCCCAGTGCTGTACTGATTCTTCCTTTCCGGGATGAGCCTTTTGCTTTTAAGAGCAGCCAGTGAGCTGGGACCTTATTAACACCCACCTTACTAAAAGAGGGACCTATCTGTGATATATGTTCTAAAATAAATTCATGTATCAAGTATGTTATATGTTATAAAATAAAACTGTGCTACAAGTTTAAGTTTCCAAAAATTATAAAGGCATCTCCAACCGCTGAAACCCATTTGCAACTGTAAAGAATCTCAGACAATCACAGGGCGAAGCCAAAATTTACAACAGAAAGGATCTGGTCGAACAGGAGATGCCTTGTCCATCTTCGGTGGACCCGCCACTTCTCCAATGATCAACACCTGATATGGATCTGGGTGGAGGGAACCCAGAGATTGCACAGATCAGCATCCCAATATCCAGTTCCAGGAACCTTGACCATTCAGGTCCTTGACCATGCCAGGAAAAGCTTTCAGAAACCGAACAGAGAAAGAAAGAAGTGTATGAATATGCACACTGGACAAAGACTAACAATGAAATTGCCTCAAGGAAGAAAAACTGAATAAAAGCTGTACCCTGAACCCAAGAGTCTGTGAACAGGGAGGAATCGGCTCCATTGAGGCTCTCCCTGCATTCACCCAGCCTTGATACCCTGGGGATCGGTGTTGCATTCCTTTTATTGTGGCTACCCCAGATTGATTTCAAATGCCAAAATAAAAACACTTTATATCAAATTGGCTATGGATCCTTTATAACATCTCCTCGGGTGCCTGGGATCCTGAATTCCCCTCTCCCTGCCCTGCTGGGAGCCAGGTTACTGCTGTCCTGCCCCCATGGCTTCTTCAGCACTGCTCCAAGCTTTGGCTGCGTGGCAGCCCTGCACCCGCTGCCTGCCTAGACACCCCACGGTTCCAGCCACAGCTCTGGACCTCCTGATACATCTCAGCTGGCATCCCAGGATTGTTTTGCTCATTCCTGCTGTCCCAGCTTCCTGACTGGGGGACAGGGAATCACCTGCCCCACAGTTTGTGAAGAAAAGCCTCTCCTCCATCCCTCCCCGTCTTGGCCCAGCCGCCATTACTGCACACTCTCCGAGCCCCGCACCGCAGCGCCCCCTGCAGCCGCGGGGGAATCACCGCACCTGCCCTGCCTGCCGGGAGCCACCAGCGCCCCTGCTGGCTGTGACCAGAACTGCACCAAGGGGAAAGTGCCTGCGGCCGAGGAGGGGTCACTGGGTTTGTGGTTCTGTTAATGCTGTGGTTGTTGTTGTTTGCTTCCTTTATTATACCTACCAGTAAAGAACTGTTATTCCTATTCTCATATATTTGCCTGAGAGCCCTTTAATTTTAAAATTACAATAATTTGGAGGGAGGGCGTTTACATTTTCCATTCCAAGTGAGGATCCTGCCTTCCTTAGCAGACACCTGTCTTTCAAACCAAGACAATAGGTTAAAAATCTGAAGGCTTTATATTGTAATAATTTATTAAAATAATATAGCCAACTTGTTGACTGATTTTTCCTTTCTTTTTTCTTCTCAGGGTTGTATGAAACAAAATTTTTGGATGTTTTAGTTTTTGATTTCTTACTGTGGTAATCTTGATTTCTGTTTTCATTTCACTGTCATTACAGTGAACTCAAAGTTGAAAACATTGATCTATTCAGACCCATATAGATTATAACTTAATAAGAAGAAATATGAGGCTGGTCAGGAAATGCAAAAAGTAATTTTATCTTGAATACATTAATTGATAACTTTAAATATTTATTGGAAATCCATCTTAAAAAAGGTCAAAAATTATTTGCATATATTTTGCTTTCAAAAAGTAAGAGGTTTTTTAGAGAGAGTTGCATTCCTTTTCCTCAGGCTGTATGAGAAGAAGCTTGCCCTTGTTATATAGTAGCAACTATCAAGAATGCTCTAAATTGTGTTGGTTTGATTAAAGAAGGCATTTCTGAGCCTTTCTACAGCAAGAACTACACTCGTTAGAAGAGTAGAACAAATACCTAGTTCCAAGTGCAGCAAGCCTATTTCAGCTCTTCCTTAAATAGCAAAAAGTAGAAAGCATGTATCTTTTTAATATTTGCTTACTTAAATGTTCCCTGTGTGTGAACCCCAACTCACTTCATCAGTAAGCAAAATGAGCAGTAGTGCATATCTGATTAAAGAATGGTTAGGGTTCCCTCTTTTTCTTGGGATTTTATGTGTTTTTAATATATATATAGGAGACCTATGTTATCTACAGACCTGAAGTCTACTGAAGCAGTCAAAATATCTGATAAAATTTCAGAATTCTAATTTAAAAATCTGTGCTGATATAAATGATATATTTATTTTATTTTCTCATTAAAAGAACAGCTCATGTAGACACCCCTGAATTACTTGTGGGATTATTAATTTCAAAGTTATTTCTGCACCCCTTTGATGTCTAGCTAAATCTTGAGTACATCAAACAAAAACTTAACTAGTAAGACTCTCATGCAGGTAGGTATAGAAGAGACATGAGACAAGAACAAAAGTGCGTTTGGGAAGGGATGGAAAAGAGGTTTTGCTTTGCAAAGGTCAGACACATTGCATTTGTTTCTGGAGGATAATTGTTTTAAATTGCATTTCTATATGTTTCCAGCACATACTTTATGATAGAAGAGTTTTTCTATGGAATTACAGTTGAATGATACAACTCAGGATATTGTACTAAGAACTGCTAATTTGTAATATTCAGGAAAAATTATTACTGAAATTATATGCCTTATTACCAAAACACCCAAGATAAACAATATTTTTTTCAATTAAAGATTCTCAGCATAATTACTATTACACTTCTGGACATAAGAATAACTGGACTGTGGGAATGCATTTTTTAATTTAAGTTTAATTTGTAAGTTAATGTTCTTTTGTAAAATGGTTTATTCCTTGTACTCTTTCTGTTACCCACTTTTGGTTTATCCCTGTCTTCTCCCCAGTGACATTTCTGTGATTGGTTCTGTGTTCTCCCTAAGTTTTTCCCCCCAGAGAGGGTTAACTGCCCATCACCTGGCAAGTCAGCTCCTGTTCTTGTCCATCATTTTGGCTGTCTCTCCCTGCTTCTGGAAGATTCTGAGAGAGGCGTTGAGTGATTGGGCAGGATCCTGATTGTCATTTTCTAATGTTCAGTGTATGGTTGTTTTATATGTTTATTTATGATATGAGCCACCTCCCCATTAAACCTTTTTGGTCCTTAGTTGAAACCCCCCCTCTGTTACACCCCCGGTTAAAAGGTCCCCCTCGAGGTTCAGTTGGGGTCTCTGGACACGCTGACACCCGAGGTGAGGACTCCATGCAGGAGTTCCAATAAACTCGTTGAGACCCAGCATCTCCAGAGTCTCCCCTTTTTCATCCTCCTGCCTTCGCCACACTGACACTGCTGAGCAAAAAGACCCCACTGGAGTGATATTGGTGCCGAGGCCAGCCAGGCTTGAGAAACAGGCAAAGTATTACTGGACCAAGAATTTTTCAACATAATAGCATATCTTGTCCTTAAAAAATTAAAATTTGGCTGTGTTACAAAATGAAGGAACAATTTTGTCTTCTCAAAGAAATATTTCTTAAATGGAATTTCTGATCAAGAAGGTTCAATATTTCCATCTCAAATAGCCAACTTTGTAATTGGATTTTTATTTATGAGACCACTATGTATGTGTCAAAATTCAATTTCCTGTTCTGTGGGAAGATGATCACAACTTTGAGGTTCAAGGAAAACCTTGCTTAGTCTGTCTTAATGACTCTTTTTCACTTCAACATCTCTGAGCAGAGATTCCAATTTCCAATTTGTGCTGGATATAGCTTCCATACTATGGACAACAAATAAATGCAGAGTGATAAAAATTTCATGTATTGTACAGATTATGCCACCCTACAATACTCCATTGGTTCTTACCCATATAATTAATCTAGAGTAAAAGAAAAACAGAATTTAAAGCGTTATGCTTTTAACTTTCATCGTCACATACTAATTGATTACATTGCTTACCTAAGAGTTGACCCTTTTCTAACGTATTGTTGGATTAGTTTTCATTTTAAAGAAAATTTCATTTTACATATCCTCATGAGCATTAGCTATAAGTTATGGTTCTATTCTCAAAGAAAGGAAGAGAAGAAAGAAATAAGGCAAATATATGATCAACATTCTGTTTGACTGTGAAAATCATTATGAAATTCAAGGATTTGTACTTTTTGCATAGGAAATTTTGTTGTCATAACATGAGCATAAAATATTGAGTGTTTTAGGATCTGTTCCAAAAAATCTTCCTTAGTCAATGTTCAGTGCACTAACAGTTCTCTCTCTGGAAGAAAAAAAACTTAGAATAAAAGAAATACAAAAAGTGAAGGGAGTAAAAGGATAAAGAGGAAAATTAGGCGGAGAAAGAAAGATGATAAGAGGAAAAGAGGAAAGAGAAAGAAAGAGAAAGAGAGAGAATGAGTTTCATTTATTTAAACACTTCCTTTGAGGCAACCAGAGATTCTACAAGAGTAGGATATTTTCTGATTGATGATATCTCTAAAATAGCTATTTGGACTACTCTTCTTACATTTATGTCCCATTTTCCATAAGGTATTTTTGGTCTGTTCAAAAATTCTTCTTTGTAAGCATCCTGTAAAACATAATTAAGGTACCCTATCTTGTCTTGGCCCAGTATGGAGTTTTTTATAAATGGAGAAATAAAACATCCAATGTATCTCCATAACTATCTCAAACCGGGGACTGCATTCTATCTAGAAGCTGCAAAGAGAGGTAAGAGAGGGAGCTTCCCCAATTCCTTCAATCAGTCTGAAAAAAGGATCAAAAAAACAAAAGAAAATATTTTATAAATTAATCAAGTTTCTGTTTTCTGAACTTTGCAGCACAGGGAACTTTATTGTTTCATGCACACAATGATCAAAGGCAACCTCACTGCATCCCTTTTTCTATCCGGGCATTGAATGTCAGGGCAAACCAGCCATGATAGACAGCAAGTTATTATACTCCTGGAGGGACTGATCTCTACAACCCTCTTCAAGACTCCAAAAGGAATTTTTGAAGGACTGCCTGTCACTGGACTCCAGCTAAAAATCTTTTCCATACCTAATAATGAAGAAGTTACATTCCTACCTTCAATAAAATTGTTTATTGCTTTTTCTACTGTCCAAATGCCTAAATAGATAGAGATCTTTTCTTCTGGTATATTAATAAAATTAAAGTATGCATATTCAGGATATAATTATGAATATGGATAGACAGACAAGCAGATAAACTCAAGCTCAGAAGAGACAAAGAATTGAAAGTTAAAACAGCCTAGAGAAGATCTGGAAGTTCAAGGAATTAAGGGAAAAAACTGAAGAAATCAGAGAATCACAAGATCAGTCAGATTGCACAGGACCATCTGAGATCATCAAGTCCAACCGATAACCAAACACCACCTTGTCAGCCGGGCTGTGACACTCAGTGACACATTCAGTCTTTCCTTAAATACCTCCAGGGATGGTGACTCCACTAGCTCCCTGGGCAGCCCATTCCAATGCCCAATCAGCCTGTCTGTGAAGAAATTCTTCCTAATGTCCTACCTAAATGTCCCCTGGGGCAGCTTCAGACTGTGTCCTCTTGCCCTGTCACTGGTTTTCTGGGAGAATTGACCAACCTCTAGCTCATTATGACTGCCTTTCTGGAACCCATAGAGAGCGATAAGGTCACCACTGAATTTCCTCTTCTCCAGGCTAAAAACCACTCCCTCAGCCACTTTTAGTAAACTTGTGTTACAGACCCTTCACCAGGTTTTTTGCCCTTCTCTGGAGAAAGAGATGGATGAAGAAAAATGAAAATGAAACTTAAAAAAATTACAATGGAAAGGAAAAGAATATGTTAATTCTAAAGACTTCAACCCCCAAGAATGCCAGTAACTTCATTAATCTCTCTTATTTATTCTTGTAGTAAAACATTTCCACATTCTCTTCTAGGTTTAACTTAAGGAACAGAATCTAAAGAAATATGTATATTTGATCTATTACTTCTCCCAGAGTCCTGACAATATTGGCTGATATAGTTGTCAAGCCTCTCTCCTTAATATTTGAAAGTCATGGCAGTCAGGTCAAGTCCCAGATGACTGGACAACATGGTAATATCACATCCCATTTTTATAAAAAATGGAAAGGAGTATTCTGGGAATTACCAGCTTGTCAGCCTCACCACTGTACCAGGGACAATCACAAAACAGATCCTGCTGGAAGCTTTGCTAAAGCTCATGGATAGCAAGGAGGTAATTTGTGACAGCCAGAATGGCTTCACCAAGTGCACATTCTGTGTTATCAACCCAGTGACCTTGTCTGGTGGAGTGACTACATCAGTGGGCAAGGGAATAGCTACAGATGAAATTTATTTGGAATTCTGTAAGGCCTTTGACCTGGGCCCCCACAATTTCCTTCTCTGTAAATTGGAGAGAAATGGATTCAATGGGTGACTGTTCAGTGGATGAAGAATTGAATGATCAAGAGTATACAGATCCATGGCTCAATGTCCAGATGGAGATCAGTCATGAGTGATGTTCCTCATGACAGGGTTATTTTATACTGGGACCAGTACTGTTTAATACTGTCATGAATGGTGTAGACAAAGGAACTGAGTGCACTCTCAGCAAGTTTGAAGATGACACCAAGCTGTGTTGTGCAGCTGACACGCCTGAAGAGGGGATGCCATCCAGAGGGACTTGGACAAGACTCAGAAATGGACCCATGGGAACCTTATAAGCTTCAGCAAAACCAAGTGCAAAGCACTGCACTTGGGGAACCTTCCAACCCAAACTCTTCTATGATTCTATGATTCTCTCCTTTACATTGTACAATATAAAATAAATATAAATGACCCAATAAATAAATATAAATATAAATGACCCAATTTATAGATTTAAGGAAACAGCAGAAGAATTTTCATACTACAAGTACATTCAAACAACCAATACACCTGCATACACCCGTTAAATTTGTGTAGGCTGTAATAAATTTTTCATCTGAATTTAGTAATTTAATTGTTCTGAGTTGGCCTATCTTAATTAAATCAAGTCTGTACAGTATATCTAAAACCGTATAGAGAAATATGATTGATCTAGCATTCGCACTGCTGAAATGTCCATCTTCTGTATAGAACTTCAAAATAAACATTTATCAGGGAATAATGGCAATTTTTAGGTTTACTGTCCTCATGCTGGAAACAGTGGAACAAATTCTGTGATGTATCATGTTGGCTAGGTTCTTTCATCAGAAAGAACATATGTCTGACCCTGGTATTATTACTTTTTCTTTCAACTTCTTTTTTCTGAATGATAGCACTTAACATCAAGGGAAAACAAGTGTCCCCTCTTGCTATGCACAAATACAACAGCTCTTGTCAGTACTAGGTTGTCTGCAAGCTCACTTTTTCTCCTGCTGTTGATGCTAAATAAGTGCATCAGCTCTGAGAGAGGTTGGTGATATTGCCTCTAGCAATTGCAACCAAACCCTCCTGGGTGCAAACTTATGGCAGTACCCACTGGTCTTCCTGGAAAATGTTTGCGAATGTTTTCACCTTGACCAAACAAGTCAAACTCATAAACTCAGTGTGTTTCTTGCTCATGGAGTGTAGTGTATAGCTACCAGGAATGGGAATTGTCTCCATTTCAGACCTTTCTTCTTTTATCATCTTTCACATCTGCCACTTCTTTTATTTCATATGCCAAGTGTGACATAAGAACTAGGGTAACGTCCTAGGGCAATTTCATCTAACAAAGTTTCTTGCACTCTCTGAAGAAAAAGAAAACAAGCAAAGTGAAAAGTCAACTTTCAAACTATATGAATTGTTTTACTATATAATTTTAATGATCAGGATAGGAAGGGAAATCACAAGACAGAGACAAGTGTATGGTGGATAAAATATGAAGTAGTGTCAGCTATAAAATTTGTAATGAATCATTGCATTTGATTCCAATACTAGTTGTTGTCATTTATGCACATAACTTATCCCTAGATTATAAAAAGACTTTTAGGAAATATTAAATCTAAAAA
Source organism: Argya squamiceps (assembly GCA_037834095.1). NCBI lineage: Eukaryota > Metazoa > Chordata > Aves > Passeriformes > Leiothrichidae > Argya > Argya squamiceps. Next base: position 17,164,932 of record JBBMKD010000053.1, on the reverse strand, counting down.
GGTATCAACTGAAAATCAAAAGAAAAGATCCCTAAAGAACTACAGCAAATAATTTCAGCAAGAGGCCCATGATCACAAAATTTAGTACTGTGTAAGTGGAAATAACCTTAATATTAGAGGATGTTTAAAATTAAGGTAGGGAGCTAGAGGTGTAAGAAAAAAACTCTCAGTGGAGAAAGGGCTACTCAATAGAACCAAGCAGTTATTTATCTAATATGTATATTAGTTTCTCATTTTCTTCTTCTTTTTGACATGAAAACAAATTCAAGATACCTCAGTATGTCCTATTTTTTTCAAAATGCTCTTCAGAGTTTTAAGAAAGGGAAGTTTAAATATTAACATTTTATTTAGCCCTTAACATTCAAGTTGAGAAGACCAAAGGACGAAAGGAGCGTGTTTATTACATCCTATAACACTGTCACTGAAAACATCAAAAAAAGTAATAATCACACACAGAATCACTAGGTTGGAAGAGACCTTCAAGATCACCAAGTTCTACTGAGCCCTAACAATTCAACTAAACCATGGCATCGAGTGCCACATCCAGTCTTTTTTTAAACACATCCAGGGATGATGATAATTGGGCATACTGCAGGGTTTTCCCAGATATTTATGCAAAAAGACACTCAACCTCCCTGTCTTCCAAGTCTTCTAAATTTGAAGAAAAGCCAAGAGATGAATTAGGGTAATGCTGAATCATATTTCAAATCTCTGCATCTATGGTGCTTGTTTATCTCAAAACTAGGACAGGGACTACTTTAGAACTTAAGAACTTACTGAATGGAGGTTCTTGTTTTCTGGTCTTTTTTTTTTTTTTTTTTTTGAGATTGTACCCCAAAACACCAAGTTCAGTGTTTTTCTGGGGTTGTAGGAAGACTGGAAGCCAACTCATACTGACTTTCAGTGGTATTGGGGTATCTGGCTCCCAACAGGGCTTATGAAATATCATTCCTAACTAATATTGAAAAAAAAGCTTACATTATTCTACATTAAAATTGAGGTTATTTCATAGGATTGCCATAGAAAATTATTTGAATTACACAGTGATGCATGTTAATTTTTCCATATCACCACCCAATAAATTCTGCAATTAACCCATATCATTGCTCTAATATCATGTACTTTGGGGAAATCTTTTCAATTAAAACTCCACACCAGGAGTGGAGAATTGGAAGGGATGCCTAAAATTGCATTTACTTTGCTTGTTTTCCCTTAAGGTTAAAATAGGCTTTTGAAAAAAGCTTTTTTTCTTTATGTCTTTTCTTATGGTTTTTTCACTCCTTCCAATGGAAATTAATGAATTACACATGATGCACAGGAATCAAAGAATATTTGTGCATTTATTAAAATGAGAGATATAATCTAGAATAGTCATAAATGAATGGAAGCTAATTTAATCATCATCATAATTTGAACAGACTTTTTCTTGGTCCAATAAATTCTTGCAAGGCCCTCAAAGTGAATAATTTTTACTATAAAATAAAAATTAAAATAAACAAAACAATGACAATGACAACTACCAAAAATATTTGATCTCTACAATGTTTTTTGATTTCCATTTGTAAATAACCATAGTAAAACACAAGGTGCTTATCATAACTGGGCTGTCAATTGAACTTCCCCTCTAGAGAGAGAAATAGGATATGTTTTCTATTCTAAGGAATTCAGCATATGTGAGGACAAGTGCAGAAATATTTATGGAGTTTTGCCAGAGGGGACAGATTAGGTGTTTGTGACTTTGGTTCATTTAGTTTGGTGTAGTTTTGTTCTGGGCTTCTGGTTTTTTGTTTTTTGTTTTTTGGAGGGAGGGCTGGTAAGGGGTTGGGGTTGAGTTTTTGTTGAGGGCTTTTTTGTGTGTTTTTTTGTTGCTGTTCTTGTTGGGTTTTGTTTTTGTTTTTGCTTTTGGTTTTTTTGTTGTTTGTTACCCATGTTTTGCATTTACAGCTGTTTTTACAGTTTTATTGGCACTGACCCTGAAACTATTGTTCAAAGTCTGCATTTTGCACTAGTGTGCTTCCTGCCCTTAGCCTGGGTTTGGTTTTCTGCAAAATTAGAGCTGAGGTTCTCAATGTGCTTTATAGTCTTGGTGCAGTTTTTCCTTTCACATTCCATTTTCATGTTCTCACACTGAAGGATACAAAGATGTTATTGATTGCAAAGGGCTGAAATATATGCCCTTGATTTGAAAAACATGGAAAAATTCTGTGAGCTGGCTCTAGACTGATTGTGGCAGCTTCATTCAGACACACTGCTAGGACAGCACTCATTGGGAGCCTTCACACTCTGGGCACCAGAAGAAAAGAGTTGTGCAGAACTTTATAATGCTCCTTTGCAATACTCCTGTACTGTGGCTGTTCTGATATAGGGAATTCCCAGGACACGGTACATTGGCAGTACAATAATCTTCATTACTCTTCAATATACATATATTGCTGGCTATTAAAAGTTTAATTAGACTTTAGAGAAGACTATTCAGCCCATTAAAATAATAAATGAATTCTGGCATTAAACAAACTTGGACAATAATCATTAGTTTTATGAAACAGAAATATATTTCTTTTGCCAAATGACATGACAATCTCTGGAAAAAAAAGGTCATTATCTAGTTTGTCTTAGATGCAGGATTTCTTATTAGTCAGGAAATTATGTCAAGTTTGTGGGAAAAGTTCCTAAGACCCAGGATCAAGTTCAGTTTCCTTTCACATTTATGTAGTTCTAATAATGGAAAAGTGGACTGTTCATGGAATATTGCTGACTGTTTGAGATTCTGTGAGAGAAATTAAAGCATCTGCCCTCACTGTTCACAGAGCAAGGTGTCTATTGCAGAACTAGACACGCCTTGATGACAAAAGTTTAAAGAGTTTGACGTTTGAACTTTGTAATACCAAGGGCTCCGATGCCTACAGTGTGTGACTTTTTAGCTAGAATTTAATTTATAAAAAAGTATTCTTTAGAGGTCATTCTGGCCCTTGCATGTTAATTTGTATCATGTATTTTTAATTTATAAAAAAGTATTCTTTAGAGGTCATTCTGGCCATTGCATGTTAATTTGTATCATATATTTTTATATCTCCAGCTCCAGAGATACTTAAAAAAGAAATAAATCTGAAGGAAGAATATGTGATATTAAGTCTAGTTTGAAAAACATTCTAACAATAGAAAGTCAAAGTCTTTAATTTGAGATACTGTTAATAGATTGAGGTATATTATGAAAACACAAATTGCCACACACTGTCACCTCCATGTTACTTGTGTTGATGGGATTCTAATTTTTAACAAAATTGTCACAGGTTAAGAAATTACAAATGTCAACCCATATAAATGGTTAATATCAGCTGGGGATAATTTCCATTTGTTTAACAAATATCAAAATAGTAAAAAAAACCCCCACCGCTAAACTCTAGAAAATATTTTAAAATTTATTAAAAAATCTTGCAAATAATTATCTCTTTACTAACAATATGAAGACTGTCACTATAATTTTTTTTTCCGGAAAATGAAAAATAGATGTCAATGCTTCTTCTTGTTCAGTACAGATTTTAATTGCTTTGCTTTCTTGTTATTTGCATTGCTATGCAAAATCCAATGACCTTTATATTACATTAGAATATCAGAAAAAAATGGAGAGATATTTCTGTCTTAAGATGAAAAATGGTATTTGTTTTTCATGTTCCAGTCTGCTGTTGGGACTTAAGTCCCACATGGATGCATTTTAAACTACGATCTCAAGAGAAAACATGCTTATTTCTTCTCTCTCTATAGGGATGCAGATAAGTCAGAAAAATCAGTATTCATGATAATGCATAGGAAAATCTTTCAGGTTTTTAGTCCTCCTTTTTTCACCCCTTGAAATTTTAGACAAGCACATCCTGATTCATTTTTTCAGCACTTTCTTAGGAATGTATTTCAAGCTTAAATGACCTTAGATTTTTTTAATTCTTTTTATTTTGCATTTTGTATAAAAATTATGAAGTATTCATTCATAGGCTAGCAGGAAGAAGCAGAGAGGTTTTTGTTTTTGCTTTCTTTTTTGAATTTTAGTTACTATTGTAAACTGATTATGGGAAGGAGCTTCTCTATGGATCAAACTTTCCTTATTAATAAAGAGCAGGCTGTTGTCTAGCCCAATGTTGAGTTCTGGAATATGGACAGTGGCAAGAAACTGCAGTGAGAAATCAGTAAGGAGTTCAGTATTTACTTCTGTTCCAACATAAAAATCCTGATTTCTATTAAACATCAGATGCTTAAAAAACCTATTTATGATGAAGTTATTATTGGTGAGTTTAGCTTGCACATCTATTTTTTTCTAGCCTTTCCCAGTACACAGCTACATTGTCCCCTGCAGTATGTAGGAAGCTATCTGAATTAATGCTTCTGCAGTTTACAAAACCTCTTGTGCTACATAATTTTGCTGGATGGAAAAAGATGGAATTAGATCTCTTTTGGCAGCCTCAGAGAAACCACTCACATATGAGCTGTCCTGCTGTTCCCTCTCTGAAAAGCCATTGTGTCTCTATCATTGTAGACTTCAGTCTTGGCAAAACTGCACTGCCACAGTGTGATTTCCATGGGCTTTATTTTAAACAGAATTATTTATGCTATTCTTACAGAATCTAAATCATCATGAGAGCCTCCAGAGTGAAGGTTAATTCTGTTGCCAGCAGCTGCAGCTTTGCCCTCCGAAGCTGAATCTGGTGGTGGCAGCAATTACTGGCCATTCCTGTTCCGATAAATTTGTGTTTTCTCTTTGATCAAATATGTCAAGCTTTTAATTCTGCATAATCATTGATCGCATGAAGTGCCAGACCATCTTGTTTTATCATCATTCACATCTGCTGCTATTTTCCAGCCACACAGGTAAAATGCATTGACCTAGAACATGCTGTTTAACCTCAGCACCCTTACTGTGAAAGAATGCCAAATGTGTCTGAAACACTATTCCCAAACACTTGTAATCTCAAGAGATGGCCAACTGGATTTAATAATTGGGTAAAAAAAAATTAAAGTAATTGTCCTAAAACTAAAGTGCCAGAAACGAAAATAAGGTGAAGAAATTGTATCACAAAGAGGGGCACAAGGTTTTTGATCTTTAAAAATCCTGTGGGTCATTCAGAATACCTGTTAAATATCTCTTACACACTAGAGATCTTCTGGAATAACTGAAGCATGCTACTCTAATGATAAGTGAAAATTAATAGGTCAAACAGCAAAAAATCTTTATAGTTTGTGCCAAGTTTGGGCAGAAACTCAAAATTTTTTAAAAATTGCGTGATTAAAATCATGGACTATTAAAAATGCCATGTACTTCACATACCAATTTTTGCTACTTATGTTTGATTTCTGTATTATGTATTTTCAGCTCAAATTTCTAAACAAAAAAACAGTTCATATGCAAATCGACCTTTTCATTTTGAAAAACACCTAAATGCGACTCTAAATATTTCAGAACTGTTTATTTTTTCACTTCTTTCCGCAGTGAATAAATTAAAGTAACAAAAACATTTCTTCCAAACTTTGTTTCATTAGAACTGTCCTTTCTGATGCTTTCAAGAAATTTTATAATTCAACAAATATAATAGCCAGGTAGCATCACAAAATGCTGATTAAATGGAGCCATTTACTACCCATTATCTCCCTGTGTACATCAGTTTTAAGCATTTACTAACTCAGAAAATAAGAAGCTCCAGGAACAGGAACATGGTTCCATTGCTTAAATAAATTCTATATTTTTACCGATGTGAGTGTTTTGCCTTTTTACTATGCCATGGTACACTTTTGAGCTCTTCAAGCCAAAAGTGTTAAAACAAGGCCAGGTTATATGGAGGGGTTATATTTGTTCTGAATTGCATCAATTCAATTTTTGCATTATTCACTCTCAGAATTTTGCACCTTGCAACCATAACTTAAAACCATAATTTTTAGATGTGAAGCGGGAAAATGTCATGAGGCTCTACATGTCATATTTTCACACAAGAGAGGAAAATTGCTAGGCTCAAGACCAGACAAGGTGGTATATATCTTTTGACCACATCCAGTAATGTATGTTTCATTTTACAGTAACTTCTAAGACTGTTGTACAAATTTAGCTATAGACTTGCTCTTTAACAAGCACTATTTACTGTACGTGACAAGTTTAGAAGTTCAGCCATTTTTCAACAGTCTGAGTAATAAAACATGGTGATATTTTTGAGATGGAAGTTTAGCACTGCAAAAGTTCTAATACATAAAGGAGTCTTTTTCAATGGCAAAACCAGAAAGGACTAGGAAATACATTTAAAACTGGATAGAAATTAACAAATAACATTTCCAAACAGGTGGTAATAGGAAGAAAATTTTAATGGATTTGAAAGTACTCAAAACAGTGCTCTTTGTTGGTTTTGCTCCAGCAGGGTTTTTTTGTTTGTTTGTTCCTTTGATTTATTTTGTCTTGAGTTTTTTCTGCTTTGGTCAACCCTCGTTCACACTCACACTTGTTTTTATACACTCCAGTAGAACAAGGATATTTGAGTTCCCTCCTTGTTAAGCTGCACAGAAGGAGCAATTCTGATAAAAAGCAGCGCAAAGCAGACAGGGTAAGGCAATGACAGTACACATATAGATTATTCTCAGATTAAAATTTTTCATCTCTTTTAGTAATGACCATTCTTTTGGTCTGAATTACTTTTGGTTAACCCTTACATTTTAGAGTTTAATTATTTGGTAATGCAAGGGATGATATTTAGCCATTCCAAATTTTCATCATTTTTGGGAAGCATCTGATTATTTTACTTGCTTGCAGGAGCTATCTAGCTTTTTACTATATCACTGTCTGCAGTAAATTCTTTTCAACACATTTTGTACTCTCCCATACTCTCAGTAGGGGCCATAACTAGACTTTGAAAATCCATATAAGTACCACACTGTGGCTATGCACTTTTCACAATGTAGCAATAGTGTACTAGCACATGGCAGTTCAAACCACAATGTATATTTTTATAAGGATAGCTAACATAATCCGTTGGTTTCCTCTGTGGGGTTATGGACAACCAGGGAGTAAACCGTTATGTTGCAAAAGTTTAACAGAAGTCCTTTCACATACATTGGAGATGAACATACACAGGTAACATTCAGTTCATCTTAAGGTAGACAGAAAGAAATGCCAGAGAAATTATATTCTATGAGTACCTATCCATTCACTTAAAACTGGAACATACAAGAGTGTAGCTCAGTATAGATGTCCAAATTGTAGACACCAACATCAGCCAAGATAATTTCCACCCTTAATGTGTTCCTCGTTTTAGTACATAAATGGAGGCCTCCTAGGGCAGGCCAATCTTTCAAAGGTATTACATTCTTAGGAAACAGGGGAGTTCCCTGTCATTCCAAGTAAACCTGAATGGCACATTAGAACTTAAGACCATATATAAAACTTTCATTATCAGATATTAAAAATAGTGACAGTGTTTTCATTACCAGAAATTAAAAATAGCAAAAGGTATTTGTTATAAAGTCTTTCAAAATATATAAATTGAGGGGCTTCTAAGGGGTTTTGCTTGTTTGTTTGTTTGATTGCCTGGTTTTAGCTTTAAAAGTACATCCACAAATTAAAAAAAATAAAAAACAACTGCGTGGTTCAGGTTTATCAAATAACTTCCATCAGGCCTCTAACGGAAGACTTTAAAGTACTTGATGTTTAATTAATGCTTTTTCTGACAAAATTTGTCAAATTTAAAATCATACATCTCATGGCTTTTTTTAAAAAACTAACACTGACACTCCTGTTGCCTGTGTGTTCTTGAACTAAAGCTGTATTTTTATTTAAGAATGAAAGGATGACATTTATTATGGAATTATGCTAAAAATTGGTTTAATAAACACCTATTTTCATTTAAAAACACCTGACACCTTATATCTAAACATCAACTTTCAGTAAAACAACTGTTCAGCGTATTTTAGCTACACGGTTCTTTTTTGGGGAATTTAAGCTCTTAGTAAATTATAATTTGTAACATTTACCTCAGTCCACTAGTTACAAAATCACATACAAAACTGCAATGAACTTCATTAAGAAGATTCTTAAGAGTCATTTTTACAAGCTTTCATTAGCTGTAACAGTATATGACAGTATATGCATATAAACATCTTGTGTGCTCAGTTACTTGTGCAGCACTAAGCTGAATCAGGGAGAAATACGATAATTATAGCAATATCTTCTCAATTCATATATTAGAAAAATGTAAACAGACAAGCCCTTTTTTTCCATTCTTAATTTCAAAGACCTTTTTAAACAAAGAATGAAACTTCAGCAAAACAAGAGGTTTCCTCCTAAACTTGTCTCAAAACTGAGACAGTGTAGCAAATGCAAGAGCCGGAGATGATCTAGGGTATGTTATCCTGTTGCCTTTTCACTTCTGCTGAGGTGAGATTGTCGCCACAAAATTAAAACAGAGCCCTTTACCCACAAAGATTTAGAGGATTTACCCACTGATTTCTTTCAAGAAGTGGATCGCATATCAGGAGTTCACATACACTCTCCTGTGCAGCCTGAGGGTTCAGTTGTACTGCACTGCTTGTCTCAATGAGACACATAGTGCAAAGCAAAGCTGGCAATGAGTTGTACAGCTAATTTCTCACGTATGCACACATACAGCTTTCCTGAGGGATAGGTTTCTTACCTTCAAAGGAGGAAATGATTGTACTGCTGGTCGCTGCAGCTGTGCTCTCAGAAAGTTTGGATACCATAAACTCAGACCCAACTCAACTGTGCCCTGTATGCAGTGCACTGAATCACAGGGTAGAAGGAAATTTCCTTCTACCACTATTACTCAAAAGATCCAAGATCCTCACATAGACAATATTTTTAGAGCTGCTTCCTAGAACATGTGGACTGCAAGCAGGGCGCAAGAGAGGAGCCGATGTGCAGACTACATCAATGTATCACCAGCAGAGGCCAGCAGCACCAAACTACTGCCCTGTCCGGGAGCAAGGGATAAAAGGGGAAAGAACTGTGGCTCCTGTAGCTAACTCTTGGAGGGAGCAATAGCCAAAATGAGACTTGCAGAGCAGTGAGGAAACCACGGAGGGAGATTAGCAGTTTCAAAGGCACCACACAAACCAAGGGACAGTCCATACATACAAGAAGAAGAGAAAATTTTGATGAAAGATACCAAAATTTCACAAGCACTTGGCTGCCACTTCTTTGCAAGAAACACTAATGCTTTAATGGTGTAGAGCAATGAGCAGAAAAGGCTTTGACTACTTCACTTTGCAGCTTCCCTGTCAGAACCTTTAGCAGTAAGCCACAATGCACAACATTATGCAATGCAGTATAACACTTGCTTGAAGGCATTACTATTCACAAGAGCTGATATTGTAGAGGTAAGGAGACACATAAACTACCTGCTACCACTTGAGTGAAAACTACAAGTTCTTTCATAATCATTAAGTCTTACAAATAAGAATTACCTAGTGTTTAACAGAAGATCTTTTTTCTGAGCAAAGGGAAGACCACATACATAAAAAAATTAGGATTTGCTCTTAGTCCAAATACAGATTAACAATCTATTAATAGTGCAAGTCATTTGTTTAATCTAGAAAAGCCCTTCACAGGTAATATCAAAAATTCTTATTCTCGCTTCCTAATTAAAATCTTAATGAACGATAAATAAAGTTAAGTCTACTAGGGAGATTTTCTGCCATGCTGGGATATTAAATACTAGCGGAAAAAAATTTTTTGATAAATGAAACCGAAAGTGGGCAGGCTTTCACCACGTATGACTTTTTCCTCCTTGTCAAAACTTCACATACTCATAAAAGCCATGTACTTTTTTTAAAGGTTTTTGAATATGGGGCACCATATTTTTCTGATTCTGATACTTTATTTTGTGACAAGAACGTCATACTTTCTTAATACTGTTGTTTTTGAACTGGCACTGAGAAATAGGTAGAGTGGGACTTAAAAATTAAGTAACAGATAAAAGAAGTGAATGTGTTCTTTAATCTTTCAGGTGGTACACTTCTGATATAGATCTTTTTTTGATATGCATTATGGATGACATTAATATTATATTTGTGGAGAAATATTCCACTGTAAGATAAAGGCAGCAATAGAGCAGCACTTGTCCTGGTTCCATTAAAAGTGGCCCTTCTGCTTCATTTCCATCTAAACAGGAATAATCCAGAAAGAGTTCAAGCTCTCTGGGAAAAAGGAATAAAAAAAGTTTTTATTATTTATGTCATTGTGGTGTGGGTTTTTTTCTCATGTTGCAAATAGAATCTGTAAATTTGCATGTGATTTAACCTATCTCTGACTTTATACTGATGGATAACTCTAGACTTCACAACTGTAAGTGGATATTTGTTCTTTCAAGCCTTTGAATGTGATAGTGTGAGGCGGTGTCCACCCACGGCTAGCCCCAGCACCGCAGCAAATCAGAGGTTCGGGTCTGCCGAGGAACATAACTCTAGACTTCACAACTGTAAGTGGATATTTGTTCTTTCAAGCCTTTGAATGTGATAGTGTGCGGCGGTGTCCACCCACGGCTAGCCCCAGCACCGCAGCAAATCAGAGGTTCGGGTCTGCCGAGGAACACTGGCATGACGATGACCAGCAGGAAAAAAGGAGGGACCCTCTTCAGGGTAAAAGCAACCAGAGTTTATTGGGCAGGGCCCTCACCTTGGCTGGTGCCTCCCAAGAGAGACCCCGAAGCCTTCGGTGCAAGCCCTTAAAAAGGAGGGAGGATCTCAGGGGAGGGTACAACACATAACCAATGGGATACAACTGGGGAGTGGCTGATAACATAACAGTAACTAATTAGGGGTTAACAGGGATGGGGTGACTGGATCCTGTCCAATCACTCGACGCCTCCCCCAGAACTTTCCAGAATCTGGGAGAGGCCCCTGAATGATGGACAGGACCAGAATGGATACAAAACATATGACTGACATTTAACAGCCCGGGAAAAAGGGAACCAATCAGGAGGCTGTTACCGGGGGAGGATAGGGGGGAAGGGTGACAAACAACAAGATGGAGGGCAATGAACAAAATGGAACCCAGGGGAACAAGATAGAGTACAAGAAACCAAGGTAAATACAAAAGTACACCCCCACAATAGTGTAGACACCCTTTTCCATTTGTGAAATCTAATTATATCCTTTTTTCTATGTGTGTTTAGCTATAGACACTTCCATACTTCTTTACCATATCAAGTCAGGAGGAAAACAAAACAAAACCAGAAGAAGCCTAAAAACAACTAAAGGGGAAAAAAAAGCCCAACAAATTCCAGGGCAGGTGGAAAACGGTTACACAGTTTTACAAAACAGTTATAAAGTTCCTGGTGAATGAAGAAGAAAGTCTGAGGACCAATCTAGATTCCCACTGGGGTGACAAAAACTGTATCAAATATGTTAGATTTGAGAAGACAGAGAAATACTGAAGACATTGCATGAAAATGCACCTCAAAAGCCAGATAAAACCTTGTTGGAGTGCTGCTCTTCTTTCAATGTAAGTATTGGGATCTATCTTGTAATTGTAAAATTTTCCACACCATACCACACAGTTTTGTAGTTATCTGATGAAAGGTTTAATGGATAAGTCCATTGTTTGTCTATGCTATAGCTTTTAAAATGTAATCAGAAAGCCTTTGTTCCATCAAAGAAGATAAAATGATAAAACTAATATCCCAGTGGTGAAAATTACTGTGTAGAACTACACAGAGTTTATCTGATTGAAGAAAATATCTCATTTTCAGTTCAGTAGAGAACTGATTCTAGACTGGTGGAATTAATATTTCCTTAGACCTCCTGTACACTGAATAAGAGAAGATAATCCGATCTTTGTAGAGGAAAATGCTTAAATGTTACCATTTTCCATAACCATGGAGGTGGAGTTACCTATTTGCTGTCATTCAGTCATCAGAACTGCCCAGAACTTTATTTCACATGTTTCCTTAGTCACGAAAGGGAAGTCTCTAGATCAAATCCCTAGATTCTGCTACAGCTTGGTCAGTAGCTGTCACTGTGCTCCAGATGCAGAAGTATGGTTTGGAACTAAGAAACTCTAGAAACAGTTTTCAATTTTTTGAATGCAAGCTAAAGAATCATCCCCCCACAATTAGATAAAAAATATCCCAATTGCAATTCCATGTAATTGTTGTGGGAAAATATTAAGCTGCTCTAGAAACCACAGAGAAAACAGGCACATATTTTGACCCCAGATCCTTTAATGCATAGTCACAATGCTAACCCACTATCCCACTTCTATCAGGGGCAAATTCATTAGTGCTGGAAATAGGAAGTTTCATTAAAGAGGGTTGAAAATTTCTGGAAGCAATATATACCACAAAAACACATAAAATAAATTTTGTGGAGCAATGACAACACCCATTTACACTTGAACTATTCCAGGACTTCAAGGGGCAAAGAAGTATCTTACTTTAGTAAAATTGAATTATACACAATGTAATAAAAACATTGTTTAAATATAGATATTACTCCTAATTTCAAGATATGTTCACTAGCATGTAATTTTTTTTCAAATAATTAAAACTGCTTCTTAAAATGTTCTGTAATGAGTAGTGACACACTAATGCTGAACAGTTAAAATAGATTATTTTAAAATTGAATCTAAATGTACTGTAATTCACATTCATTAGAAGACTAGACATTTTTCAAGTAAATTAAACTATTCTATAAAAATCAATTCACTGTACAACAGTAACATAATACAGACCTGCAGTTAAAATTCAATCATTTAAATGGGAGAAGCACTAATCCAGCAGTAATAATTCTATTGACTCAACAACACTTATTCAAATTTAAGAAAATAAAATAACCATCCTGCATCTGTGAGACAGTCCAGAGTATCTTTAGACTCAGTAATTTTTTATTAGCCATGAAAAGGCAGATTATTTTATAGACAGCAAATTTGAAATTTACATTGAGAATTGCAGAAAAAGATTATTGGAGAAACACTTTTAACTTCCATCAATAGATTTTGGTCTCAGTATTGGATATTAGACATAAAATTAATGGGTTTGTGTAAATTTATTTACCTTAATGAAGAGTATCAGATGATCTACAGCTATAATTGCATATGAGTTTACATTAGTGTTATACTTTTACTGAAAACATAAACTAATATATTTTTGCCATTTGCAGAGTTTCAGTTTAGGAGTTTTCTTCTGGTATATTTGATGGAGGGGAATTACAGAAATTTTTTTTTTCCTTTTTAATACTAAACTTTCAGCATCAGAAAGCAGAATTTTAAAAAATTTGCACTTTAACATATTACTTAAACATTAACATAAAGTAACTGAATTCCACCTTTTATTAAGAATTACATCATCTCCCATTGTGAAGCTTGCATTTAGTTTTATATATCAGTGTGAAACCAAACATTTCCCATTTCAAATGTAGTGAATATGATCATGATTTTGACTTCAATGGCTTATCTCTTCCTTCTAAAAAAATTCAAAATGAACTATGAACTATGTTAAACATTACTAAATCTGTTGCTACAACAGTAAACTTTTTAGTTTTCATGTACAAAATAAAAAGAAAGAAAGAAAGAAAGAAAGAAAGAAAGAAAGAAAGAAAGAAAGAAAGAAAGAAAGAAAGAAAGAAAGAAA
>JBBMKD010000053.1:17065609-17142181 GCA_037834095.1 Argya squamiceps | reverse complement strand
CAACTCAGCTATCCTAACTTATAACAAAGAGGCTATTCTAACTTATAATAAAACCTATAAAAACCTAAAGCATGCAAGAATAAATTCAGCAATCCCACAACTGAGAAACTAAAGAAGCTTCGTGAAAACTGAAAAAAACACCCAGAACTAAAAAATACGTTTTCATGTTTTTCTGTTACGTCCAGGATTCCTAAGACCTAGCCCATTGCCTTAGTGGCTTGGACCATGATTTCTGAAATCTCAGGACTGAAATAACTGTTACGAGTAATTTTTTTGTGCTTTAGGTTCTGTTCTTTAAAAATAAGGATTTGAATTTAAAAAAAATAATTAATAGAAAATTGTGGTGGTGTGTTTTTAAGTTCTACACTGGTTTTATGTAAGGTTCTGTTTAATGTACTCCATTTTGGTTCTTTGAACTCCATTTTGTTCCCCTGTACCCCATCTTGTTATGTAATCCTTCTCCCATACTTTCCCCAGTAACAGCCCTGTGATTGGTCCCCTCCTGAGTTATTCCCTAGAGACTGTTAAATGTCAATCATATGTATTGTATCCCTCCTGGTCCTGTCCATCATCCTGGGGCCTCTCCCAGAGTCTGGAAAGTTCTGGGGGAGGTGTCGAGTGATTGGACGGGATCCAGCCTTCCCCCTCCCACCTTCCCCTGGTTTGCTGTTACCTACATCAATTATGTGATCACCACTCCCTGGTTTATCCCCACTGGTTCTCTCTGTAACCCATCCCTGAAACCCACCTACCGTTAAAAGGAGCTGTCTCACCAAGGTGGTCATCCCTCTTGGGACACCAGCAGTGAGGTGAGGGCTCCGTCCCAATAAACTCCTGTCCCAAGAGAGTCCCTCCTTTCTTTCGCTCTTCTCCATCGCTACACACACGCTCTCCACACAGGCACGAACCACCAGCTTGTGGCGGTGTCTGGGGCTAGCCAAGTGAGGCGAAACCGATTCCTGCAGAAAATACAGAAGTTGTTCTTCTTCAGCTGTATAAATGGGTTCTGCCATTTTAAAATGTGAAGATGGAGAGATTAAACTGCCTTTGGAAGGGCAGACTGTAGATAAACTCTGAAAGTTTAATCAAAGTTTGGCTAAATATTTATACTTAGAGTTTTAAAGTGTCTATAAAATAAATCTGTTTTTTAAAAAACTACTGATATTTGCATATATTAACTTTGTAAGCTTTGTTGTAAAAGAAGCAGCAGAGCCATAACAGAATTCTTGATATTTTACTAGTTATTCCATTAATCATTTCTTGTGTGAAGACTACCAATTGTTTCTTTAAATTTAAGATTCACAAGTAAAACCATATTTCATTAAATCAATATAATTTAAAATAAGGAGATTACTATTTTAATTCCCATGTCTTACTGCAAAGTGAACTGTCTGAAATAATAGCGGCCCCTCTGAGGGTGAGGAAATCTTAGATGACAAATTTTCAAAGTCAGATGAATTAATTTATTGTGCAGAAGTAGTTGTATAGCACTTAATAATCACTTTATTTTGGAACTTGTACAGGAAGCAGTGTGAGGCTGGTCTTTGACCAGCAGAAATCAGCAGGTAATGGTGCAGTCTGTTGACTCTTCTTGCTATGTCTGTCTTACTTATTAGCCAGGTCACCCATGATGTTTCCGAGTTGGACTGTATATAGCTGCTGTACATGAAACATCTTAGTCAGGTAAACAGATTTAGCTCCTTCTATCTCTGATATTAACATGCATTAGGGTCTGATGGGTTTACTGCACTGGACTCAGCTTTGGAGTTTTCATTAATTTTTTTTTTTTTCATGTTCTGGTGGCATCTGCATATAATCTTTACCCCTACAGAAAAGAGCTCATAAAAGCTCCAACACAATATGAATCTCTGAAGCTCTATTATAAGCCTAGAAAGCCAGGGGTGCTGCGTTTCCAGTAAATATTGCCAGACCCTTGACTGAAGAGATGCAAGCCACATCTCCTCTAATACTTGTTATTATATCTCAGGAAAGAATAAACAAACTTAGAGGCCATAAAAATGTGTTAAATCAGGGATTTTTTTCTTAAACATTTAATGTTTCCAGCTATCCTTGCTCCATGAGCCAGTATTAAATCAGTAGCTGTAGTGTTGACAGGCATTTCTATGATAACATGATAAGACATGGACTTTAATTTATAAAATAATAATGTAACATTGTCTGTAATTGACATAATATTACATCTACAATGGATATCTATCATAACTATTGTTTTAATGTCTTGTTTTATTGCAGTCCAATGCAAGATACAGTAATATATAGTGATGTAATTTTTGAAATATTAAATCAGAAATGTAGACCATGTGTGCTTTAGTTATACACTTAAATCTCAACGGTTTCAGTGAGTGACTGTTCAGTGGGTGACCAAGAACATCTAAAAGGAGAATATCATTGCTACACATATCAGACCGGTGTTTAATTTTAATGTCCTTTTATAGAAATTCATAAACATTTTACATAAGATGGACACCTTCTTTCTTTTTTTATCTTAAGTACCTACTAATACAACAATGTTACCTGGAAACACATTTTTTTCTCCTACAAGCAGAAAAATGAAGTCTAAAAATGTGGATTTAATTTAACATATCAGGTATGAGGCAAAATATCAGTTGCAAATAGCAGCCTGAAAAATATCTGTTGACAGCAGTATGATGATTTGATTCCTAGAAATGCTGCTTTGAAACATTTTCATTGCAGGAATGTTATCACTTATGTCCAGTTTTGCTATGCTTGAAGCAGAAACATGCTTCTGTTAGCATTCCTGGAATCTGAATTTCATGGAATACTAGTAGCAGTGTTACTAGTTCTTTTTATGACAAAAAGAGATCACATTATGTATGTGAAGTTAATTTGATATTCCTACTAATATTTTCATCTTAATAGTCTTAATCAGGAACAGCCTCATCAGCAAAAATCAACCAAACAAAAAAAGGCAGCATAAATAATTAAAACCCCACAGATCCCTGTGGGCTGAGATAAAGACAATGGAGTAGGTGAGAAGTTGGGGATTCAAGGGATGCAAGTCACTGCTTTTCAAGGCAGTCACAGCCTTCCCAACTGAGATGGTGACTGAGCACTAATCATCTTGGAAAACAAAAGTTCTCCCACATTTTCCTTTAACTAAGGTTTTAATGCTGATCCTATTACATGACATGGATTATTCCTTTAGCTGATTTTAGTCCTCTGTCCTGGCAATGCCCCTCAATTTCTGGTTTGCCTGCAGCCTAATTCTGGGAGGCCACAGTGAGGGAAAAATGTCTTGATGCTGTGCAAGCACTATTCAGTAACAACAGAAATACTGTTGTGTTTTCAACACTGGTTTAGCTATAAATCCAAAATACAGCCCCAGATGGGCTGTTAAGAAGAAAGCTAGAAACTTTCCACCCAGACACAGTACAACTTGTAATCGTGGAAATCACTTTAACTGGGCTGTAATTGTGATTGTCAGTTGAGTAGATGAAAAGATGGATAAATATTTTTCATTTCTTGTTGCACTGCATTTTCACAAGGTGCTACAGAGTTCTCCTAGATCTTTTTGAATCTTTAATTTTCATTTGCTTTTGTTTCTACATTATTTCTGATTTCTCAGGAAGATTTTACTTTGTGAGGCTCTTTTAGTGAACATGGGAAAAATGTAATATAATAAAAACAAACAGTCTCCAATCTTTCAAAAAAAATCACTTTGAATTAAGAAGATTTAAGAAGGAATTCAGGATGGAAAAAATAATGATTCCCATGAAACTCTGTTTTCATACACTCAAATAAAACAAAGTAGTTGGAGAATCAATGTAATTATAATACCTTGGCAGAGTTCTCAGCACTCAAAATATGTATTTTCTGGAACCCTTTTTTCTGTAAGTGAAATTATCAGGAAACTGATAGCTAGGTCTGAGTAAAAGAAATAAAAATTTTGGCTGTCACACTTCAGTGCCATATTGTCCTTGAGAAACTGATGAAAAATGTTTGCCAAGAGTTACATACAAGAAAGAGTTCATGCTCTAATTGACAGGAAAACATTATAATAACCAATTATTCTAAGGGGTCAGAAACCTGAAAATAGCCTCACTTTGTGATGTTTTTACCATCATATCCTTTAAGCATTCTCAAGATCAGTTTTTTTCAACAAAATGCATCAGTGTCTCACCTTTCCTGGACAGTTTATGTCCACCAGGATCCCCAGATCCTTCTCTGCAGAGCTGCTTACTGGCAGGCCAGCCCCCAGCCTGTACTGGGGTGTGGGGTTGTTCCTCCCAAGGTGCAGGAGCCTGCATTTGTCTTTCTTGAATTTCAGAAGGTTCTTCTCTGTCCATCTCTCCAACCTGTCAAGACCCTTCTGAAGGGCTGCACAGAAGTCTCCAGAGTGTCAACCACGCCTCCTCAGCAAAAGTGAGGTGTCTTCCCCTTCATCCAAGCCATTGATGAATAAGTCAAAAAACTCTGGACATAATAACATATGTACTCCTAGTTACTGAGAAATTCTTAGGCAGTGGACTCCATCTGAATGATCTGCAGGGTTTTTTGGGAAAAAAGATTATAAATGGCATGGCTGTCATCAGAGAGCTGTATGACAAAACCCTTACAAATTTGATTTATTTGGAGGCAGCGTTCTGAGAAGCTTACAGGACACCCTTTCATTTAATCTGTAATATTGTGGTTATTTTCCAGTGGCTTACATGCATTTATGTGATTTGCATGCCCCTACTCTGTGCACTGTCATGTGTATACAACACATAAGCAAACACTAAGATTTCAGTGCATACAAGGCTATATTAAATTAATCATGATAACAAATTCACTAATCTGTTATCACCTTTCAACCAAAGGAAGTGACAGGGAATCTTGCTATGTTATTACTTATGTTGTAATTCCTCCCTTATTTTCTTTTGTATGTCAATGTTCCTTTATATTTTCCAACATTTCAATCCCCTACATGGAAGATAAGGGTCTTTATCAAATGTGTTCTCTTAATATTAAAGTACTTTTCAACGTCCTTGGCAAATTCAACTGGCTAGCACAAACATTATTGTTAAATCCCTGATACTAGTGATGATTATGATATTAATTTAGACTAGTGAAATTATGCATGGTAAATCCTGCTTAGGACTGGTTTTCATTCTAATGACTCTATGTTGCCTCTTCTGTTGCTATATGTACTTCAAAAATTAAAGTTATTTTCTATGTGTATATTATTTAAGAGATCTTACTAAAGATAGTGTCATCCTAACAAATACAAAAAAAAAAACCCAAAAAAACCCAAAAAACCCAAACTAATTTCTTCTAAAACTAAGTAGTCCACACCTCGTTTTTTAAATATAAATCTAATTATTTGAAAATTAGAAAGGCTTACAGAATGAAACTTCAATTGCCATTTACTTTCATTCTAAGTACAAAAATACATGAGGCAAAAAACTATAGATTTTTAACTGACTTCAAAATATGTTCTAGAAGGAAAAAATGCTGTCTCATTTGCTGGGACTTCATTCAATAAGTCTTTCAACTTCATATATGGCCTCAAAAACATAAAGAATACAAGGACTTTATTTCTTTTTACTGTTTTTTTGGATTTTTTAGTATTGCAAGCTATTCCTTCATATGTATGGAAAAAGCAGCTAACTTTTCACAGAAAACAGAATGAAAAATACTGAAACATGAGGGTACTTAATTGAAAAAAGAGGAAATAACTGTGGTATCTCCTTTTCTGTATATGTCCTTACATTGTCCATATACAATAAGCAGAAAAATTACGCTGAAAATAGTTGTGCTCACATTGTGTTAGGCTGTACTATTGATAGGAGAGGGAAAGATGCAGCAGTGTTTTTAACATAACACAGATCACAAGTCCTGTAAATCGTGCACACGTGGCATATTTCCTGTTAGTTTGTTAGTAAAGTTGAATATAGATTCCTGTATATATCTCTGTATATACAGAGAGATAATATGTTCCAAAAAAAGAGATGAAATTAACATTTGTGTTAAATTTAATAAATCTAAACTAGCAGACTAAAATTTCTTCCAGTGGAAATAGGATTAAGGAATTAGAGATATTTTCTATGGTTGAAAAAACCTTGTTAAATACTCACAAAATACACTAACCACTGAGAGTAGCAGGTAAAAGATAAGAATGTGATTATTCAGAAGAACAAAGCTTTCACTTTAATTATCCTTAAAGATCTAAAATGTACAAAATTTTGTCTGCAGCCTGATTCATAGAGTTCTTAGGTGTCAGAGAATTGTTGCAGGTTCAGTTGGATGTTCTGGTTTTTTCCTTCCAGTATTACTGCTGCTGGAACTTCAGTGTGCATTGGCAAAGCAGCTTATATATGTAAGAAGGAATATATTCCCTACTTACATTTAAAGTAACACAACATTGTACCAGGAGCTGTTCTCTATTCAGTAAGAAAAAGCAGTATTGCTATGACTTGAATGGATGGGGTAGGTCTTAAGGACTGAATTTTAAAGCTCAATACGCATGGGTTAACCTTTTCTACTGCCTCTCTTTAGACTGTCTATCCAGAGAGACCTGTTCTGTAAGACCACTGCACTGTGCCTTTCTAAATATTTTTCCCAGTATTCATGTCTCTTTGAAAGCCTTCAGAAACTTGGTCAATTTTAAAGAAACTGTATGAAATCCAGTTAGGATTTTGTTGTTGTTCATGTTAGAGAGCTACAGAATTCAAAAGTATAGCGAATAAGTATATAGAGTTAGTTGTTAGGATTCAAGCATTTAAAGCTTGCTTTGTAGGTATGCTTTGCTGGGCACTGCCTATGCTTCCTTGTGAAGCAATTTGCAACAGTTTTTGATACACATTTTGCTTTCTAAAAAAGGTAATACAAATACCATTTTTATATTGACTCCCATTCACAGACCTGTTAGACACTGGTCTCATACAAAAAAAACCTCCAACTAAAATAATCCATAATCTTTATAATTTCACAGTGCTTTATTCTTTGCAGCTTGCTTTTCTGACTATTGTGTTTTATAGGCTATTTCTTTTTACTTCATTGTCATTTTTCCTAAGTTAACATATATGTTGCAAACAAAAAACCCCAAATCATCAGGATAAGAAGGCATATATGTAGAATGTAGTGTTTTTGTATCTAGCTCACTGATTTCCCCCTCATTTGTTTAGTGGCTGTAATAAGAGACTGTTAGGTCTTCGTTTTAATTTTAACCAGCATCCCACGCCAGCTTGTTAAAACATTTATCAAAACTTGGATAGTGCAATGCATAGACAACTCCCTGCTCAACTATACTTGTGTCTGGGTATATAAAAAAGGGGTTAGGGCCACTGGGAACTTTATTATCACATTGCTTCTGGGGTTAGAGATGGCTCTGTGTTACTGCCCTTCCCATGTTCATTTTGGGTAATCTAGAGGTACATCTTTGTTCCTATTATAAACTTTTCTGGCACAGTAGTTTTGGAGAGGATTTTTGCTCGTTATGGATATTTTCTTTATTTTCTCTTTACAATGCAAGAAAAAGGAAAAGCTTTCTTTAAAGGAGAAACTAGTCACTGCACTCCTGTAAAAAGACTTTGAAGTCAGTGGCAAAGAACTACGACCCTCTGATTGATGCTGCATATACTTGACACCTTTTGCTCAATCATAACTGCTTTTTCACTGTGTAATGATTTTGCTCCATGTAACTGTTCAGCTAGGTTGTGGTGAAGTACGCCTCAGCCAGCTTTGAGAACAGTAGGCTAAATCTCACTACAGATGGAGTCTGGTGGAGAGCTATTAATCAAATAGCCAATTAGCCATCTCTCATGATAGCAGGTTTCAACACCATGTGATACAGCACATACCAGCTGTATTATACAGGACTGATCATCTTTTGGGAGAAGTTGCACGCAGCCACTGAAGTCTTAACACCCAACATTCCTCTACACGTGACATCTTACCATCCATCTTTCTGCTGCAATGAATTTAGTAGAATCATTGGTCTTAGAAAGTATCATCCATTTGAAATGAAAACTTGATATGCAGTACATCTTGTTAAACACAAAATAAAGAAGAAAATTGTTTGGGATTTTTTTAACAAGAAAAACTGGAAAGAAAATTTCTGCTAAATTATATAAGTTCTTCCTTATAAATATTTCTCTTTTTTGTTATGAAATTGGTTGCTTTGTCAAAGGCATCCACATAAAGAAAACAAAAACATCATATGAACAGCAGTACAGCAGATATAAGAAGAAAAAAAAATCTTGGAGACATGAAGATTAAAATAAGAGGGAGATGTTGGGAGAACAAAATAAGAAGAATTTGTTATTATGAGTAAAATAAGAGAAAATTTAACTAGCAGCCAAGGAAAGAACTGTACTTGCTTGTTTCACTTTGGAGAACCAGTGGTAATAAGACCAAAGAGGCCTGCTGTATTTATTCTGCTTGAGGGAAGTAGCTCTAAGTTCTGCCTTGGGCTTTGTAAGATCTGTGTGCCAAAGGCTGTTCAAGAGATGCTGAGAAACAGCAACACTTCTCTGTGAACTCTGTGCCCAAAAGTTATGTTTATCTTCCTTCTTTTGTTTCCACTGCCTGCATCCCTCAGCTTGTTGAAAGACTAGATCTTGTTTCAGAAGGAAAGATGGCGAATGAAGATTTTTCACTGAGAAGACAAAAAATAAACAAACTTTATCCTACCATACCATGTCCTTCTCATGTTTTTACCCTGTTGCAGAATGGAACACAATGTTTCAGCATGAGTTTTTTCTGGAGGATACATTCCTTCGGGGTGCAGACTGCTCCAGAGTGGGTCCCTCACAGGGTAACAGCTCCTGCCAGAAAACCTCTTCATGCATGGATTCCTCTCCCTAGGCTGCAGTTCCTGCCAGAAGTCTGCTCTTGCAAGGGATTTCCAAGGTCTGCAGCTTCCCTCAGGGCATAGCCTTTTGCTTCAGGGATATCCTTCACAGGCTGCATGTGGATTTCTGCTACACAGTGGATCTCCATGGGATGCAGGGGAATCTGCTCTGGTGCTTGGAGCACCTCCTCCTCCTCCTTCTTTACTCTTCACTGACCTGTGTGTCTATAGGGCTGTTTCTCACTTATTTTTTCACTCCTTTAACTCACAACTGCTCTATAGTGCTCTTAGATTTCTTAAATGTGTTTACACAGAGGCACCACCACTGTTGCTGTTGGGCTCCGCTTTGTCTAGCTGGATTTGGAGCTGCATGAAACTGTGCGTGACATGGGGGCATCTTGTGGTGTCTTCTTACAGAAGCCACGCCTGCTATCAAAACCTTGTTGTGTAAACCCAGTCCTTAAGGAAATTAAGTTATAGACACATAGTATCAGTTTAAGTGTAAATAGACATAGCAGCAATTTAAGTGTAAATTTCACACGCTATTCCAAGGAAAAGAGATCCATACTGAAGTCAAGGATTTTATCACAATACAGGCCTGATTTGGCTATGAGAATCCTATGTGAAAAAAAAATGGGCTGACCCAAAACCAAATTAACCCATTAACTGTGTTTCTGATGAATGCGAAATGCATTAATAGAAATCAGTCCATTAATTTTTCAATATCTCAGGTAACTTATTTATCTATTTTTTAACTTTCAAAGAATTACCCAACATTCCTAAAAAAAAAAAAATCATGTTACTAGGCACCACTGAAAGGGTAAGCATGCAAAAAAAATGAAAACGTTACAGACAAAATTATACAAGTAAATTATTAGCTGTCCTTTCCCCACAGGGAACAATGGCTCATCTTGAAGAAACAGACACCTGGTATTAAAAGGATAACAGTAATCCTAAACCATCTGAAAAGTAAAGTATGAACAGCAGTTTTCTGGTTTTGCAATTAAAACTAATTATTCATTTGGCCCTAAAGCCTTGATTTTTAAGCCTGTAATCTACTTACTTTCTATTCTCTCTGTTAAAAGGAAGAATAAAAGTAATTATTGTCAGAAATAGTAAACTCATATTAATCACAATTACAAGGAGTAATGTCTGATTACAATTTTTAATCAATCATGCTATTCCATGTTTAACTCAGTAATGTTGGGACCACTAGAGTGGACAGCCATCTGTGCCTCTGTAAAATTAGAAATATGATGAATTATAGCTACTGGTAGATTAAGACTATACTATGAATACAAATCTTTAAAGCTATGGCAATTTTAACATTCTGCCAAAAATATTTTATCAGCCTTTTTAACAGTTTGCCATTGTCCTCATTGAGGAAAAAAATATCATGAGAAAGAACCACAGCTCACTCATCAGCTTTTAATAATGATTTACAATGAATGAAAAGACAAAGTTCTCCTGACTTTCTGTTTAAATAGCACAAATCCCTTTAGTCATAGTCAATGCTACTGTCTGAAGATTACAGTCTGCTCTTACCTCAGATGGTCACTACCTAGTCTGTTAAGTTTCCAGACTCTCAAATAATGTATCTCATATGTTATATTCAGTCAAGTTGCTGTATATTCATCACCAGTATAGCTGACAAGAATCAGATCTCTTTGGAATAGCTGAATTCACTAATTTGTCAAAATGATAAACTTAGGTCAGTAAGAGAATAAAATGGTACATGAAATAGCAAATAAAATACAATAACATTTTCAGAACCACTTTAAGTGTCTGCTGTTATCTCAGAGTGAAAAAGAATAATTCAGGTTGGAAGGGAAGCTAAGAGATCGCCAGTTCAAACTCCTACTGAAAGCAAGATCACCACAAAATATGTGGTTGATCAGGGACTTATTTACTCCCAAGCACAGAGAGAGAATGTACAACAACTCTGGGCAGCTTGTGTCATGGACTGAGAAGTTTTATACTTACAGGCAGTGAGAGCCTCCCTCGGTTCAATTAATTTCTTTTGTCTCTGTTGTCCTATCTTGTGTCTTTGTGCAGGGCCTGGCTTCATCTTCTCCATTGCCTACCCACGCAGGGGAGCTGCTGTTTGCTGTATCTAAAGCTGTCCTTGCTCCAGGATGAACAAGACCAGCTCTCTCATGATCTCACAGGGAAACTACACCAAGTCCCCACTGCAGTGGGCCTATATTGCACTTGGTCCAGTTTTGTCATGTCTTTCATGTACTGGAAGACCAAAACCAGATGCAGTACTGTAGATATACAGAATAAATAAATGCTGAATTAATTGAAATAACTAGGTTCCTCAGTTTACCAGCTGTGCCTTGGATGATACAGCCCAGGGTGTATTTAGTATTCTTTACTGCTAAATCAAGAGGTTATCTCTTTACTATGTATATAAATATGTGTCCAGTGGTTACTGCTTTCAAATCCCTCCAGTCATGCAGAAACACACTCTGTTTCTGGTTGTATTTGTCATTCGTGGTCTCAAAATAAAGATACTGCCTATTGTCCCTCCTAACTACTGCAATTTTTACTTTACATTTTCTTAATCACATGAATTGTTTAGTTGTCCAATTTCAAATGATCACTCTAAATATGTATTTAAATTAGACATGGAGAGTAAAGTTGCAGTGAGGAGATTTCCTCCACCAGTATTGTTTCAAATCATTGGTTAAATATAATCCCTTGAAAAAGATAGACAATAATAACCTTGAACCATTTAGAATTTAACAGGTTTCTCCTTGGTGTATATGGATAACTATTCAGGATGATGTTTTACCAGAAACATGAAATGTTTCTGTTATTATTAAAAAATACTACAGCGTTTTTTAGACTAAAAACTAAATTAAAAATTATTAAAGACTAAATTAAAAAACTGCAGTGTTTTTTTAGAATAGGATCCCTAAGTGTCTCAGCTCGTGACAAAGCTGACAGGAGTCTCTGAGAATTTAAAGATAACAGAGCTAAATATATGACTTTGTGCCTTATGAGAAGAGATCGGGTTTGGACAAAAGTTAATATTCAAATAAGAAACTAGACTCTAATCTTAATTCTGTTAACAAAATTACTCTGCAAACAGTAGTCCTTCATCAAAATATATGACCTGATTTCGTTCCAAATTTCATTGTGTCAGTTCATTTTTACATATAAATACAGAGCTTTGGATAACTGGATAGTTTAACATCAAGAAAAAGAGATAAACATGTTTGCTTTTAAATAATCTTTTGGTGATCCTTAGTAATTACAAATTTTAAGAGAAAAAACAATACACATAATATCTTAGTTCTTGGAATGATTTGCATATTATATCAGCTTCATTTTTTCTGAAGCTTCCCATAGCAACTTCGTGGTAAGCATAGTTATAATAATTTTGCCAAAATATGTAAAAGAAGCAATGAAACAAAAAAGAGAAAATCCTAACTATGTCATCAGTGTTTTTAATCCTTTCTTGCTCTTGCAGAGAAAAATACATTTCATTTTCAGTCTGTGGTATGTTTCATCATAATGAGCACAAAAAATGCAAATATGAATCGATTTTATACAGAGGTCAGTACAAGGGACAAGCAATCTGTGAAAAAGTTAGCAGTCCTAAGTAAGAAAAATAATTAGAAAAATGACCATAACCTTTCTTTAATGAATAGCAATAATAAATTACTTCCTTGGTGGTTTTGTGACCCTGTCAAGCTAGCAAGGTGGTCTTTCCCAAGTCGATCTATGTTTCGATCCCTTTTGTAATCACAGTCTCACAGTGGTGGAAAATAGTACCATTTATTAATTGATCCCTGATTGCTTTCATCTGTAGTGGGCAAGAAGCACTCAGGTTCATTTTCCACTGTTGTGAAAGGCTCTTGGGAGAAAACACGGAGATATTTGTCAACCCTAGGTCTTGAACATTGTTTTTCTTCTTGGTATTGCTGCTTGAGTCATTCACTTGTCAGTGTCACAGCAGGCTCAAGAGCAAGAGAAAATTACAGCTTTAGCAGTCAGCTCTACTGCAAAAAGCACACTAAATAATGTCCTCTCAAAACTAGCACTGTGGTTTTGAGTTTAATTAAAGATGCCATACAGTAAAAGATGCATTTAAAAAAATCTACTTGTGTACATTAATTTGAGGTTTTTCCTGCTAGTACAAACACCTATTGTGAAAGACAACCATTGGTTAATAAGCACTGTAATTGGCATCGAGTACTTTGAGGCTTTTTGCTCTTAAAGAATCACAGACAAATACAGTGACTGGAACCTTGCTGCCAGGTGTGGGTCAGAGAGGCTCTTACCCCTGTGAGACAGGATGCAATGGCAGTTTTAACACTTCATTAAGGCATAAGGGAAAAGAAGAAAAACCCCACATTCAGTTTGTTTTTGAGCAGTACATCCCCTAATGCAGTACCTGAGAACAGCCTGTGCATTAATACATCTGATTAATTTAGCTATCCTGATTTCAAAGCACTTCTTCCTAGAGGCTATTACTTAGGAACGTTCATAAATAGACTTCTTGACTATGTTTCCTAGGCCATATTAAAGTTTACCTCCCTCACAAGGTTTGAAACAGAACTTTTCCCTGGTATTACGATCTCTTGCTCTGCCTTTAACAGAATTATAGGAGGTAGCAGGTTAGAGATAATCATCCTATGTGTATTCAAAAAAAAATAGTTAGAAAATAATAGAGAACTATAGACTGACATTGGGGAATTTTGGTGCTCCAACCAAAACCTTTTCTAGAAATCTGAAATTGCATTTTTATACAGACACAGCTTTGAGAAAGCATACTCACTCTAAGCTATTTATGTATGAGGGAAGAATATTTAACTGCAAAAAGTTAGGAGTAGACAATGGAAACTACAGCTTCTAAGTGATCACATCTCTGCTTATATCTCAAATTAATCTATTTTGTAGCTTACATCTTCACGCAACTTCCAAAACAACAATAATGATTGAACAATTGTCTCTGATGGATTGATTAAATATTTGTTAATGTATATTAGAATAAACCTTTTATTCTTATATTTCTGAAAGTACCATCAATGTATAGATTTTCAAAAATAGATAAGAAAAAAATCTTTTTCTTTAAGTAAAACTTGATCACTACCTACTACAAATGGGATGCTAAATCCGAATTTCTGAAATTATTCTCATATTTGCAGATGAAAATTTACAGTATCTATTTTTTGAGTTAGATATACAGTTGGTAAACTCACAGATGTCTCCTTCCATTCGGAGAAAAAAGTTCACATGAAAAAATTCTGAGATGTAATCTAATTTAGATTTGAAGCCAGCCAAAATTCTTCATTCAGGGCACTTCAATTTTCAGGATGCGGTAGAAAAATCTAAATAAAATTACAGTTTCCTGTAAGGCAGAAAATGTAGATATTACTGGTAAAACCTTCCCACACCCAATTTTTAAATTAAAAAAATGTATAGTAGCAGAAAAACTGGAAGATTTTTGGGGAATTTTCCCTCTAGGTCACATCCATAGTCATATCTGGCTTTAAAAATGCTAAGAGACAAGCTAAATATCTTCATGTTTTATTGTAGACTATGGGAATGACCTGCAAGAATGGATTTCCAAAATACAATTATTAAATCCTGTAAACAGCTGCGGATTGAGAATCTTTTTTAGGCTGCCAGTCTTGTCATATGAGCAAAGTCCAAAAGCCCATTGAGAATGTTGTGTTTATGTGCAATGAGCTGCCAAATGTAATTAAATTTTTTTGGAATACTTACATGTTAGCACATTTGAAGGAAAAAAAGCATTATAAAGGAAAAGGGAATGCAATTTATCATACTAAAATAAGTATGCTGAAGAAATGTGGGCTTTATATTAGAGACGCTGCCAACAACCAGTCATGCATGCCTTTTCTTCTGCCAGTGTTAATCTTGTGCATTGTACTTTTCTTTCTTTCCCTTTTAAACTTCTTTTTTTTTGTTCTATTTGAAAAATACAAAGAAAAGGAACATAGGACATGTGGGTGGAAACAGGCTGGGAAGAAGTATAAGAAAAAAAGGAATCTCTGAAACAGAAAAAAAAAGATGGTGGAAGAAAAGGCCAAGTTTAAATATTTGGGCTAAGAAAAAGTTGCTTAGATAAGCATCAGTATTCCAAGATTCTAAAAAAATTGTACTTAATCTGGTTTCATGAAACTGTAAAAACTAATTCCTTGCAATCTGCTTTTGTTCTGCTCTGGTATTTTGTACAATAGAACACAGTGGAGCTCACAAGTTCTAGTTTCATCACTTTTTTTTTTCTCTGACTTATGCAGGTCTTGCTCTTAACAATGGAGGGGACATAAACACTATTTATCCAAAAAAGAGATTGAAATATGACTAACCCACAAAAGTTACCAAAGCAAAGTTACAATTCCTTAAAGTACTTAAAACCTCATTGTTTCTCAAATGTTTAAATGTTTAACAGTCAAAAGGAA
Organism: Argya squamiceps; assembly: GCA_037834095.1. Taxonomy (NCBI): domain Eukaryota; kingdom Metazoa; phylum Chordata; class Aves; order Passeriformes; family Leiothrichidae; genus Argya; species Argya squamiceps. The sequence continues at coordinate 17,126,929 of JBBMKD010000053.1, read as the reverse complement.
GGTCACAGAATCACATAATGATAGATATTGGAAGTGACTACTAGAGATGACCTATGCCAACATTCCTGCTAAAGCAGGTTCACCTGCAGCAGGTTGCACAAGATTGATCTAGGTGGATCTTCATAGGAGACTCCACAACCCCTCTGGGAAATGTGTTCTAGTATGCTGTCACCCTCCAAGGAAAATCATTTCCTCATATTAGAGATGACAGCCTGTAGCTTCCTGGATCTCCAAGAAGATTGGAGTGTCACTGGCTTTCCTCCAGTCCTAAGACACATCTCTTCCATGAACTTTCAAAGGTGATGGATTAGTGCATGTCATGTTTGTCTGAATGGTCTCTAACCCAATCCTCCTCAAACAAGGAAAAGTCTACCTCCTCTGTTGCCACCAGGCTCTGATATTCCTGAGGACTGGCCTTAGCAGTAAAAATTGAAGCAAAGAAGGCATTCAATAACTCCTCTTTCTCTGTGTCCTCTGTCACCAGGGCATTTGCCTTATTCAGCTGTGGATACACATTCTCTCTAACCCTTTTTATGATGCTTCTGTCCTTGAAGAGGCCCTTGTTATTCTTGACATCTTTTGCCAAATTTAATTCCAAGTGGGCTTTAGCCTTCCTTGTTGCATCTCTGCATACTCTGACAATGTTCTTATATATGTGCCGTGTCCCTTTTTCCATAAACCGTCTTCCATCTGAGTTTTGTCAGAATCTCTTCACTCACCATGCAGGTCTCCTGCTCCCTTTGTGTGATTTCTTACTCGGAGAGATGGAGCACTCTTGAGCTTGGAAGACGCAATTCTTAGATATTAACCAACTCTTTTAGACTGCCTCCTAACTTTCAGATCTCTGACCCATTGGATTCCTCCAAGGAGGTCTTTGAAGAGGCCAAAGTCAGCTGTCCTGAAGTCCAGGGTCATAACCCTACTTTTTGTTATATGTCTTCCACATGGGATCCCAAACTTCACAATGTCATGGTCACTTCAAGCGAAGGATGTCCCCAAGCAGTCCTTTGTTAATACAGGTCCAGCAATACAATTCTCATTGTTGGCTTCTTCGTCATCTGTATCAAAACATTATCATTGGTGCTCTTCAGGAAGTTCCTGGACTGTGTGCGTCTAGCCGTGTTGTCTTTCCAGCAGATATCAGCTCCCCATGAGAACCACAGCCCATGATTCTGAGGCTTTTTGCAGCTGTCAGCAGAAAGCCTCGTTGACTTCCTCTTCTTGCTCAGGTGGCCCCTAGTATCCACACACAACTGCATCACCCATGTTAGCCTGCTCCTTAATTCTTAATTAATTCTTAATTCTTAATTCTTAATTCTTAATTCTTAATTCTTAATTCTGTAAGCTCTCGACTCATTCTTCACACCTAGGCAGATCTTGATGAATTCCAGTTGCTTGCTTACACAAAGGGCAACTCCACCGCCTCGCCTTGATTCAAGTCTTAATTAGACTACCATAACTAATAAACAGCTATGATCGCCAGATAAAGAGCTGGTGCAAATTCAACATATGTAGGTGCAAAAATTGTGACATACAGGTTTCTTTTAAAAAGAAAAGCAACAATGTGGGCCTGATATTTCTGGGTCTGAGAGATTTTAGCCTGCTAGCAGCTGCTAACTTTTTCCCAAGGAAAAATTTCTCAAGAAAGTTTCTTTTCAAAACAATCTTGGCAAACAACTATCCTCTCTCAAAACAATCTTTCTCCAGGTGGTGTTTTGCTGTTTCTCTAGTTAACCAATGGGATTAGAGAGGTGTTGTTCCTATTCAACAATCATGTTAAGTCTGTATCAGAGCACCTTATAGAAAGTAATAAGAATTAGAAAATAAAGCCTTCTTTTTCTATACTCTTTGCCTTCTGAAATATTTTGAGTCTTTCTTTCATGTCCTACAGTGACACAACAGCTTTTTGCTTTCCTTTTTTTAGATATTTTTACAATATTTTTAAAGTAATATATTTAGTTATATGTTTAATGTTTTTATCAGGATGACTGTATACGGATCAGCCCAGAGTTTGCAGTTTTTTTGTTCCTAGAATCAGAGTCGAGACCACTGCTGTCTTTTAACAAGAGTAATGACCTACCTTTTAAATAAAGACTCCCAAGAATCAGCTACAAAGACCAAGCTATTAATTATAGCTAGGTAATCTTACTCAAGTTCAACTATTCCTGTGTAAAGGCAAAAGTTTGGAGTTGTGTCTTTATTTTTTTAGATTTTTTAGATATTTTCTTTTCTTTTTGCCCTCCAGATTGTTTACATGACGTCCTACCCTGATCTAGATATAAGTAATTCACATCTTCACTCACCTAAGAGGTAAAATACAAAGTATTTCCTACACTGTATGTTCATTTTGCCCTCAAAAGAAAAAAAAAACAAAGTAAATGTGTTTTTCTTGTATATAGGTTAGTATTTAGGAATCCAAGGTAACCTTTGAGGAAGATCCAACATTAATCAACTGCTGTATATTTGCCTTCCTGAAGTGATAAAAAAAATTTAGGCATGCTCTTCTTTTAGAAATTGTTCCTCTCTGGGTGAAATCTGATTGACACCAGAGATTAAAAAAAAAAAGATAGTGTGATAAAGTCATTGGATTTTATTGGAGCACTTATTATATTGTGACAATGTTAGTACTGTTCATGGTGACATGGACGACAATTTTTGAAGGTCTTTTCTTTAGACAGTGTTTTTGCAGGGTCTCCAATATGTTCAAGGAAAAGTTTCTTTTGTTAAGCAGGTTCAAGCTAGGAAGGCTGATGTGTGGTTCTTGATAGCACTGAAAGATGGCAGAATAAGAGAGAGTAGAAGTTGATTACAGCTGCAGCAACAGCAATGACATTTTAAGTAATTATACCACTGAGCTGTCAAAAGACAAAGTGTGTGACAGAGAATCTCTGCTAATCTTGGCGCACTGAACGACAGCCACAACTTTGCATCTTAGAAGATAGCAATTTAGCAGTTATCTAAAAAATAGGATGATCTAAGACATGCAGCTTTTCAAAAAACAAGCATTTTTGTACATAAATATGGATAAAATAAAGCCAGATCCAACAACTTCCTAATGGCTTTGTCATTTGTTATTGAAAATGTATGATCACAGTAAAATCCATCTTCTCATTTATAATCTATTTGATCTGTTGTGTAGCGCTTTCACGCAAGAGACTCTATATGTGACCATTAAAATATTGAGATTGAATAGGGAATTAAGGATGTTGTCTCTTCTGTGGATGGAATTAGAAACTTTTTCTCTCAGTGAAAATATACAGACAGGATTTGCATAAATATCACACAGAAAAAATTTAAAATCCCCAAAGCAATTATATCAGGTTTAAATCTTGTGACCAGTCTAAACTTATTTTCTTTTTAATGCCATGTTAAAGTCATATGTGAAATCCAGACCTCAGGTCCTCCCTGAGAATGTACGGTTATACAAAACCTTTTATCCAGCTGCAGCTGGACCCCACATCACAGGATCCTGACACTGATTTGACAAACTGTTTAATTGGTCTACTAACACCTGACGGGATGCATTTCTCTCAGAGGGGAAAAATAGTTCTAGCATAGGAGTTAGTGAGGCTCCTTGTCAGAGCTTTAAACTAGCTTGGAAGGGAAAAAGGGAGAAAACGAGACTCACTAGTGATGACCAACAGGGTGATGTGCCAACGCTTGAGGAAAGGAGCGCTAATGGGATTCCTCAATCTCCTTTAAGAAGTCTTGGCTACAATGCACCACATTTGAGATGTTTTTACACTAATACACTCAGAAGGAGGAGCAAATAAGAGAGCTCAATGCTTTGGCCCAGTCCCACAGATTTGGCATCACTGGCATAAATGAAACTGGTGGGATGAGTCCTGTGACTGGAGTGCCCCGTTGGATGGTTACAGGCTCTTCAGGAGGGATAGTCAAGGCAGAAAAGGCAGGGATTGACACTCTGTGTTATGGAACGGTTAGAATGTATGGAGCTCACAGCTGGCAATGGCAAAGATGAGAGCCTCTGGATAAGAATCAAGGGGCAAACAAATAGTGTGGATGTCATCATGGAAGTCTACTATAGACCTCCCAGCCAGGACAATGACACTGATAAATTATTCTTTGAGGAACTAAGGAATGCTTCCAAGCCAATTACTCTTGCCCTTATGGGGGGCTTCAATTTGCTGCAAATTTACTTGGAAACATCACACAGCTGGTACAATCCAGGCCAGAACAGTTCTAAAAAACCTGACATGACAAGGTAACTCATCTAGTTGATCAAGGGGGGGGACAGTGGATGTAATATTTTTGGATTTCAGTAAAGCTTTCAATACTGTCTCTCACAGGATCCTTCTGGACAAAATGTCCAGCCACAGCTGGATAAACACATCATGGGATGGGTGAGCAACATGCTCATGGGTGGTGCACAAAGAGTTAGAGTGAATGGGGTGACATCAGATGATGACCTGTCATTAGTGGGGTTCTTCGGGGCTCCATCCTTGTCCCTGTGCTCTTCAACATCTTCATAAATGACATAAATGGACCCAGGACTGGAAGGGTGTAGTGGTTTCACGTTCACCAATTTTTGTTTTCCAAATTTAGTGTAGCCATCGAGTGTCCACCATAATCATTTACTTTTTTTCTCTTCTGTGAGGTAGGATTAGGAGGAATGCAAAGCAGGCTCAAACTTAAAAGGGATACTAAGAAAATACAAAACTGGGAGAAGCGGTTGACTCCTTCAAAGGCAGGGAGACCCTGCAGAAAGACCTCAACAAATGAGACGACTGGGCAATCACCAGCCAAAGTTCAGCAAAGAATTCTGCACCTGGGGTGGGGCAACCCTGCGTGTACAATGGGTTGTACTGGGATGGGCAGTGGGATGCCGGAAAGCAGCACCATGGAAAGGGACCTGAGGGTGCTGGTCAGTGGAAAGATGATTATGGGTCAGCAGAGCCCTGGATGCTGGGAGGGCCAAATGTGTCCTGAAGACCATCAAGCACAGCATCACCAGCTGTCTTGCACATTTGCAAGATGTGATTGGACAGGGTGCTAGTTTATCTCATCTAGGCTCCCTTTCTCACAAAAGATTCCACCAGATGATCTTCTGATGTACCTTCCAATCTGAATTCTTCTATATTGCTATCATTTTAACCTTATATACACATTCCATGTGGTAGAAGAGCATGGATGCAGAAAGTCAATGGCAGATCTGTTGCACTAGAGAAGAGATGCTCCTACCAGTTTGGGTTAAATCACTTCATGTTTAACCCATCATTCAATGGAGGATACTTCTTCCACAGCCTTCATTATCCAATCTATGAATAATTTTCTTACATTTTGCAGCTCCTGTATATCTCATATATAACAGAGAGTCTTTAAATATTTCTCTGAAGCCATGGTGAATACTTCTCAGTGTGTCCTGAGGGGAGAACCTTTCCAAAAGTTGTAAATATATAGCTTTTAATTTCACCAAATATCCCAGGGTTTTGTACTGCCAGGCTTTAAGAGAGAATGCAATTCCCTGTAGCTTTCAGTATTTTGGGGTTTTTTCCTAGTATATCCAGTCTTGTTTCATCTAAAGCAAACAGCCTCAATTTTTTGGTTATACCATATCTTCAGCTTCCTGTAATGTCTATATTATATATATATTTATACATAAAATATATATTTTATGTAGACATCCATTTATTTACAATCTAAACCATTTTAGTTCATCAGAAAGTAATAGGCAATTGCAGCGCATAGCACATTTAGCTATAAGGTAGTCAGCTGAAATGCATCATAGGAAGTGATATTTCTCTCTGTTGACTAAAGAAGAATAAGTTGACTAGCTCAGAAACAGAGAATCAGAAATTGAACAGATTCATTTTGCTGCTTCAGCAAAATACAAGACAGATTTACTTGTCTTTGGTTAGGATTTTGTATTCTCAGCCAGTACTTCAAGACTCTGGTGTGTAATACCTTGTGTATCAACGTGTTAAAGGACAATGGATTGGATGCCATTGTTCCTGCAGTGCACACTGGTTTTTTGCTACCCTTTGCCTCTTTAATGGGTCAACCAAGAATTGCAGTAAGCCACTAAAATAATGTGGAAGAAGGACTAATTTGATGCCTATGTGTAATAATTTATATATGATAGCAGAAGACCAAATAATGTCTCTGTAACTGAGAAGGTTGATCTAACTACAAGAAGTAAATATGAATTTCTGTGGTAATGACTTCTCAGGAGTTCATTTCAGACATGGGGTTTGCGTGGTTTTTTGGGGATTTTTAAAATAACTCTTTAAATTATGAAAAGACAGGAGAAGAGATTCTTCACTCAGATAAAGTGAAATTTAGTGAAATGTGAAATGTAGTGAAACAGAAAATTCATATTGAATTACTACAAGAATACCTTCTCATGTATGTTCAAGTTTTCTTTTCCTCTTTCTGGCAAAATTATCCCAGAAAGACTGCACCAATCCAACAGTGCTGTTCTTACTTTACTAAAGTCAGTAGATTAGACTAACTGAAATATTTCAGTTCACAGAAGATGTCAGCAGATATTTTGTAATTCCCAGAGCATGCACATCTAAGCAGAACCTTTTATCAAGGAAAGGTGATTTCAGAGTTGTGCTGATTTTGGGAAAGGTTGGGGGTTTTTGTTTGTTTGTTTGTTTAATTGTTTGGGGTTTTTTGTTTGTTTCTTTAAGAATCTGTATACATATGGCTTTCACTAAATCACATATTATTCCAATTGGAGACTAGTCAAAATTTCAGCAAGAGATGTTGAAGGTCATCAAATCTCTTCCTACATTATGTGCAGGAGCAAGTAACAAAACAAAATAAACAAATTAATAATAGAATTACTCATCTCAGCAAAGACTCATTTAGGCTGGAAAAAAAACTTTCAGATACTTAATTACAATTTCTAGAATAATGCACGGAATATGCAAAAAAGCCAAAAGGCAGAAGAAAGCCTTCAATATAGGCATTAAATTAGGACAGCTTAAAAAAAAAAATTGATATCAGAAACTTGGGCTCTCTAAATTGTAGATACATAAGTGGAGGTAGATCAGTAAATTTCCTACTCTCAACAATGCCAGCTATCTCTTACAAAAAGGAGAAAGCTACATGTCTCCCTTATCTTTTTTAGTTACAAAAAGTGGTTAGGTTACACTCCCCAATGCATGTTTTTTCCTAGCTCATCTGCAGATATGCAACGTCAGTGGATATTTTTATGTATTTTCCCTTCATTCCCCCATCTCTGCACTGCAGGTCCAGATACATTCCTGATATTTAAGGAATATATCTGGACCTGAATTTAAAAAGTATGGAAAATGTATGTGAAACAACAGAGAGACCTCTGAGGATCAACAACAAGACAAGAAATGAGGTGATTTATTTACTTTCCTGCTGAGAAGGCAGCTATGGTGTTTTGATTAGCCCAAAAGCCCATAAAATATTTTTGACATTTTTTGAAGTTTGAGGATGCTGATGAAGCAGCAATAAAGTACTAGGCAATATAGCACTAAAACTGTAGTACTAGGGGTAGAGTTGAACAGCTGGGAATATTAAACACTCTACCTCCTTGGATCTCCCTGCAGAAAACTTGAAATCTCTCAAAAAGCACAAAGTACTAGAAATTGAGTCACATTCTATATTGATAAACCCTTAATTTCATTTTTGCTTCAAAGAAAAAGCATGAGTCAACAACAGAAGAACTTTGAGCTACATAAAATTGTTATCTGTATTAATGGGGCAAGGCCAGCAAAATGAAGGCTGGAAGTGCTGATAAATAGAAGGTAGTTTAAATTATGCTGATGTGTCTATTCCATTTTCTCAGCAGACCTTGAGCAGCATAATTAGATTGTTTTTTCACTCTGCATCCGAAGGGCATTCATTCCTTGTGTCCCTATCCTTTTTACAGCAAGTGTCTGGGAGTGGTATCCTTTGATATTAACACTGTCACTGGGAAATGAATCCTTAGTGTGCTTTCAACTGGAGTACAACTTCTTTCACCTAAAACCTGAAAAGATACCTACACAGTAGTAATTATCTGAACTATGGATTCTGTGAAATGTGGACACAGGTCTCAGTTTAACTTGAACAGATATAGGGACACACCTTTAATTTTAATTTTGTTTCCTCTGCCTTACTTTCCTTTGCGTATTCTAAAGTGTAACTTATAGATTACCTTTCATCTGCCATTGAGTAGGAAAACATGAAGAGCCCAGGCAAGCCTGTGTGGTCTCCCACAGTCACTCAATTGTGAAACTCCTCTTGGAACGAAGAAATACTGATATACTAACTAAAGAAGTACTAATATTGGAAAATTATAGGATTTTTTAAGGTGTTTGAAGGATACATGAAGGATAATTTGAGATGGGTTTTGGGGGGTGGTGGTAGTGCATATCAGTGTGTTTTCCATGTTGTCCTCCGCTGACACTCCATAAGAGTTCAAGCTTCCCTCTGGTCTCAAGTTGAGCTCCAAGGATACATTCAACTTGAGGTTAAGACATCTAAACTTCAGTGACTACTTGTAGCTTTCTGTACAAGAGCTAGTTAATAGACTCAAGATAATTACAGAAGTCTGAAAACATCTATCAGTTGATTACAACTAGCGCTGCTTGAAAGGCCCAAATGCACCTGAGATATCTATGTGGCAGGTATTCTATGGGCCAAAAGGGAGAGACACTCTTGGGTATGTCTTGAGTGACACTGGCCAGCCAAGAAGGTTCTGATATTGTGACTATATTAGGTGACTATATTTTGGATGCTCTTCTGGAAGTCAAATTTTGTGGCAGCTCAGTCATTTGATATGCTCCACTCGCTGAATTAACTATATGTTTAGAAACATGCCTATAGCCACCTACATGAACATATGGTAATGAAAATTTCCTTAGATTGAACTGAATTGTCTATTGGGATGTGGAGCTACTTTGTTATACTGACACAAAATTTGAAAGGTGCATGGTATTCCTGCACTATGAGTTGACCACTACAAAATCTACTGAAGTTTACACAGACAAATCTACTTACCTTATGAAATTTTACTTAAAAAAAAAAATCTGCATTTCCCACTGAATAGGCATGTTAGAAGATTAGCATTAAAAACCTGGGATTACTTTTTCCATCAATGAGATATTGGAATGCAAGTTAGAGGTAAAATCCAAGAAAAATTGGGCTAAGGTGTTAACATTCCTTTCATATTTTTCCATAACAAGTATGATCAGGTATTAACTATATTGATTAGGTCACTTGCTGTTTCTCTTCAAAAACTCAGTTTCAGGAAATAAAATATTAGTGATATTGGGGAATAATGATAATTCAAAAATACTGAGGACTAGAATTTTGAGGAGCGATACCATTTTATTGTGGTGTGAATAAAAATGCTTGACTGGTACTTGTTTACAAAAGCTGAGAAAAACACTACTTTCTGCACTTAAAGACAGGAGCCCTCACATGAGAAAACTCTCAATTTTCAGAGACCTTACTCCTAACCAAATAAAATCAATGTATAATACTTGAAATTACCAGTGTTCTCCTGTTTCCAGCAATCACTCTCCAACAATCAATGTGCTCATTGCAAAGAAAAAAATATATACAAAAAGTATTATTTTTATTATATTGCTAAGAAGCTTGGTTTGAGTATCAACATGAAGGAAAAAAGTCCTCTTCCAGCCACGATCTGAAAGAAAATTTGTCAAGAGCAGTATCAATATTGTCAATAAAGCACTGATCTCTGTAGATCACTTCTATTATGGCCCCCTGTGCCTCAAGACTCTGTGATGGATGACAAAGTCACACAGAGTACAAAACCAGGAAGATTTTGAGAAGACTAAAACATCCAAACAAAGATCCAGCTCAAAACAAAACTAAACTATTTGTTCCTATGTTAGGCATCTCAATTAATCCCAAGGACATTTTCTTTCATGCACTTCTGGGCATACATTTTCAGGGTCAGGTCCTAGACCCTGACACCTTAAAGCACTATTCTACACCATATCATGGAATGTAGGCCAGCTAATATGGCTTTGGGTATCTGCTCTATATTTTGATAAAAGATGGCCTAGAGCTATTATTATGGCTAGTTGAAATATGGTGTATGGATGAAAGGCAAGATGATGAAATGTTACAAACACCCACAAGACATATCTTTAGCTGTCAATTAGTTCTGTAAAAGGGCAACTTGTAGAAAGAGATGTTCTGCTATAGTGAGGATACACCCTAGCCAGGGACTAAAAGCTGTGAAACACAAGAAGAGTGCAAGTGAGTTACCAAAACACAAGACACCTATGTCCACAGCAGAAAGCTAATTTCTAAGAGAAATCATGGAAGTTGAGTACTTTTAAACCAAGCTGATGAGAAGCTATTATAAAGTGGCTCGTTTGCTGGGAAATGCTTTCTCCAGCTAGCTGATTCCCCGAGCCAATTTATAGCAGTTTGTAAGTTCTCCAGGTAGCTTGCTGAAGTGTGGACTCAAGGCTTGGAAGAAGGAAGCATGCCCTCTCTCTTGGGTTAACAAGGATGTTTATTGAGGTGCAGTTCCATGTGGCCGAGGCCTTGCCAGAGCCCCGTGTCCACACGTGGAGGCAAGGTGGCGAGAGCCAGAGAGAGGGCGTGTGCCCCTTTTTCCCAGCTTGGGGGCTGGGCGGGGAAACACTGACCCAATGGGGAAGGGAAAGGGTAGGGTTACATCAGGATGAACCAAGTACATCAGGGGTAAGAATGGAGGGGGGGAAGGGTTATACCAAATATATACAGATAACAAAATACAAATACAAACAAACCTGAAAATCGCACTGCTACAAGCTATCATAGCCTAAGAAGTACTTGCATCACCACCATAAAATTTAGGATGTAGGCTTCTGGCTCAATTTGCAAACTGAACTCTTAAGTTTGTCATAGAAAGTTTATAGCACTGTGAAATCATTTTAAGGAAGAAATACGCAGGGGTTTTATAGAGATTCATCTTAAGACAGCATAACTTACCATACCTCCATTTAAGTCAATTTTTAATGTGAACCAAGCTATGGATAGAAAAACTTGCTATGGAACTTGTAATTGGTATTTTACCTGTTATATGGAATGTTTCCAATGTAATTTTTAAAATGTTTTATATTAAGTTGTAAGTTTTATTTGCCCAGCATTGTAAGCTGAGATATGTAATATGAAGTAAGTTTATAATGTTGTCTATTGGTATATTTGCATATAATATAATAGTGTGAATCTTCTTCATTTTGACCATATCATCAGATTTTCTGAAAACATCAGTGTGTACATGTGAATTTAGAAGGTTTCAGGGTAATGTGAGATAAGCTGCATTCACTTTCACCTGAACGAGGTACAGTGTACTCCTCTAGAACTAAAATATTTCAACACCTCAACGCCTCATATAAAGGCAAAAATAGAGGAAGGAGATTTCATACCAACAGGTAAGATAAAAATACACTTTGAGAAACAGATACTTTTCTGAATACTGGAGATATTAAATGCAAGTATTGAGTGAAGCAAGAGCTCTTGCTAAATAGTAGTGTATGATCATCTAATTGAGGCATATTGGGTATCATATAAAGCATAAATTGATAGGATTAATTTACAGTTGCTCAGGGGACCTTTTTTTTTCTCTAGCTTCTAAGGGTTTGATTTTGAAATGTTTCTATGTTTTTCAAGTATCTTCTGTGTGAAAATTTATGTCGGTCATATATCTGATTTTAATGTTTTCTGTCTGTTTCTCTGCAGACATTATCCATATGATATGCCAAAGTTCAGTGTAAGGGAAGATTCACATCTGATTCTATACTAGATTTTTTTAAAACTTCTTCCAGAATCCAGTCCCCTTAGAAAAACATCTAGGATTTAGCAAGCTCATGCACCAGTTATTTTATCTTTTCTCAATTAAAATTGATTACTATCTTCCTAGGAAGAGGAAACCCTTTATTCTACAGCTTATTTCCCAAGAGGCTGCAATGCCTCCAGCAACAAATAGTGTGAATACAGCTGTTCATATGGTATGAGATGTGACAACACTGAGGTACAAAGAATAAACACTGAGAACTAAGAATAAGGAATAACGCTGAAGTAGCTTTATGCCTTACACAGAAAAAAAATCAAAGAGAGAAAAGCTATTTATGCTGTATTGTAAGAACTGAATATATCACCAGTTCCAGTTAAAATATCTTGGAGCTTTCTTCAGCTGATTTGTTACTTGTTGATAGATTTTTTTTTCTAGAGAGTACCCAGTGCTCTCCATAGAAATATGGCTCTGATTGTTGTCCTACTGTTACAATGGATAAGCAGAGGGTAAACATACTATGCTGGTTTGCTAAGAGCTGTTTTGTCGAGCTGTTTACATCAGTTATGGTTGTTCATACAGAGCTGGACCTGCAACACTTGGCTGTCTTATCACTGAACGCTTCAGTGCCTGAACATCATTGTTGAGGGGATTCTCAAAGCCTTGAGTTATGCATCCAGGTTCTCTAGACAATGCCTGAGGAGAGACAGGCAGCTGAAAGATAAATTAATGTTGCAGTCATTTGTATGAGTGAAACTTAGATAAACAGACAGAAGTTACTTTAGAGTAGCTTTGGTACAGACCAGGGTGTAACCATCACAGTCTGAGACTGATTCTGCATTTTGCATTAGTAAAACACTAGATAAAATGAATAAATAATGTTATGACCACATATCAGACCCAAAATTTCCCTTGCCAAGAAGTGGTATTATTTCTGAGCCATGGAGTCATACTCCCATTTTCTTATTTACTCAATCTCTCCCCTTTGAAGTTCGCTCTCTGCTATGCTAGTACATATGGTGAAGAGAAGGATAATCACCTTTTCCTTTATAGCTTGCAACCAGCCACTCTGCCGAGGGACAAGAGAGATGTGGGTCAGTTCCCTTCATGGAGAGGTTTTTCACCTCCTTGACAAGCACCGTAACAACTAAGTAACTGAATCAATTAAATATAAATGGTGAGTGCCTGCCAGAGTCCTCTAGCTACTTTTTGGAAGAAAAAGTTGAGCCTGAGTTTGGATAACTTACATAGCGAAAGTACTGAATTTGCTAAATTACCTGAGTCAAGAAGAGAGTTAGTAATATTTAATATAATTTTTTACAGGTACAATTATCTCCTAGTGTTGATTATGTTATTATTTAAGCCATCAAATTCTTGATACAAAATTGCAAAAAAAATTTAAATTATTTTCTAATGAGCATCGTTTAGGGAAGTAAAAGTCTTTCTTGTAGCAAGCTCTTCACAATCTGCTATAAATGAGCTTAATCTAATCCTGTGGACTGTTCTGTAAGTTCCTCCCTCACATTGTAAAATTGGATTTATGAATTCTCTTCATGAGGAAATATTATAAAATTGCTAAAAAGTAGAAAAGGCAGTTATCAACCTGCATTTGTGCTTGTGTGGATCTCGTCCTATATTTCTTCTCTGAATGTAGGCCCCTGAAAAGGGAAAATTGTGGCGTATTTTCAATAGACAGACAAGGGAGTAAAGAGCATGTGCACTGCACCTCGTATTAGTCATGTCTCAGTTCTCCAGACAAGAATAACAGAAGCCTCAGGGCACTGCTTATACTCTTTTTGCAAAGGTTCATGCCAGTGTGTGCAGGCTGTTGTAGGAGCATTATCTTGCAAAGGCTGCTGTAGTTAGCTGGCTTGTCCCAGGGTACCCTCCCAGCAAAACAAATGGGAACAAATGGGAACAATTTGCATCTTGTAGTACACAGCAGTTGAATGCCCTATGTCTAGGGCAAAGCTACAGTCAAGCCCAAGTCAAACAGCAATTCCATGCAGGGAATGTTCTTTATAGTTCTGACAAACATGATTATCATAGAATAACCTGAGTGGGAAGGGACCCACAAGGATCATCAAACAACTCCTGGCCTTGCACAAGACAGTCCCAGGAAACACTATGTGCCTGAGGGAAACAAAGATGTTTGAGAGACTGGACCACCTCTTACAAGGATAGGCTGAAAGATCGGGGCCTATCTCAGAGAGACTTCAGACTTGAGAATGGAAGATTAAGAAGGGAAGTCATCAATGTCTATAAGTACCTGAAGTGAAAGTGTTAAGAGGACAGAGCCAGAGTCTTGTCAGCAATGCTGAGAAATAGGACAAGAGGCAATTCCCTGAAACTGATGAACAAGAACTTTCCCCTGATTATGAGGTAAAATTTATTTATTGTGTGGGTGACCATGCACTGGAACATATTGCTCAGAGAAATTGCTGGGTCTCCCCCACTGGAGATATTCAAGAACTGTCTGGACTCAATTCTGTCCAATGTGCACTGGGATGAACCGTCTTGAGCAGGAAGGTTGGACCAGATGACTTCACTGTGGTCTCTTCCAACCTTACCCCTTCTGTGCTTTTGTGATTAGCCAGCTCTTTGAGTGCTCTCAGATGAATCCCATCAGGCCTCATGGACCTTTAGGGATCTAGCTGGATCAGATCTGGCACAACTTCAGGCTTTACAGGGATTTTGTCATTCTCATAGCCATAGCACTCAAGCACAGGGCACTAGAACCCCCTTAACCCACAAAGCATAGAAGACAGAGGCAAACAAAGAATTAAACATCTCTGCATTGCCTACATCCCTGTCTTCTGGACCTGTGTATGCCAAATGTGCAGTGTTAACATCCAGCAATTTGATGACCCCCCATAAGGCCAAGAGCATTTGACTTGGAAGTGTCCTTTAATTCCTTGAAGAATAATTCATTGGATTCATTGTCCTGACTGGGAGGTCTACAGTAGACTCCCATGATAACTGGCATTATTTATTTGCCCCTTAATCCTTACTCAGTGGCCCTCAGCCATGCCTTTTCCAGCTGTAAGCTCCATAAAGCCCTTCTGTTACATATAACACCACAACCCTGCCTCACCCAGCCTGTCATAGCACTTCAGTCACAGGACACAGCCCACCAGGTTTCCCTTATGTCAATGTTGTCATCTCTGGCACTAAGACAAAGCCTCAGGTTCCTCTTATTTGCTCCTCATGCTGCTTGTTTTGGTGTAGAAACCTTTTAGGTGTGGCTTGCTTTAGCTGACGCATTGTGTAGCAGATTAAGGGATCCCAGTAGTGCTCAATTCCTCAAGTTTTTGCATTCTATCCCATTGCTTATCACTGTCAAGTCCTTTCCCTCTTCCAGGCTGGTTTAAAGCCTTATCAATGAGTTCTGCATCTCCTATGCCAAAACCCTCTTTCCTCTTTAAGAAAGGTGCATCCCATGAGGCAACAGTAGACGTGGTGGAGTAACGACCATCCCATGGCCAAAAACCCCGCAATTTTTCCAGTGTTGCTTGGAGCCTTGTGTTGGTCTGAGGAGTCTGTTCCATTCAATACTCTTCATTAAGTAGAGTATTTCTATCCTAATACTGGAAAGATTGAGGAAATCATTACCTGTACTCCTGTTTCTTCAACCAATCATCCCGAGGCCTTGAAATCTCTTTTGCCCTCAGACTTCTATTTGTTTTCTCGCCAATAGCAGATAATAGTCAGAGGGCTGGAACAGACTGGACAGTTATCTACTAGTGAACCTCATCAAAGCCACTAATAGGCAGCAGAATTTCCTGTCTGAATATTGGGCCCTCTGTTTCTCTGAGAAGGGAGTCACCTATGATAACTACCCTTCTTTTTTTCTTAACAGAGATCACAGTGTAGGGGCTAGACTGTGCTCCCCTATGTGGTCCCTCTATCCCAAAAGCACCTTTGTTCACCTCTCAGGTAAAACTGTCTGTGGCAAAACTGTCCTAGTTTTAGAGCCTCATATCTGTTGTAAAAATGCCAGTCCTACTTGTTATTGTAGGAAGTTTTCAGGAAAGGAGGAGCCCTCCTTCTGACATGGGCACTGACAGTCTTCCATCCTTCATATTGAAGAGATCCTTGATTAACTACTTGATGGGGTTCTGAGTTCACCTGCATCTCCACTACAGTAGAGGTTTGAGGCCCCTGAGATTCTAACATCTCTGAGAATAATCTACCAATTTCGTGCTCATTCTCTTGAATACTTCACAGCCCGTTCACTTCCTCATGTAGTTCCTTCAAACAGCTCACTGACAGTTGCACAGTTTTTGCTGAAGGCAAAAGTCCAGCCTCACAGAGAGTCATCAGACTTTCTTGTTAACCTGAGACCTGGTGAGCTACATTTACCAACAGAACGTCTGTCTGTCTGGAGGCCTCTAACATGGCTGGTGCAGTGATTCAAGCAGCTGTGGGGAAATGAGCTCTGCAGCATGTCAAAACCGTACCTGAGAGAGCAGGTAAGATAGGGGATGTAAAGTTCTCTTTGCAACTTCCTTCACTGGCTATTGGGTTTGCTCACTGTCTCTATTGGTTGACAAAAGAGGATTGAGGTCACTGACAGACAGTCCAGTTAAACAAAATATAATTTACAGAGTCTATAAGAAACTAAACTTTTTTCTTAAAGTCACTTTGTAAAATCTGGCTAAGATCACTCAAGAGTACAAAAGCAAGCATGAAACAGTGTTGTGGCTGTATTACCTACCACCAGCTACCAGCTCTATGGACATATATTGGCAGAAAATATGGAACAGTATGACCTTATCAAGATCTATTTTGTTCTGTTTTCTAATCTAAAAGATTATACTTCAGAATCAAGTTTGAAATCATAATTTAATTATATGCCATGTTTCATTTACTGTCAAACAGACACATGCAAGATAACAGAGTATTTTGTCCATCTGCTATAGCCATAAGTACTTTCAGCATCAATGTCCATTGATTTTCTCCTTCACAAAATTCCTTGTCAGTTTGTTTGACCTTCTTTTTAAAGATGATCAAGCTATCCTGGTTTTAGTTTTATTCTAGTGTGTTCCAGTGAGAGAAAAAAAAGTAACATAAACTCAACACCATTTTAAAAAGAAAAAAGAAAAGGTATGCAGTTCTCTTTGATAGCTGCAGAAGGTGGATTTTTTTTTGTTTTTCCCAGCAGACAAATTGAGTGTGTAGAAAAACAGCAACTGAAAAAATAATCTTTCAGAAAAATTGTAAGAAATAATAAAAAATTCCATGCTAGTGGTTGAAGCAAAACATGGGACCCTGGTGCTATTAAATAAAATTTAAATAATATCCTTTGTTTACTATAAAAAATATTTTGTGAGGTTATTCAAGCAAAAAATATGTTGACTAATGCAATGGATTAGTATGTGCTGAAGAAGCAATTACTAGCTGAAGAAGGAATAAAGAAAGGACATGGCCAATTAGTCAGGAATTCAGTGCAGGTGGCTGCCCTTGTTTGGGTTAAGTAAGCAGTCTCCAGAGGTGATGACATTTCATGAACTGTGAAAGAAACCCTATCAAAGAGATAAAGCATAAATTTCTGGTGTGATTTGAAGTCTGAGTTTCAATCTATGAAGACAGAAGAGGTGGTTCATGCTGCAGCTTTCAAATGGCAAAAACAAACAGACAGGACATCTTTTAAAAATAATATTAGAAAAATAAACTCACTTTGCTGTAATTGTGAGAGTTGTTGCCAGGATGCATTTTTCATACTGTCTACAATTTAATTTGCTTTCCTTTTCTATTTTCTAAGAGCAAAAGTCATATGGAAACAAGTGTAGGAAACTGCATGGGGGACTCTTTCCTGTTTGGTTTCTGGCGAATTTGAATACATTTGCCCAGCAGTTTTATGCAGAGCATGTAGAAGAAAGAATTAATCATTGAGAACTTTCTAAGTTCAAGTTGTTGAATAGTTTGTCATACCATGCTGATAATATTGAGTTTTCATTAGGTTTTACAGGATACAACTCAGACAGAATCAAATCAAATAAAGATAGGTTGACCTCCTACTGCTCACACTGGCCTTCACTTTTGTTTCTGAACAGTAGGAGAAAATCCATTGTAAGCATTTGCTTTTGCAGTGGTCTGTTATACTATTTCACCTGCGCAACTGCTATAGGAACAGTGAAGAGGTCTCTTGCCAAAACCAGAGTGAAAGCACTTAAAATTGTCTGTGGGAAGCCTGATGAAAATTTATAACTACCACAAGCTAGTCACACAGATTTGCATGTTTATACCTCACAAAAAGTGTACTGAGCTCAGACTTCTAAGTTTATCAGCCCAGGATGTGTTCCCAGAAAAAAAATCCCCGTTCTACATTTCCTGTGCAGGTAGGCAAACAAAAGTTTGTATGCAAAAGTCTAAAGAAAATAGTTATGATATCAGTTACACTAGTTCTCCATAACTTATAACACTTTTCATTCAAAGGTCTTTACTGTGTTCTAGAAATCTATTAGCCATTAAAATTTAGTTTTTGGAAGAAAACTTATACTTTCTTTTATTTAAATCCTTTATTAAAAAGGGCAAAAATCTGAACTGATCTCCATGATTTAGACATTCAGATGTGATTTATTTTATTAAATCTAGCTTCTTAGCTCACCTCACCTCTCCCGTCATGTCCACTTTTGAAACTCAGTATGTCTTTCAATTTAAAAATGATGCAAAATTAGATGTGTAATGCCCTTAGGCAATTTACATTGCATTTTTTCATAAAGACACATAAATTTCTCTCCTGCCAACTGTTTTGTTGTAGTCTCCCTAAAGTTTTCAACCCTTAACTAGCCCTTACTAATATAAATTCATGCTAACTCATATATTGTCCAATTTTTATATTGCCCCAAGAAGGCCCCTTGATGACCCAAATATGTATATAATTAAAGTTAGAATTCATTAGCTGGTTTGCTGATAGGTTACTATATTACATAAGACTGCATATTAAGAATTCAGTAAGGAAATATTGTCACATAAACACTGGGTCTAGTGAGATGCTAGGTCAATAAGCAGACAGAATCCACTGCTTTCCCCATGTTGACCATACTGTAAGCAGTGTGGGATTATGGCACTTAAATAGTTGAAGGCCAGAGTCTGTGTGTACTTATTTGTGAGGTGCAGAGCATTTTTAAACTACCTTGAATGGTCAGGGTCTTTATTCTCCAGGTTGATTCCTGCGTTTTGACTACAAAAAGCAGAGAACTCATTATATTGTTGCAGCTATTTTTTTCCACTTTGCTCTTTCCATTTCTTCTTCGTCATTCCATCTTCCCTCGTGTCAGAGAATTATTTTCACAATTGCTGGCATAGCTCCTTTGTTCCTCGAAGATCATCAAGAGATATGCCTCATCACTAACCCAAGGTGTCAGTGCTGTACTGGCAAGCGCTCAGACATCTGTCTCCTTCAGAATTGGAGAGGATGGACAAGGACAGGCAGTGTACCAGCCACCACTGCCTTGAACTAGCATTTCAGGAGATGCTGAGTTCTTTTACACACTTACGAGAGCTTTCTGCACCTAAACAATCCTTCCATTGTTTTATGGCCCTTGTCCTCTTCTTGATTTAGAGTCAGCAAAAGCATTGGTGTCTCCAAGGCCTTCTTTTTGAATGTCTCAAAAAGTGATCCAGGATACCTAAAGACTTTTCCATTAGAAATAAAAAGGCACTGGCTGTGAGACTTAAAATGGCATGGTATCATGCTTCAAATGATGTCAGGTAACTTTTCACATTACAAGAGTATCATGCTAGCACAAGACTGTTAATAACAAGATACATGTCATAATGAGGTAAAGAAGTTCATAACAAACACTTCAAATTTTTCTTTCTATAAATCATCAGCTATAATTAATGAATTTATAATTCATATAACTATAGTACTATTAGGTATAATTCAGTAACTACAATTAATCTCTACAAGATTATTTGCTCTTAAAAATATCAGATGTGGATTTTTTTATTGGAACATCTTTATAGCATCCCTCTCTTGAAGGAGAATAAAATAATGAATTATTGTATTATAGAAATCAAATGTATTAAAATTTTCCTGTGGTGGCCAGCATAAGTCTATTTTAACTCAACATATGAATTTAAATATGCAAATTACTCACAGGCACAAACACAGAACAGTTGATACTAATTGCTCAAGCACTTATCCTAATATGTTCTTGGAATTATAATGAAAGAAGTGTGGTATGTTAAATACTATAAGTGACAACTCTGAAATTAAGTTTCTGTCAAAAGACTTACAAAGTAGTAGGCATATGCTCCAGTTTTCCGTGAACACGGAATAGAGCTGAATGCTTTTAACATTCTATTACAAAGTCAATGTCTACAAAAAATGCAATACATGCTGTGTCACTGTAGAACTCCCAACACTGAGATT
Organism: Argya squamiceps; assembly: GCA_037834095.1. NCBI lineage: Eukaryota > Metazoa > Chordata > Aves > Passeriformes > Leiothrichidae > Argya > Argya squamiceps. Next base: position 17,106,806 of record JBBMKD010000053.1, on the reverse strand, counting down.
CCAAAACGAATTCCTGTTTTCACTCTAAACTCCTGTTGTCAGCCCAACCATTTGTCACAAAATTAGCTTTTTTAATCTTGGTCAAAGTGACTATTTGCAGAAATTTTCCAGTAAGAAAAGCATAGGCAAAAGAAGACACTTAATATCTTTATGCTTTCCCTCTGTCCCCCAAAAGAACAAGGTAAAGTATTAAATAAAAGGATAACAATATTTTGAATTGGGAGCAATTGTTTAGTTACAATCAAAACACACTGATTGTTTCTGTGTCTGCTTTTACTAAACTTATTTTTTCATGATTTTGGAACAGAAGCAATTTGCACCTTAATACATGACTAGATAGAACCATTGAAATATAGAGAAATAATGAAGGAAGAGAATTAAGTCAAAAACTCTCAAGAGCACATAAAACGTTTACTCTAATGTATGCTGGAAGAAAGTATTCACACAGAACCTGCTCACACAACCAGAATCAAAAAGATTAGGATACCTCCTAACAAACTAGACATAAGTTTGCATGCAATAAGATGACAAAAGACTTCCTGCAGAGAGCCGTATCATTAGACACACTGCACTGAGGTAATTTCTCTGCTTTACAGACCACTGCTTTTTTCTAGAGGTAGCCCACAAAAGTACAACACATCTATAAAATACAAAAACTAATGGTCACATTAAAGGAACTATGATGCATAAAGACGATACATTTCACACCTAGTAGCCTTAACATAACACTTGTCACCCTCCGAGGTATTTCAAAGATCCTCTCTCTTAGCTGTGCAACATAATCCATGCCATCTATCCCAGAAGACTTCACAATTTTCACTGTTTCCAAGGCCTTCCTAGGCTTCACCTACCTCAAAGGAACTATAAATGTATCAAACCCCAATAAATCTATGTATTTCTGACCTGCTTTCACCAATATCTGGAATAATTTCCTTCCTTTGCTCCTCAGCAATGATTTCTCTGCTTCTGTGTTCTCTGACGTTGTTGTAGACTGCAAATGCCTGACAGCTCTTAAGCAGTAGGAAAGCTTTCTCCAGCACAGGTGAGGTGCCAGATAATAATAATTAGGTTACACTGGTCACAACACTGCACAAGCTTTTCAAGAACACATCTGAGTAAGAGAAGCTACCAGCCTTAGGCAGGACAATAAAGTCTATGCAATTTTATGAGGACCACCTCTCACTCTTGGCATCAGCTAGCATGGATCACCCATTTCCGGCTATGGAATAACCTTCATAGACCTCTGCAAGGAGCAAGTTATTAATTCTGGGCATGTTATTCCTGAATTCCTTTCTTGATCGTTCTGGGTCCCAAGAAGCTTCCTGTTTTGCCTGATGAAACACTCTATGTGTTCATCAGCTACTTGTCAATCTGACTCAAGGTTGTCTTTCTGCAAGGTGCTATTTCCATCATCTTGTCTACCTATCAGAAAATACTACCCATGACATACCTGTATTCCTTGAATTCTGGTAAAGCAACATGTCCAACTGTGACCAACAGTGATGGATATATCCCCAGACAGTAAGTCCCCAGTGAATCCTAGCAGAACTTTAGTGACAGGCATAACCTGTCATAAGACCAGTAGTCACTGGTATTGCAAGGTACTCTAGGACCTTACCCATCAGTTCAGAAAATTCAGGCACACCAGAACCATCTACTTGATAGTATTCTTCATGCCTGAACATTTGACTCTTCCTGATGCAAATGGGCACCTTATTTCAGCACAAAATCACTTCTATGTCCAGAAAACATGAATCTGCATTCTCAATGCAATGACAATTGTCTCCACTGTCATCTTTCACATAGCTCTGTCTTGATGATCAATGTAGAAAAGCAACTGCTCTAAGCTCTGTCTCAATGACCTTCACAAATTCCATTAAATGTTTCGTTTTCTAAAACAGATGCCTGTGATATGAAGTAGATGCTAAATTGAGAATAAAATCCGAATCACTATGCATGTATTGAAAACTGAGCAAAAATATACAGGAAGTCCTTCCAACATTTTTGTAGGAAAGTCTTGAATGTGGCCTTAATCTCCTGTCTGAGCAAAATAAACCACAATTTGACTTAATAGCAATAAAATTCCATTAAGTACATTGCTTATGAACCATTCTGTTTATGCAGAGATATCCAACTCTTTTTTTAATGTCTTCCTCTCCCTCTTTTCCTTCTTCAAATGATTTAGTCCAGTTTTCCTTACTGTCTCAAGCCTTTTTGTGAAGGGCAGACTTTCACTTCTCTTGTGATGACAACAGCAGAAGCCTGGATTTACTTACTGTCATCACATGCCACACTTCTCTGTATCTCTAACTGAAAACATTTTCAGATAAAAAATGCTGATTCCCTCTCATTGTTTGCCATCTGGCAATGAGTGGAAAATATTCTTTATGTGGAGTACCAATAGCCCTTCTTCCTTACCAGAAAAGGCATTGCTCAATGTATATACACAGGAGTTTTCTTAACCCTTACTCCATGAGACAGCTTTGCCAGAATGGACACACTCGACTCTCTGTTTGTACTGAGTCTGGCTGGGATGGAGTTAACTCTCAGCACAGAAGCCTGTAGGGTGCTCTGCTCACATTTGTGGCTGACAATGTTGGTAACATACCTGTATTTTGCCCACTACTGATCAGTGCTTACAAGCTGTCAAGGCCTTCTCTTTTTCTCACTCTGGCCCTGCCCTTATCCCCCAAAAATGGCCCGGGGGGTAAACGAGAAAATGGAATCAGTACAGTGGGACAGCTGACCTGAATCAAAGCAAGGTCATATGGTGTCATGCTCAGCAAAAGAAGAAGCTTAAGGAAAGGAATTGGAAGGGTGAAACATAGGTGCTTACGTTTGTCTTTGCAAGCCACTGCCTGCCTGTGATGAGGATCTGATTTAGAGGAAGTGGCTAAATATCTGCCACTTCCTCTGGATGAGAAACCGTCAATAAGTTTCTTATTCTATGCTTGCACATAGAATTTTGCTTCACTTATTAAACTGTCCTTATCTCAACCCACAAGTTTTCTCAGTTTTGCTCTTATATTGTCTGCACCATCCCACTGCAGGGGGGAGAAGAATTAGTGACCAAATGTATGGGTCCTTAGTCACTAGCCAAGGTTGGGCCACAACTTTACCACATTCATATATCCCCAGAGGCATACACAGAAATATTTTTCTGTCTCCCTTGCACTATATTAATCTGTATTTAACTTTCTTCCAATTTTTATGGTTAAGCCATGATGCATTGAGAGAACAATGTAGATCATATCTGTTATCTATAGGAAAGCAAAGAAAGTAGCACTCCACATTCCTGCTGGAGAGAATAACAATTGCTGTTGATGCTCTCATCAGCCTCTTCTGTAATGAAGCTTCTCTGCTGCATGCTATAGCCTGCACTCATCTTTCTGTAGACATCTGATTTTGGATTGGGTAAGAATAGCTAGAACTTGCACTTTCTTGTGAGAGGGTGATAAAAAGAAGGACTTCCTAAAGGGTAAACAAGAGAACAAGACTCTATGACAAGAGATATATATTTTATTGCTACCAAGTTGTGTTTTTCCAAGCTGTGGTTTTGAGATACTTTCCCCTGTGGAAAGCATAACAAAATTGCTAGTCATATGAAAGGCTAGCATAAAGAAATAATATCTGAAATCTGCAGCCACAACAATTCTGTCCTCAAACTTAGGTAGGAAAGGTGTCTCAGGTAACCTTGAAGAGTGTACTAAAATCTAGATGAGGATGCTGGCTCTGGAAATTGTAGAGCTTGTTTTCTTTTCACAGAAAGGTCATGGGGTTGAAGAGAAGGAACTGTAGCAACCCTATAACTAAATCAGTTTTTCAGGCAATAGAAAAGAAATCTGCTGTAAGTTTATACCATTTGGGATCATGGTAGTGTTCAATTTACATCTGTGGATAAGGAAGAGGAAATAGAGCAACTCAGTTCTAAATCTCCAACTGGCCAGGTTCAGACATATAGTTCCTATCAGTCTAAACACTCTGCCTCATGGTACAATGCAATCACCCTATTACAATTTCTTCTGAATTTCTAGTACTGAGTATTATCAAAGAATACATATGAAGCTAACTGAAACACATGCCTGCTTCAAAATGAGTATTTAGTGTCAGTGCACTATGACTATTTTTTACCATTCATAAATAAGGAAAAAGGAGATATTATTTAGCACTCAAAATTTCTGGGATTAATAATAAGGAATAATAAAAAGAAAGGGGAATACCATGGGGTGGGGTTGATATAACTATATACATCAAGTTGTGTATGTGAAGATCTCGTGAAGTCCAGTGATTCCTATCAGTTTAAAGCCAACTAAAATAAGCATGCAGGGATGCACAAACCAATCCTTCACCATCAGAAGAAAATAGACAATTAAACAATTCTGAACTGTATTTGATATTATTTTCTTCTGCAATGTAGCAAAAATAAATGTCATATCTATTTCATGATACCATGAATGCCACTTTGGTCTTGGGGCCCAGAGTTATAACTAGCAATTTTCCAGGTTAAACAGTAAAAAATCTGCCATATTGTTTGCTAAAAAGAAAAAAAACCCCACAAACAAAGCAACAACACAAACAAATAAACCCCCCCAGGAGAATAATATATCCCAAAACAGCAAAAAGACACTCCAGGGATCATTCATAGAGTTTCAGTCTCATGTCAGAATACGTTTCCAGCAATGAATAAATGAACAGACTAGTCACATATTGGATTGCATACTAAAACCTGTGCAAGTTATTTTACACAACCTTCTTCAAAATATTGTTGATTGAGTTAAAATTGGATTTCTCCTCTGTCTGATTATCTAATGTGATAGAAAATACACAGTCCAAGAACAAATTTAGATTTCTGTGGAAAATTAAACTGTAATATGGGGTTATCCACTGAGGCATTAAATATAGCTGTATAATTGTATCTGCAGATGACAACTGTGATACATCTGAACTTCATCTGGTTTCCAATGAAGACTTACAAAAAACATGTTCACAAAGGACAGATGCTTCCTTTGAAATATTTGGAGGGGAAAATTGATTTTCACAGTACACTTTTCATAAACAATCACTGTACTTGAAACTTCTGAAGAAGTAGCTCGAGTGTGAAAGTTTCTGCTGCTGAATCACAAAGATAAAGAGAGTTCAGTGAATGGTCACTTTTCACAAAAGAGAGTAACTGAAAAACTATATGCAATTTGAGTGATCACCATTCAATATCACTCAGAGAATTATACCATTTTTTCCCCTTTTTTTTTCTTGTTCTTCAAGTGAAACACTACCCAAATATATTATTGTAGAACTATAAGATTTGTTTTCAATCTGGGTCAAAATACAAGTAAAGTTATGCACCTTTTGGAAATGAAAACATTCATAAGAAATAGGTACACAAAAGGTAGGGTCATTTTTTATCAGCTCAAGAACAGAGTTAAGAAATTAAACATAGAGAAGTGACTAACAACATCTACATATTCATTAAATTGTTGCTTAGAACCAATTCAAAAGTCAATATTCTAGTTATGATTTAACAGATCTTTTCAAGAAATGTTCTGATTATGATTTACCAAAGGAATAATCCAGATGGACACTTCACTAGCCATCTTTATTTGAGTTATTATTTTCTGCTTTTCTATTTTAACACACTAGTCTCTTCTCTGTGTGTGATGATCACAGAATCATAGAGTCATTTAGATTGGAAAAGACCTCCAAGAACATCAAGTCCAGCCGTATGATGGTAAGGTAGGCTTGAGCATAAAAAAAATTATGTGTCATCCACATCTGGCAGGGGTAGAACACCTTTTAAAAGATTTATGATCATTATGCTGTTACCAATGTCTAAGAAGACAAAGATTGGTCTTGTTCCACAAATAGCATCCCTACCCATGCTTTTAGAAGTTATAATGAGTCCCTAGAGGTACATATATGATGTTTATCATAAATCAGGTTGTTTTACTCCTATATTCTTAAGATGACTGTCCAAAGCCTATCAAGGTGCAGTGCAGCAATGAAATTAGAAAAACTGATTTAACTTAAAACAATAACAAATTTGTCTCTAACGAGCTGCCCGATGGCAGGAAAATTAGGTGGTGGAAAATGAAACATTTCAGATACTTCCCACTTTTGCAAACAATTGTTTTTGTGTTGCAGAATTTAATTTCTCACATTCAGATTTTTTGCAGCTCTGACTGATTGAGGCAGAAATGTGACCCTTTCTTGTTGTCATTGAAAAGTCTGTAGAAGGTAAAAATAATTGCTATGTTTACATTTTATTGATGGCTAATTAACTTGAAATGTTTGAAATACACCTAAAACAATTATGTTACACATCTTCACACAGCAAAATGTTCTTTAAACTATTCACAAGGAAAGACATGTAAGTATGAACCTCTGGTAAAGGTAATAGGTTTATACAGTGGCAAGATATCATGATTAAACCCAGAAAAAAATAAAATGTTTTAATCATTAATACCATAAGTGCACCTGATAGATCACATAAGCAAATGTTCTGGATTGTGAAAATGACAAGGAAGAAAAGAGGTATTGTCATGACCCCTATTAGGCCATACTATAGGAACCCAAGGTGTACAGTAGGGCTACTGTAAGATAGTAATGGAGAATAATGGAATCTTTTAATATTAAGGCTGGTGTTGGGAAAGTTAGATGTCTGGAGGAAGTGAAAAATCTCTAACTTCTATGACAGTTTCAACTTCCTCTTTCTGTACCTGGAACACTTCTCTAAGAATTTCTACCAGGGCATATAAAAGCCTTGATAGCTGTGAATGGAGTTAAAGACAAATGCTAAAAGAAAAAACATAAAGCTAGATGTTTCAGTCTAAAATTTAATAGTCAGTGTAAATCATAGCTTATTCTCCTGCTATAAATAAGGCAAAGTAGATATCAAAAGAACATAATGAGCTACACTGGAGGCTGATGTAATTTGAGGTAGCTCCTTTGGAATCTAACTGGATTTACATCAGACAAGCATTCTTTCCTACAAGCTGCTTTACAGACTTAAATAAAACAGACAAGGCAAGCAGGGGTATAAAACATACCAGGGGAGTGCATAACAATAGATTGATACAAATAAAGTTATATATTAAGACTTAAAAGGATGTAATTTGTTGAAACTCAGCTTTGCTGACTGCCTTGTGGTATGACTGTGAAAGGACCCTAACCTCCACAGTCAAGAAACCAGAGATGGCCAAGTGAGAGCAAGGTAGGGATCAGATAAGGAACACACTGAGTGAAGGAAACACCTATGGACAAGGAAATCCAATTTTCTGTCATAATTAATTTTATTGTGAAAGAAAAATGCTAGGATTGGTGAGAAGGAAAGACAATATGAACAGATCTATGTATGTGTATGGTTTGCGATTGTTTCTGTTAATTTTCACAGGCTGCAAACCAAACCCTCATCCTTCTAAAATGGAAAAATGTATCAAAGTTTTAATTAAAAAGAAAAAATCTCCAGAAGTAGTTCATATAGAAGAAAGCCCGGACCAAGTGGATTTGGGTGTCAGGTGAAGTGATTACACTGCTTTTGGAATTGTCATGGTTCAGCAAAAAAATCTTGTAAACTCCCAAATATCTCTTGCCTTGTTTATGCACAGTGGTTTCCTCCAGTATTAGTTATGGTAAGTCTCACCAGTTTTGTCAGACTACTTCTTAGATCCAGTATTTTTGTTAACTCATCATTTGCTGTGGTGTTTCTACACCATTTCTAAATTGGCATAGTTACATTTTTTTCTAATAAATACCAATCTCTGCCCATTAGTATGAATCCATATTTGCTATTGATTATCGAGAATGATCATACTTCAGATTATTTGATTTTAAAGAAGAGACATTGATAGAATAAATTTAGGATTTTTTTTAATATTAAAGAGGAAATAACTTAAATATATCAAAAGAGCTGCATTATGGGCATAATAATCACCAAAATAAATGTTTTCCATCATTTAGTGTGGTTATTTATCTGACTTGTAGTGAGAATATATTTAACTTTTTAAACTGATATTAAAATTAAAAACTTTAAACACAGTATGTTAAATTTAGAAGTGTCAAATGGTTGACATAAAAGAATTAATGCCAAATTATCATTTGAAAATTAAATTTGCAGTTATTTATGTAACATTTGAAAGAAAATTATAACCCTCTGAAATGCATTATGAGGATTTTTTTCTTTAGGAAAAAAGTCTTATGTAACCACATTAAAGTACATGCTTTTATGAAAAGAAAACCACAGCAAAGTATTTTAACTATTCTACTTATTCTTAAACACCTATACGTCAGCCCCAATTATTAATAATTTTTGACCAAGTGTTGTGTTTTAAGTACTGGAGTACCTTGCTTTTCTGTACCCTTCCCCTACAAATGGTGCTTTTCAAGGTTCTTCTCACACGCAGTGTAAGATCATTCTAGCCCTGTTGCAAACCTTTGAAAAATTTCCAAAGAAACAAAATTCTGTGTGCTACATTTGAGTTGAGTACATTTGGTATGTACACAAACTTGGATTGTTACTGCACATGTATTATTTTGCAAACATTCTTAAATGTCTGACTTTTAATCTGAGGAGTTAATTAATGGGCAAGGCTTAAGCTGATCTCTTGTGTGTTACAAGAGCACACAACAGAGGGATTGGAAAAGTATTATTCCAATCATAAACAATTATTAACATTTGATACTATTTCTCAACTCCAATATTTTTGCTAATACATTAGTGATTTATTTTCGAGCACCAGGTCTTTTCTAAACCAAAATATGGGTTTACTATGAGGCAAGTAAGTCAGATTTCTGTTAGGTACATATGTAAAATGTGAAATTATGGCAATGTTCTTAGTGCTTTCAAAATCTTGGGAAAAAAAAAAGTAGTCAAATTACATATAGAGGAATTTTTATTGGCTAAGGTAATATTTAAGCAGTCCAGAGTACTTGATTAATACAGAAATACATCATCTGTAAGACAAAATTATTGAAAACAAACTTTGGGTCCTAGTGTCAGTGATATATCTTTATTCAAGAATCAGACTTGTCATCACCCTGAATTCTTCAAATGAGAGAATGCTACACATGGTGGGATTTATCCTTCCTTTATCTTGGGTAGCTTGAGTTCATTTCTGTTATCAGAGATTGTTTTCTCCTCACTGTAGCTCACGTAAAGTCTGGAAATGGCCCATCAGCCTTTCTCAAGATCAAGTAAAGGAGCTAGTGTATTTTGGGGGTTTTGACCTCTTAGTTTGTCAGACTGTTCCTGTAAACATTTTCTAGCTCAGAAAGGTTAGACATTAGCAAGGAAAACCTGAGCTTATACTTCTAGTGAAGATGAGTCCAGATGAGTCCTGAGAACTTGCAGAGTAAAATCAATTCAAGATCAGAGGTCTTTTATTAGCAATAGTTCTATGATACTTAGGGATTTTACATTCTATTGTGGCCTAAGTCTGGCATAAAGAGAGAAAGATTCTTTTGAGAGAAATTGACCACATTTACCAGACTGGTGGACACACTCAGTCAAGATGCAGGATTTCCATTTGAAAATATGATAAAGTGTATTCAAGGAGAGTCTTGAACATGTTCTCTGCCCTTGTTCCCTCATTGTACTGCTTGAAAGCCACTCAGTAGTAGCCTTGAGGCCTATGGGACCTTTACCAAGAATTTCACTGAGCAAGATATTTCATGAAATGCATCTGTTTAAAAGGATATATTGAAAAAATAATTGGGAAATGGCAACACACATCAAAGGCATAAATCTGGTTCTACAACACACTGAATTTTATTTGTGAATTTTATTTTATTGTACTTCTGATGTTGCAAATGGACCCACATGATCCAAAGGAGTTCTTTCGAAAGCAAGTTCTTTTCAGGCATCTTACAGAGAGTAGCAAGCATAGTGATGTTTAACCTATCTTTGGTGTGCATTTGTAAGTAATCAGTTCATATGTGTGTATGCATCTCTCTCTCTCTTCCTCCCTCCCTCCCTCTCTCTTCGCACCACTTCTCCCAGTCCCCACCTGTGGAGAGTGTTTCTGATACAGCTGAGAGTGCCTGAACAAAGTCAGAATGATACAGACAGGAAGATGTCTACAGAGACCTGCAGGTGATTCTAATTTTTGTGTGCCTTTTACACGTGCATATAAATACTCACTGCAAGAGATGAGAAGAAATCCTGAATAGTCTTATTTTCTTTTGCAACACTGAATTCCAGATGGATGGATGTCTGCTAGAACTTGGCTATTATGACTGATCAAGGTATGGAAAAAAAGGAATGGCATGAAGGCAACCTTGTACTCATGAGAGAAAACAAACCAACAAACAATCAAACAATTTAAATCCCATGCTTTCTGCAAACAGTGTGCTCTGAGGTTCAAGAAGAAGTGAAAGACAAACTCTGTTCTCAATTTCATTTCAAAATGGTATGTAAAACGAGGTATACAGGAAAACAAAAATCTTTTCCATGAATGTGAACACATAGAAAATTAAATATTATATATATATAAAAATAATTACATTTATTATATTATTACATAATTAGATTACATTACAAATAATTATATTTATATATAATTACATATTATACATATCATATGTATGTATATATATAAATATATACATATATAGATCTTCTAGCCAAAAATAATATTGAGCCTTATATGCCATAATGCTACAAATCCTTACATAATTTTTTGAGCACATACCCTGCTTCCTTTTCCTTTTCCAAAGCAGTATTTTAAGTACATAACCATCTACATCTTCAAAGTCTGTATTATGTTTTTGTTATTAATATTATAAATTAAGTTGGAGAGCTATATTATATGCAATTTTGGGCGATGGAAATATATTCTTAAAACGTAGATTTGATTGACTTTAAAAACTGGTATTTAAGTAAATAAAGGTACTTCACAGTTTGCATCTTATTTTGCAGTACTATTTGAACTGGTTTTTTATCCATGTGATTCCATTTAATACTAAAACATTTCATATTTTGCTGCACACAATAAATGTGCTTGCAGAGACAGATCTCCAGATACAGACATTGGAAATTAATGTAAACCAAGAAATATAATGTAAGCACAAATGGACAGGAGTGCAACAGGAAATTTCTTTTTAAGTTTTTCAGCATGTCCAGTGAGAATTATATAATTATGTGGAGCAACTGGATAAATTCTAACGGAATCAAATAGTGTAACTATTACATTTTTTGTGATTCATCCCATTGCCAAATATGATTTTATGCTAAAAGCTGTTAGAAAATGAACTTGCTGAAATTTAGGTTTTACATGCAAAGCTCAGATGACTTTTCTTTCTTCACGTCTTACTGTGGAAAGTCTATAAAGCTTTGTATCTTGTTCCATTTCAACCCCAGACAACAACTACACACCACTCAGATGCTTGTTCAGTCATCCCCCTAACAGAGTGGGATGAGTAGGATAATCAAAACTGGTAAATCCCATGCACTGAGATGAGAAAAGTTTAAGAATTGTATTATTATTATTATTATTATTGAGACAACAAAAAGAGGGAGGTACAGAAATAAAACCCAGAAGAAACAAGAAACAAATAATGCAATTCCTCACCATCCACTGACTGATGCCCAGCCCATCCCTCAGTAATGACCAGCTCCTCTCAGCCAGCTTACCCCAGTTTATACACTGGGCATGGTGTTCTGTGTTACACAATATCCCTTTGGATCAGCTGTCCCTGGTGTGCTCCCTCCCAGTTCCTTGTGCTCCTCACTGGCAGAGCATGAGACACTAAAAAGCCCTTGACATAGGGTCAGCGCTACTCAGCAACAGCCAAAACACCAGTGTGTTATCAACGTCATAATACTCCTACTAAATCCAAAACAAAGCATTGTACCAGATACTAAGAAAAAACAAAACAAAACAAAACAAACAAAAACAACAACAACAACAACAAAAACCAACCTTATTCCAGCTGAAACCAGAATAATCTACTTTAATTTTTTGAAACTAAAATTTTCCAGTTATATGACAACTTTTTTTTTTTAAGTTCATACTACTTTTGGGGAAATTAATTATTGTTTGTGCTTAGGCAGTATCTGATTCTGTTAATTAGGGATTTATTAAAATGGATAAGCAGAGCTAAATTTGGTTTCAGCCCAAGAGATTATGCCCCAAGCAAAATATTTTCTACCACTTTTCTCAGCTTCAGGAGTACATAGTGAGATCTGAGTTAATGCATTCAGGATAAGTGTTCAGTTATTTCTATGAGAAAATGCTGTTCCAAACCTTCTAGAAAGAATGTATCCTGTTATGGATCAAAGTTTCAAAGGAGATGGGACATTAAATACATTGTGTTGGAACTAGAGGAAACTTAAAATTTGTGAGTCAGAAAGAAGAAGCTAGATGAAACTCTAAGATTTATGGTTGGAGTGTGTGCGCTGGCCTGAGCAAAAAATCTCTTGTCTTTGCTTTAAAGACTATAGGTATGAGGAGTGTTGTGTTGGATGGGGGCTGGGGTTGTTACTAAAATATATATAAATAAAGCCTCAAGATGTGGGATCAGAACTTGCATTTTACTACTTCATGGGTATATGGATACCACAGGATAATGAAGTTAAAGACTTAAAAGATTTTTTTGTTTTAGCCGTAACATAGCATCTTCAGAAGAAAGAACAAAAAGATAACCTAATTCAGAGAGTATTCTTGGTTTTAAGACATTGTATTGGAAGGTAAAAAGGAAATGTGAATTGACATCACCTACTAAATAGCTGCATAAAAAATGAAGAGGGTGAAATAATATCTTTTATGAGGTATTTTCTGAAAGAAAGCACTGACTGTAGTTTTCCTGAGTGAAGAAAATATATGGACACATAACTTACATCATAAAATTTCAGGTTGAGAACTTTGATTAAAACAAAGAAACAGGATTTATGAGGCACCTCTCTCATAAATGATACTTGTTGGTTTGTTTCTTCCTCCATTATCTACTTCAGGTATTTTTGTTTCATGTGGTTTTAGGTGACTCCTTACTCAATGTCCAAGGCAAGGAAAATATATTCTGCAATTGTTTGCATTCTTTGTGTACTGTACAGAAAGTCTATCCTGAAATTGAGATGTTCCTATTCCTTCTGTATTTTTGCATTGGTATTTATGCTCCAGACCTTGAAAGATATAGAAACTTTGAATGAATTCCATAGTGTTCTAGTGTTTTACAACTTGCCTAGTAACAATAAGAAGAGAAGCTTATTTTTGGAGGAGCTTAGGATATAAATAAATATTTTTCAGGATCTGGACCATTTTAATAAATAAATTATTTATCCTTATTTTTTGTTTTGTTTTTTTTGTTTGTTTTTGTTTTTGTTTTTTGTTTTGGTTTTGGTTTTGTTTTTGTTTTTGTGTTGTAGTTATTTTATTTAAATTAAGAGAAAAAGAATTATTTAATCTTATATTTAAAGATCAGTCATAAATATGTTATGGTCCTTTACTTGTAAGGTGTCATCTTAAAAATTCTACTTTATAACTTACCCTACATTGTGTGTATGTATATATATATGTCTTGAGTGATTTTCTTAAATGTCAGATAAAGGTTTTATTTTGCCCCTCAAGATTTGTTAAAACTGCCCAAATATGATATTTCTTCACTCTTTTTGAAAGCCTTCAAGATTCTGGACACCCAGCTAATAACAGATGACATGATTTCTTATTCTCTCATAAATACTGTGCAGTTCATGGAAGAAAAGTCAATTTAATGGTTTTTCTCTTTTACTCTGTATCTTATTCAATCTTGAAATTTTCAACTTCATCCTTCACTGATCTTTTATTTTGCAGCATTCAAAATCTTTTCAGAAATGTGAGTAGCATCTCTTAATACACATATCTATTTCAATTATCTCTTTCCTTTCTAATATCTCCTTTATCTGTTTTACTGTTTTCATCATTCTTCTCAAATTTCAATTTATCTTTTTCTGCATTTTTAATATCCCTTTTATCTTTTTGTCTTTTTTAGCATTCTTCTCAAGGTCTGCAATTCAAAAATTTCTTTTGTCATTTGACAGCTCTTAAACAAAGATCTATCTAGTTATTCCAGAGTGTTTATTTCAGTTAACTTGATAATTATATGACATAAGTTATTACACAAAACCATCCACTGTAAACTTTTTAAAACACTAAACAGTTGCAATAAAGCAGAAGAGACTCCATTTCTTCATGCAGGAAAAGCCCATTCTTTATTCACATAAAACATTTTTATACAGTTTTTACAGAGTTTGCGTTCAACTCTAATTCACTACTAGTGTTCTCACTGCTCAGTTCATTGGTTAGAAGGTGTGTATGTGTTAAAATTTTCTATTCATAGGTGCTTACATTTTTTCTTTGTAGATTCTCATGGATAAGTCTTTTGTTATTACAGGTGCAACTTATTTTTCTCTCTGAGAATAGGTTGTTATGCAAATGGATTTTAATTCTCAAGATTTTTGCACATGGGAACTTAGCTAACTGCACTTAGAAGAAGTAACAAGCCAGCTGGTAATTCAGCAGACCAAGGCCTGATTTTATAAGGCCTTTCTTTTATTAGATTTCTACCTGTATCCAATACTAAATATTTCTCCTTAGTTGATTCCTTCCTCAATATCATTACATTTTATTGTAAATAATCCCTTCAGATCTGGCCTGCTTGAAATTTAATGCCTGACTGAAAAAGATTTGGACAAACACAAATGAAGTGACCACAGTGCAATTTAGCAGTTGCACTACTTTTGTCTTATATACTGCATTGACTATGAAAATGGCAACCTCTACTTGGGTAACTTTTTCTGATCTTGAGGACACATTACTTCACCATCTCCTCTCCCTTCTAAAATTCCCAATTTGAGTATATACATGTTTCATATTTTAATTTTATATTATTTATATTTCAACATATATCTCTATTCCTAAAATCAGTCATAACTTAAACTGTATTATCTCTATAAAGCATCAGTACTTATCTGAAAACATAATGGGTTTTTTTATATTTTATAGCATTCAATTCATAACTCCCCTCCATTTGTCATTTATATCTGTTCTTTCTGTGACACATTTCATATAATCCCTCCCCATCATTCAGTCCATATTCTGTCTTTAGTTCCTCAATGAACTAAAGTAAAACTTTTGAAATTCTTATTTCTTTGTGAGTACTTCTTTTTTTTGGCGGGGGGGGTGGATTTACATAGCTAAAATCAGTCTCCTCTCACATCACAGGTGTCAATATCACCTAAAACCTTCCTTCAAGTCCTTGTGCCCATTCATAGCCCTGATTTTTTATGTGGTTATGTTCAGTTCTGAAGTTTGTATTTCTGTTTATAAAACTAGCAGAATTTCCAGTGGTCCCCACTAATGTACCCCTGAATACTTGCATCTGGGGGTACATTTCCAAGCCTGAAATACTTATGCATGCATAATTATATAGATATGCATATTCTTCCCGAAACTTGTGTAAAATATTCATGCAGCTTCACAGGATCAACAGCTAAATTCTTGCATCTACTGATGGGTTTTACGGTTGTGGTAGGTGCAGGATGCCAGATGCCCACCAAAGCTGCTCTATCACTTGTTCTCATTAACTGGACAGGGGAGGGGAGAAAATAAGATGGAAAACTCATTGGTTTTCCAATGAGTGAGATACTCACCAATTACAATCATGGCCAAACACATTCGACTTGAGGAAAAATTAATTGAATTTGTTACCAGTCAAATCAGGGCAAGATAATGTGAGATAAAAACCAAATCTTAAAACACTTTCCCCCACTCCTCCCTTCTTCCCAGGCTTAACCTCACTCATGAATTCTGTACCTCCTCTTCCACAATACACAGGGGCAGGGAAGTGGGATTACAGTTGGTTCACCAAATTGTCTTTGCCACTCCGTCTTCCTCATGAGTTGGACTCCTCTTTCCCTTCCCCAATGTCAGATTGTTCAGCCTTGAGAAAAGGAGACTCAGGGGAGATTTTCTTGCTCTCTACAACTACCGGAAAGGAAGTTGTGGCCAGGCAGGGAGGCAGTCTCTTCTCCCAAGTAACAAGTGACAGGATGAGAGGAAACAGTGTCCTCTCAGTAGTTAAAAGGAATGTCTGGATATAAACGGTCTAGAAGGGAACATCAGTGAGTAGAAGTACCCATCTGCCCCTGCAGCTACAGTACCTGGGTAGGATTTTCAAGTTGTATTGTCAACATATCTTGGTTACTCAAGGGAAAATTCTCTTCCCTTGGGAGGCTTTATCCAACTTTAATAGAATTAACTGTCTTCATAAAAGTGTATGGAGAGTAAGTATCTTAACAACATCACTCTGAATGCCACTTAGGGGGCAATTCCATAATTAACCATCAACAAGCACTTTCTTTGCCACTGAGGTTGTCTGCACTTTGTTCTCAAGAAGTGGCTATGAAACACAGAACAAGTAAAATTTTAAATCTCTAAGGTGGTTTCTTTGGGGAGTAGTTGATGTGGAGTCTTGGGTGGAACCTTTTTCCTCTCAGGAAATATTTGTCGGAAATGCCTGCTGACATTTTTTTGGGGTTATGGTGCTATTCTCAGTATGTCTAGATAATTTTTCTTCAGACACTGTTCATGCACAGCAAGCTCACCTCCATGAGAAAACAGCTAAATATATACACAGCCTCCTTTATGTAGCAGCTTTTAGTCTTTTGAGAACTTTCCAAATGAATACTATGAAACTATGGAAAAGGCAAAGAACATCAGGAATACTTTCAGCTGGTGGTAAACATATAATTTTTTCCAATCAAAGACTACATGAAAAGTAAGCATCTGCAAAGGCTGACTTTTTTTTTCTTCCTACTCTATCTCTGAGACTGCAGTATCAGAATTTCTGGTCTGTTTACATATTATTTATTCTTAATTCTGCAGTTATGGATGTGTCAGTTATCACAAAAAATACAAATAACATTATTGATACTTTTTCCATATTTAAAGTTTATTATAGGTGTGGCTTCAAGTTTTGTTATTTGCAAGCAATCTTTAATTTATGTTCACATTGTGCATTTTAATTTATGAAATAGTCAGAGGAAAAAATCTCCAACTATTCCAGGATCCATAATTACAACATGGACCATTTAAATTATCTGAGTCCAAGGCTGGTGACAGCTTGTTTCATCCAGAAGGCACGTAGCTCAAAAAGCCTTAACCTACAGGAAACTAAAACTAGAGGAAAGTAAAAGGTTCTAAGCAAGTAATTCTCTTTCCAATAGCTTAAATTTTGCTTTTAGCCAAAGACCAGTGAGTCATAGAGTCAATGAATTAAATGACAACACCATTCTGATATCTGTAATAATGTTATAAATACTGGCAGATTGTTTTAAAAAGAGTCTCACTTCTCTTTTTAAATGTAATCTCCTTTCAAACAGAAGGAAAGAAACCCCACTCTTTATTAATCAAAAATATTTTGTTTCTAAGATGCAACTTCTGCAAAATGATGCTCCATATGCGTACTAAAAGAATCCAAAACCACAAACCTAAAAGCAGTACAAATGGTGTATCTCTCGAGTTGATCTCTCGAGGTTTAGAGTCTTTTGCCTTCTGAAAAGCCCTGAGCCAGATGCAAGAATAGAGTGAAGTCTTCAAGTTCTCATTTCTCAAGGTTTCTTGCTTTGTTTATTACTTCTTATCTTACAATTTTCTCTGTGCCCAGTCAAGGTCTGTGCAGCAGCTCAGGCACCAGGCAACTCCCCCTCCAATGGGACGTCACTGCCCATTATACCGATTATTACGTATCCCTTATTTACAATTAGATAATACCTACTACCTATACTAAACAGGTCATCTCTACTCTGACCCGATCTCCTTGAACTACTTTGTGCCACCATCACAGCAGAAGATGGAGATGAACACGAAGAACACAGGACACCGCCCAGAATTCTCCATCTTGCTCTCATTCACCTGCATTCTAAAAACCCAAAACTACAGAATTTTCCACCCAGTGATAAGCTAAACAACTGTCTTTTACACTCTTGTGACTTGCAATTCCTCTCTCAATGTTGGAAGCCTTTCCCATGGACTGAAATCAAAGACAGTGTCTTCCTGAGCTCTGTGCCAGGGTCTCCAACCCCCCTGTACAGATCTCAGACCCCCCTGTACAGCTCTCAAACCCCCCTGTTCAGGTTTCAAACCCTCTTGCTCAGGTCCCAGACATCTCTGCCGAGGTCCCTGACCCTCCAGGGTGACCAAAGGGATGCCCTGGACTCCGACATGTATCCAGATGTTGTTGGGTGAAAATACCCTTTTAAACCTTAACCAGTGCTTTAGCTAACTAGCTTTGTTAACACTGTCCTACTGCTTTCTGGCTTCTGAAGGCCAAGAACAGAGTTTGCACTTGGAATGAAATGTATTTAATTATAGAGAGTATTATATCAAGCACCCTCTAGAAATGAAGCCTGTTTGATTAGAGTTAGCAAGCCCAAAGAGCACTTTATGTGCTTGCAAATCCTAACCCTTTTTTTGTGCAAATAGTTATCAAGGAATTTGTCATGGTCCAAAATCCGAAGGGGTGCTGACTGTTCCTTCAAAAGCCTTTAGAAGCAAATACACTCAATGACTCAAGATGTCATCCTTTCCAAAGTTAAGCATTAAACATTTCAGAAACAGACCAATCATGTGTTTATTAACCTCTGTTCTGAAACCATCAAGTCCAGATAGCTTTGTTGACTTAAAAGTAAGGGTAGGTTTATTAACCCATATTATAAACAAGTGTTATATGCTGCTTTGTGCTGAATCCTCTTGGAAGGCAGAACAAATTGATTTTTATTGGAAATATATCAGTATTATGTGAATTCTGTCCTATCTACAATAAGACTAAGTGAGAGCAAAGAAAAAACATTAATAGTTGCTGCCTTAATACACAGGCATTTAGCTAATTTTCAAGTGTTGCAAAACAACAAAAAACCTTATTAAAGTAGATGGTAGATGTGGTTTCCAAACTTAATTAAATTCATCCCTGTGTTCTAAAAATATCATTACATGACTTAGATTATTCAAAACCACAGATTATTTTAGAATGAATCATAGAATTGTGTGGGTTGGAATGGACCTTAAAGATTATCTAGTTCCAATGTCCCTATGAGCAGGAATAGCAGTTCCAATGTCCTGTTGTGGGCAGCAACAGGATCTTGCTCATAGGCCCCTGGCCTTGAACTTTTCCAGGGATGGACCATCCACAACCTCTCTGTTGTGGAAACGTGTTGTGGAAACCTGTTCCACTACTTCACCACCCTCACAGTAAAGTTTCTTCCTAATATCTGTTTTAAACCTGCTCTCTTTCAGTTTGAACCATTCCCTCTTGTCTTATCACTACGTGCACCTGTAAAAAGCTTCTCTCCATCTTTCTTGTAGGCTACCTTTCGGCACTGGAAAGCTGCAGTTAGATGATGTCAAAACCTTCTCTTCTTTAGACTGAACAATCTCATCTCTCTTACCCTTTCCTCATAGGAGAAGTGCTCCATCCCTCCAAGCATCTTCCTGGCTCTATTTTGGCCTCACTCCAACAGGTCCATGCGTGTCTTGTGTCAGGGCACCAGAACTCACAGTGGGGTTGTAATACTCTTTTGCATTCAAATCTAAGTTAACTTTCAACCAACCACGTTCCACTGTGGATAAATAAAAACAGATCACATCTGTGGACTCAACAATTATGTTTTTGTGTATGTGTGTGTAATTAACATCTCAAATAATCTAACTAAAATACAACAAATAGTCACCAATTGTTCACTTAAAGAAACACTAGGACTCTAAGTACAAATTAATATAGAAAACATTAATTGATATACTGTAACTTGTATAGAAATCTTACTAGTATCTGCCATTTCTTTTGATGCTATTCTCACAGTGTCCCTCTAATGTCACTGTTCTGTAAGGGATAATACAGCAAACCTTCAGTATCCCAAGGTCCTGACTAGGAGGGATATGATGTTGATCTTGATCTAATTTTTGCTTCCTTGCCCTGAACTGCTGCCTTCTGGCTGCTCCACTGAGTGTGAGCATGGCCCTGCAGCCTCCCTAGACTGAGCTCCCTCAGAGGCTCTTGTTTGTTGGACAGCGACTCCCTGGGTTTGTCAAACTCATCCCATGGAGTCACTGACACAGCTCAGGCTCAGGCAGGGGAGGCAACCAGCACTGAGAGAGAAGCTGAAACCAGCCCAGCTCTGGCCAAGGTGAGGCCTGAGTCCTGTGCACTGAAGTCTGTAACTGGCTTGTGAACCATAAATTAAATATACTGATATCGTAAATAGATCTAGACAGCTCATACAGCCACAACATAAAAAACAAAATAAAATGTTCAGAGTTCCAGCATACATCAATGTCTTTTTGAATATCAAAATCATCCTCCTTTTCCCTTTGCTACTTATGTTACCAGGCTATCTATAACATGAACAATATATGACTCAACATATCAAGAAAAACAACAACAAAAAAATCTAGGAAAAATCAAAGAGTGCCAAGGAAATCAACCCATAAATAAACCCAGTTTACTTTTTCTGACTTGTTTTACCTAATATCTCACCTCCTGTATCTTCAATTTCATTAGGGACTGACCTATATAATCAAAAACAAAGACACTGAGGAAAGTTTACCTATTCACCCAAACCTTCCTCTACTGCCAATGGAGACAGCTAAGTTACAGCTGTGCTGTTAAGTAATACAGCACCAGGAGGCAAAGTCAGCATTAGACTGCTGATCATCCATACTGCTTAAGCATTTCCATGCTCCCCAGCATATTTGAGCCATTCCCGTTTTCTTTCCAAGACATTGCCTGGGCATGATTTAGGTGTTAACGTATGCTAGGGATCATTTGCCATTAGGGATCATTAGATGGTACACATAATAATGCACTTTCTTTGCCCTACAAGGTCCTCCAACATTAGCCCAGTTAGCTTTGTATTTTCAAACACCCATTACATGATTCCACCCCACTGACCAGGGCTCGCCACAAAATCTTTCAGTTTGTTGCTGTGAAAACATTCTCATAACGAACTGTAACATACCTCAGCAATTTCTTGACTTATTTTGAAATTAACCCCTTCTTCATACAGAGACACACACATACACACACAGAATTAGAATTAGATTTACTTATTTTGGATGTAGAGATGCCATATGGCCCTGAAGAAGCCTTGGGCCAAATACTGTACAGTGTGAATTCAGTGAGCCTCCGCCAGCTGGGCTCAGTTTCAGACAGTGGTCTCTGCTTAATTTTATTTAGAAATATGACATAATTCTCTGTTGTGGTTTACCCCCAGCTGACATCTCAGCAGTAAACTACTGCTTATTAGCTCCCTCCAGAAAGAGAAGAGTAAAAGTGAGAAAAATGGCTTCCGATAAGAAGAGTTTAATAATTGAGATAACAGTAATAACCATAAAAACAAAAATAATATAATGAAAAAGGAGAAAGAAAAAAAAGAGAAGAGAGAACTATAACCCAATAAAGACAAATGATAACAAATGAGAAATTGTTGCTCACCACAAAATCAAGCAATGCCTAGCCAGCCCCCAAACAACTTTCCCCCTAGATTATGTGCTGAGCCTGACATCATATGGTATGGAATATAACTTTGGTCAATTGAGGTCAGTTGTCCTGTCTCTTGATCTTCCCAATCCTTTTATACAACCTCATCCTACTCATTGGCAGACCATTGTGAGTTGCAGAAAGGGCCTTGACTGTCCCATTACCAAACATTACCAAAACTTCTCTGTGCTATCAGTACAAATCCAAAAGGTAGTTCTGTAGTCATGTTCTGGTGCCTACCAGATCAGCAGGAGGGAGCAGGGCCAGGACATTGTGTTATTCAATACCATCTTACATCATTGCTGGGGTGGGGGAAGGTGACTCTCACTTGTTTTGGAGAAGAAAGGCCTGCAGCAAGCCTGGTGGATGGAGCACTTGGGATAGCTGCCACCACTGGTGGCAGTTGTGCAGCATCAGTTCTAACTGGGTGAGAATTTTGCATGTAAATCACCCACTCTTTTACACTTTTCTTATTGGTATTGTTGCTTTTACTGTTCGTTTTCTTATCTCTTTGCTGTTTCCAGTAAATTGTTCTTATCTCAATCAGTGCACCTTTTGTGCCTCCAATTCTCAATTCCTCAGAGCAGGAAAGTGTAGTGGTGTAGTTTTAGTTTCATTTGTTAAATTTATGTTGTTAATGGTTTGTTCTATGTACCCCCTAAGTTCATCCCTATATGGTTTACCCCCCGTTACAGTTATTTGTCAATCATTTGTTACATAACCCACGGGTCCCCTCAGTCACACCAGGGCCTCTCCCTGCATCTGGAAAGATCCAGGGAGAGCGTTGTGTGGTTGGCCAGGATCCGAGAAGTTCCCTCCTTCTCCCCAAGGATTGGTTCCTTGGAAAATCCCTCATCCCTGAGACCACACCCAGACCTTCCCTGATTGCTTCCTTCCCTAACCCCTCCCCTTGTGCCTCCCCTGAATAAAAGCTGTTGTCACAGGGCAACTGTGGCTCTGCTGAGGCAGACTCCCTGAGGTTGAGGTTGCTCCTCTCGGGGCACCAATAAACTTCTGTGGCAGACCTCTCAACAGAGTCCTCCTTTCTTCCTTTGGCATAATCATGCCTACGCTGAACCAAGGACTCACAGGATCGGCAAGGTTGGCCTGCATACCGAGCCGTACCTTACTTGTCGCCGGTGCCAGGCCTAGCTGAGGCAGGCTGGGAGGTCACTCCCAGGACACCGACAGCAACAGGAAAGGGAGGGGAAAGGTGGGAAGTGATTGACCAGGGTCTGATTTGGGAGAGTCTCAGTGGGAGCACTGAACTTCTACTGGGAACAGAATATTATTCTTAAACCAGGACTATTCACCTCTGTAAAGAAAATTAATTACCCCAAATTAATTACCTACAAAACTAGCACATTCCACACCCCTTAATCCATGCCATTTATATCATGCTTGGGTTCCACACTATCCAATACTTCCTCATTAACCACCATCCACTTTCTCATCATTTGATATTGTACATAAATATGATTCCTTTAGTCTACAGTACACCCCCATGAAATATCTGTAAAATATCTATAAACAGCCACTGATTTCATTTAGTTGAGGAATTTGTTGAGGTGGTCACTCAGGACAGGAGAGTTGTGTGGAGTTATTGGGTTCCAAACCCAGCTCAGGTTGAAAAACAATGACACATCAGTTAAAAATGAGGAAGTCAAGCTGAAAGCTGTTTAATAATTTCAACAACTACATTTTTTAATATAGTTTTCTTGATCAACCCTTTACACTAAGCCTTCAAAAGTCTAGCACTGTGTATCTAGTCTGTCCTTTTGCTTTGTGTTTTGTATTATAAAGATAATAATATCTATTTTTTTTAATATCAACAGGAAAAAAATATATAAAACCTGCATTGGTACAATTGTTATGAATATTTTGATTAAATAAGCAAATCATATGTTAGCTATGATTATAAGCAGAAAATTGTGAAGTACAAGGTATAGAAATATCAGTAGTGCTGTGTTTGAAATATGTAACTGTCGAAACCTCTCCAAGAAGTTACTGGACCTTTATGTTTCAGTCAAGAAACTATGGAGACTGTCATGCTCACCAGTTATGCTGATTGGAAACCCCTTACCCTTCCCATCTTGATTTTAATATCAAGGATTCCAATCAGTAGATCTTTGTAAAAATTATTGGTTTAGGATAAGAATATTGACAAATTTATTGACTATTGGAACAAATCAATCTAAAGATTAAATTTAAGAATGAGCGTAGTATATACAGTATGTAAAAGAACTTATGTAATTATGATTTAGCAGAAAAAAGCATATAAAATGAATGGGTTGTATTTGAGTGGGATATATCTTAGAGGAGTTATCCCCCATCTTCCCAGTGCCTCCAGTAAAGATGTATCTGCTTATTCACATCAAGTTTGTGTTGGATAAGTTTCTTTTGACCCTTTTAGTGATACAATTATTTATTTTTTGCAGCATTTGTTTTCATTGGCATATATAGAACTGGAGAAAATGAACAAAACTAAATTACTAGTAACTTTCCTTCATTTCAGATACGTATTTTTTGTTGCAACTCTAAGAGTGGTCAAGTGTGATGGAATACTATTTACTACTTTTCATATCTTTTTATAATAGTCTACTTGAAAGAATATAAATGATCTAGAGAACTGAATTAATTAACTAGCTCTCAGCTTCACCATTAATCATGCACTTTATTTTTATTCTGATTTTGCTTAATCAATGACATATGCATCATTTTAATCAAATTCTTGATTACATTCTTTAATAAATACTTTTTCAAACTTCAATATTAATTGCGCTGCAACTTTTGTAGCAGAGAATGAGCCTATGGTCATTCAAGTGGTGTACACGCAGGAAAATGGTATCTTTTACTCTTTTGAATATTCCCATACATATTCAGCAAATATTTTGGAATAGTCAGACATGGAATTCATTTTTATCTCACAACCAGCTTACTGGAAAGCCATTTGTTATAGGGTAAGATTGTTCTCTTCATGATTTAAGATGACGACAGCAGCTTTAGTTCAATTCAGTGACATGCCTGGTACATTCATATGTGCCAATATCATCTACATCTGATTATGTAAGACAACACAGGATGCTTTCCAAAAAGAAAAATACTGACTAGTTCATTGTACTGCCTGAATTTTTCAGTAATTTGATAGGTGCTCATTGTTTGATTATTGCTGAGTACAATAAATTTTATGTCTCTATGATCCTGAATTTTTCACATTACAATGTATTAAATGTTATGTAATTTAAATATAGGTATATTATATTTACATTGAGCAGATGGTTTGAAAATAGCTAAAAGCTTGTAAAAGTAATCCACTTCTAGTTTAACAGTGAAATATAGTCTTGAGAATCAATCTGCAATCTCTATTTATATCTGTATACAAACATTTGATTTATAATATGGCTGGAAATCTGAAGAACTCAGAACAATATGAACAATTAAGAAAAACATAATTTGTTTATAAATTTCTAGTAACTTTATATCTCGGTTTGAAAGACAGGTGTCTGCTAGGGAGGGGCAGAAAAAATCCTCCCTTAGAATGGAGGATTCAAACCACTTTCCTCCAAATTATTAGAATTTAGAAAATTAAAGGGCTCTCAGGCAGAGGTATGGGGATAGGTATAACAGCTCTTTACTAGTACGTATAACAAGGCAAAACAAACAACAACAACTACAGCATTAATAATAAACAGAACCAGGAATCCAGTGACAACTTCCCTGAGCGCAGGCACTTCCCCTGCAGTGTGGTTCCGGTTACAACCAGCACAGGGGCGCTGGTGGCTCCCGGCAGGGAGGGCTGGTGCCATGATTCCCCCGTGGCTGCAGGGGGCACTGTGGGCGGGCTCGGGAGCATGCTGTAATGGCGGCTTTGTCTGAGATGGGAAGAGATGGAAGAGATGGACCAGAAACTCCGGAGCTGAGGCTGAAGGTGCAGGAGGTCTGGGCAGGCAGGGGGTGTGGGCTACAGAGCAGTGAAAAACTTGGAGCTGTGCTGAAGAAGCACCAGTGGGGCAGGACAACAGTGACCCCACTCCCAGCATGGTGACAGCCCCCTCCTACAGTGAGGCAGGCGATAACAAGGTCCCAGTTCAGTGGCTGCTCCCAGGAGCAGAGGCTCACCGAACACCAGAAGAAACAGGACCAGAAGAAACTGGTGGACTTCTGTAGAAGGAGTGAATTCTTTTCCCCAAGCAGCAGCTACACAGCTTTCTTCCAAAGGCTCAGATCGAGTGAGTGAGAGTTTCTCCTCCCCTCCCTGTCTCAAGCACTCAGCCATCAGTTCTTCTTAGCAACAATGGGAAAAAATCCTGCTGGTAACAAGTAAAGAAAAAAGGAAAGAAAAACACTTCAACCCCCAACACTTTATAAATAACTATGAAGTTTTGATCTATATTTTACTTCAATGCCAATGTTTTTGCAGATGTTTCTGGACTAATTAGTATTAGTTAATTAACAGATCTTTTAATCACTGTTGGTATAAAGGAAATCACTGTAGTTCCTTCATATTTAACATATTTAACCAGATTTCAGGAGATGAGCAGTTGACCCAGTTTCAGTTTAATGAGAAGCAGAAACACAAAATACACAGAGGAAGAACTGAAAAATCCTTCTCTATTGTTTTGATCCCTAAGTAATGCTTTCTTTTAGACAAGAATTTAGCCTTTTTTTCCCCAGTTGTGGAGCTCTTCTGTCTCTAACCATTTTCATGTCACTTACTATGTAGCTTCCTATGTTACTTTAGGTTGGGGTAAATTTTCTTCACAGTAGCAAATATGTGGATAAATTGAGAGTTTATGTTGGCAGCAGTGCAGAAAACATAGAGATGTTTTAGTTACTGGTGAGGAGTGCTTAAACAGAGTAAATGCCTTTTCTGCTCCTCACCCCACACCAACAGGAAATAGGTTTGGAGGGCACAAGGATTTGGGAGGGGACATAACCAGGGCAGCTTACCCCAACTGACTCCAGGGATAACCTAAAGCATACGGCATCATGCTTAGCGTGAACAGGCTTTTGTGTTCCCAAGTTACTTCTATGTGATGGAGCCCCCCTTTCCTGGGAATGGCTGAACACCTGTTTGTCCATGCAAAATGGTAGAAATTTCTTATTTTGCTTTGCTTGGTTTCATGGCTTTTGCTGTACCTATTGAACTATCTTTATTTCAGCCCATGAGTTTTCTCACTTTTACTGTTCATGTTCCCTCTTCCAACCCACAGCAGGTGAGTTGGGGCCTCGCTGCCAGCAGGGGTTAATTCACAACACTTTCTCATTCTACTCTGGCAGCCCACAATACAATTCAGAAATTAATTTCCTCTGACAGTTAGGGGTTTCCAGAATCAGATATTGTTGCAATATCATTTTTCACAAGAGGCTGCAATCAAGAATAGGTCTTGTTTTGTCAATATTGTTACTAATAAAAATAAAAATGTGAGACCAGCTATATAAAAGAATTCTTTTACAATGAATCTAAGCTGATTCTTTGCCATTAACGTTTACATATCATAAAATTTGAGATCAGTGATTTTGCATTATTTCTGGGTTTCTCTTCCATGTACCACTTCCAGTGTTTGCCATTATGTGCAGATGTGGTTGCAAATTCATATAGTGTAAGTATATTGTTTTCATCATCTTTGTTGCAAAAAGATAGAGCCTAGTTAAAAAAGTTTTCTGTTTTAATAACTCACTGATACACCTTAATTTCATTGTCAGCAAGAGGAATTTAGGATTATCATGTAGTGCTGATTTAGGGAAAAGCATATTTCCACTGTAAATAAAGAAATGTTACATTTTTGCTATTATTATTATTCTTCTTCAAAATGAAATCAATGTGTTTTAAATCCTATTTCAAAGTAAAAATATTTTTCTTGACTCTTATTTCAATAAATTATCATGTTCTTTTGTCTTACCTTTCAAAATCTGATTTATAACTTGATTCCGTGTTCCTAAACGGCATTTAAAAGCCTGATGAAAGTGGTGTTGTGAAACATAACTGACAGTTTTACCCTTCAAATTAGTAGTTGATGAGGTGGATACTGCTGAGAATCTGCAGAAGGTTGCAGCAGAATGCTGGAAACCACTAGAAGGACTAAATTTGTATGAAAATCTTAGAAGGAAAAAAATAGCAAGGTCCTGTAAGGTACAATAGAATCTGCTATAGGTTTGGTGGTTTGAGCTTAGCTGGCTGAACTATGCCCATCCAGCTGTTCTCTCACTTCCCTTCTTCCACAGGATAGGCAGAAATGATGAGATAGAAAACCTCCTGGGCTGAGATAAAGTTCTTACCCCTCACTGTCATGAACAAAACAGACTGAATTTGGAGAAAAATTATTCAATTTATTGTCAGTTAAAATGGAGCTGAATACTGACAAAGACAAAATTAAAACCTCTGCCCATCCCTGCTTTCTTCCAGGTCAAATACTTCATTCCTGACTCTTCTACCTCCCTCATCAAATGTCACAGAAGGTATGGGAAATGGGGAAGTGTTGTCGTCCATAACTGCTCCTTTCTGTTCTCATTAATTTTTTTCTGTGCTCCAGCATGGGTCTTCCATGGGCTGCAGTTACTTCAAGGCATATCCACCCACTTCATCACGGGGTCCTCCATGTGATCTCCTCCACTCTGGTGTCCTCCACAAACTGCAAGAGTGTCTTTGATCTGGTGTCCTCACCTTCCGTTCTCTCTGGCCATAATGTTCACGGACATGCCTATCTCACAGGTTTCCCTCATTCCTCACTGACTCATTGTGACCTTTCCTAAAAATGTTTTCACAGAGGCACCACCAGCGTGGCTGATGGGCTCAGATGTGTCCTGTGATGGGTCCTGTGGAACCAGCTATGCCGAGCACAGGACAGCCCTGGCCACCTCTTAGAGATGTCTCCAGCATCCCTGCTACAAACACCTGGATAAGAACACCCACTACAATATGGATAACAAGTCAGAAATTTCTTGCTTTCACACTATCTAGAAAAAAACTTGTCGCAAAAAAAAATCCTTTGTGTGATAGATTTCTGTAGATAAGCATCCTAGTTTAGGGCAAATTTAAGGAGGAAACTTCTGAAGTGGTCTCCTCTAAAAAGCAGATTTCAGTGGCCCCTCCTCCAACCAGTTCATAAGGAAAATCTCCTTCAAGAAAAGTGGAAAAAGCTGTTTATTTAACAATCACAGCACTGACAAGCATGAAAAAAATGAATAATATTAAACAATGAAACCTCTTCCTGTTCATGAAGAGATGGCCAATTCAGAAAGAGTCCTTTTCGTGGTGTGTAACTCGGCTTGCTTGGTCTCTTAACAGCCCTTCCTGCGCTGGAAAATGCTGCGTCCCAGGCCCTGGTGAGCCACAGGTGTGAACTCCCAGTGTTCTTCTGGGTTTTCAGTCCAGAGCAGGTTTGGAGAGTTCTAGGAAAAAGAAAAGCCACAGTTTGGGGAGCTTCTCTGCCTCAGTTAGCTAAAATAACTAACTAAAAGCAAAGGAGAGCTATCTCTGCTGCAGACACTGCAGTCTATGAAAAAGAATGTAGAGGAGTGAGTGCGGTTTCTGAAAACAAACTTTGCGCTTCTTTTCCCCCCTTCAATCTTGGAACCAGCCTTAAAGGCACAAACCTCAATATCCAGCACAAGCAGAACAGAGGGTTGAGAATACAGGCATCATAAAGTCACCCTAGGACAATAAGGAGAGACACGTTGGTGTTTGCAACTATATGGTTCTGTATGTTTAGTTAGTTAGCTATGTCACAAGGTAACATAGATGTTTGCTGGCACAATTTCTTTAATTTCTTAGGATCCAGTCATATGCTTTCTAGGGTATGTAACTGCCATGAAGAAAAGCAAATTAAAATCTGTTTTGCACAGGAAGAATAACTCAATGTAACTTCAAATTTTGTGGGAACATAATTTGTGTTATGTGGCAAAATATGGCAACTGGCTACTTCTCACATCATGTTTTAAGTAATGTGTTTCTTTTTGTTACTGAAATGTGAAATACATATATATTTGGAGGCAATTCTTTGCTTCCTAAAGAACTGATTCTTATCATAAAGTCCAATAAAATCAGTATTTTAATGGAGAAAATAATTTATTTCCCTTGCTTTTTTTCTGTCTCAGCAGTATTAAGGAGTGCACAGATGAAACTGTTATGAGATGTAGTTAGCAGCATTGGACCTCATCTGGTGCACTAACTGGGTCAATTGCTCTTTTGTATCCCTTTGCTCCTTCTTTTCCCTTTAGCGATCTTCCTGTGCTTTCAGCATATTCCCATATGCTAAATGTTACTGTTTCACATATCTCCAAGTAAATAGAATGACCTAGAAATCATAAGAATTCAATTTTGCTTGTAAAGTAATAATTTAGCAAATATTCTAAAATGGCAACTTGTTTGTCCTCCAAATTACTTGATAAAATATTTTACCTTGAGTTTAGCCCAACTGAGCTCCAGAAACAGATGTAAATGTAAAAAATATGCTTATCGCCTACATGAAGGCAAAACATTCCTTCAGTGATTTAAATAAAGAAGGAATGCAATTTTTTTTTTTTTTCCAAATTTTTTCCCCTTAGCTTGTAGGATTTAATAGAAATATATTTTAGGAGGCTGTGTTATCCTTGTATTGGTAGATTTGGTCTATCCATGATGACTGAAGGGTATCACAGGGTTCAATGATAACAGTGGTGTTTTCACTTCTGCATTCTGTGACCATGACTGTACAAATTCCTGCAGACAAATTGGGTCTCCCTCCTAATGCTTTGGACTGTCTGGATAAAATCCCGTTTTATAAATGTGGTCTTACATCCATAAAGCAGTATTAGCATGCCTTAGCCCTCTAAGAATCAAGGCCTACTTTGCAGACATCAATCTCATTGTCAGTACCCAGACTGCCCTGGAAATTCCTTTGGACAAATTATATCTAATGAAGATGAACACCATTGTATCTATCATTACCTTGGCAAGACAGCTTTGGCAGAGAGAAAAGGGGTTGGTGGTTCTGGGAACTAGCATGCCTAGACAGCTGTTGTAGGAGACAAAGACATAGAAACGAAGAGGAAAGGGCAGGAAGCTGTCAATATTCCAGGAATATTGATCTTTGACAAAAGAGGTTGATCCTGTCTTAGCTTAATGGACAGCTGCTTCTTGGAGTTCACTGAAATCTTCTAAGTTTTTTTCAAAGCATACCATTTATCTCAAAAAAACTTCTAAATTACCAAACCACAATATCTGAAGTAAAGGAACTTATGTGAGATTCATCCAAAGATTTCTCAGATAGAAACCTGATAATAGTAATAGTAATTAATAAAATAGTAAATACTAATTAATAAAAAGTGATATTTTAGTGTTGGAAAAGAAGTACAAGAATGGAACATACTCAAAGAATACCACATTCTGTAAAGGAAATGTAATTGATAGCTACTGACTGTAAATCAATTTACATTACAACATTTCATAAAGGGCCATAAGATGTACTGCATATGATTATGCTAAATTAAAATCAGACAACACCTGTAATTTTAAGCTTCATTATCATCTTGGAAACTAGGTCCACAAAATGTTGTATTTTCTCCCTCAAGTATATCTTGAAACAATTAGAAATATTGGAAAATGGTCCATGTCTCAGTATTTTATTTAGCTATTGGGTCACCTACTGTAAATTGTTCATTGTTGTAGTCAGGACAGTTTAATCACCTATCCATGACATATTTATTTTGCTTTGGGAACACCTTATTTGGTCCTTTCAATGACATGGACAACAATGAAGAGTCTAGGCCTATTGGCAACCACTGAAAATTTTGACAGCTGTGACACCAATGCTTTAGCTTAGTTCTCTATGAAACACAGTGAAACTGAAAAAAAGACCATCGTTTTACTAGGTCTAGAACTAGAAAAAAAAATCCTCTGCTCTTAAGAATGCATTTATGTATCAATTTCTTTTTACCAGAATCGTTTCTGCAGCTTGAATGTCACTGTGTAAGTGATCCAATGTTGTGGTTTCTTTCGTCGGGGGGGCTGCTATCCCGGCTAGCAGAAATCCCCTAGACCACAACAACAGTTTGTGGGTTCCTCAGCTTGGCTGGCGGGAAGCGTGGATGAGGCTTGGAAGAAGGAATCGTGCTCTCTCTCTGGGTTAATAAGGATGTTTATTCAGTGCAACACATGTGGAAGAGGCTTTGCCAGAGCCTCCTCTCAGCACGGAGAGAGGGTGGAGAGAGAGCGAGACTGGGGCTGTGTCTCCTCTTTTCCCACCTCGGGCACTGGGGGGGAAACACTCTGACCCAATGGGGAAGGGAAGGGGGTGGGGTTACATCGGGATGAATCCAGGTACATCAGGGACAGGAATGGCGGGGGGAAAGGAACATACCAAGTACAGACAAATAACAAAATACAAATACAAATTCAAAAAACCTGAAACTCAAGCTGCTACAATCCAACAAGTGATATTCCATCTATTTCTTTGACAGTACTGGATTCGTAACCCTTTATCTCTCAAATTTCCTTTAAGAATTCCTGCCATGTAAGAATCCAACAGCACCATTCTTTACAATAAGTACTCAAAAAATCTTGTATAACCTACTGTGACTAATGATGAAGAGTCAACATAATTACTTTTGTAGGGTTGAGCAATCTCAGAACAACTTCATTTCTATCCATATTAAAAGATAAAATTTAAGTTCCTAAGGAAAAGGGTTTCGACCAGCATTCATGTCACACAGAAACAGTTTCCTAAGACGTATCTACTTTCTTAAGTAATTTACAGCCTTTATTTAGTCAGATTTCATGCAGGTGTCTGTCATGAAACCACAACGCAGTTTTAACAGTCAAGTAAAGGGATATATTCAAGATTCTATTTTTGTATCTTCATCTTCCAAGGGCAGTTCTGGTTTTGTTTTAGTGAGTTACTGAAAGCTGGCAATTTCTTTCACTTGTCAGCACCCAACTGATATTCATAATACAAACAATTCTTTTCCTGTCAAGAGGAAAAAAGAAACAAGTCACCTTTGATTCTATGACAAAAACGGAACTTGTCGCTCAGCATTGGGAAAGAAATTAAGCACTGCTAGCTTCAACATGTAGTGATCAATGTTTATTAAAGAAGAGTAAAAGTACATGTCTTACCTAATTAAATAAACATTATTTTGATTCAAGATCTTGCTACCACAATTAAAAAATAGTTTTCAATGGAAAGAACTTATTTTAAATTTTGGTCAAAAACGTATTTTTCATTTCTGTATATTTCTTTTGGGATGGGTGGAGTTCTCTTCTTGTCTCTAGCTAGGCCTTTCAGAATTAATGAAGAAGTGGTCATGATCACACACTGAAATGTAGTATAATCTTTCTACAATCGCTACTGTAAATATTTTGCTTCCACTGTGAGCAGAACTAAATAGCTACCCAAATATGGAAAACATAGAGGTATCAAAGTGAGATAAAATTAGCTTAATTCTTTTCTGTTATCTACAGATATCTGATTAAAATAAATATGAATGGAAGTACTCTTTTTATATCAAGTATCAAACAAAGCAGAATTTCACTTCCACTTTCGAAAAATATTTTAAAGGAAAGTTCTATTTGACACTTAAAGACAAGATACTGTAACCAGTAACATCCCAATTAACTCACCCATTTACCAGTATAAATCAAGGGTTTATTAAATTAATTTCTAGAACTTTTTAAGTGGCAATAAACAGGTTTTTTTAGGGTCAGTGATGTGAGCAGAAGACTGAGAGGAGATAAGAATGATAAAGATCTGTGAGTGATTTTCAAGTGGAACTCAGTCAAAAACTTTATCTGAGTCTAAATTTCCAAATTTGTGAAAGAGGGTTAATGATATCACGAGAATTTTCTGTGATGTAATAACTTGTTGTAATACCTTTTTGTAGAGTATCAGAACAAGATATTGACTTCATTATAACAATTTGGTGGGGTTCTAAGGGCATATTGAATGTGACCCACATTCTCAAAAACAATTACTTTGATCTTGGGAAAAGAGTACAGGACTTTAAGATGGGGAGTACAAATTTCTCCCCTGTCCTTTATGATAAGTTGAATAATATGAGTTGTGGGGATGATTTTTTATTATTATTATTATTATTATTATTATTATTATTATTATTATTATTATTATTACATTATTATTGTTGTTGTTGTTTTGCTTCTGGTCCTCCTGTAAACTGGAAGAAAATTCCCATGTAAACTTACGTTTACTGACAAGGCAGGCGCTATACTTGAATATTTATCATGGAAACTTTCCTTGAATCAGGTTTTTTAAGAGTTAATTTTAAGTGCTCACGCTTGTATTTCTATGGTTTGTCCCTCTCTCCAATACTAACAGAGTGATAACAAATGAGCCTCTGCTTTCTTTATGTGAATCTGTGTATATATAGCTCTAGAAAGGGGAATCTTGAATCAATCTTTTTACTTGACTATTAAAATTGCATGGTCTTTGTCATGGCAGGCACTTGCAAGTTATCTGAAAAAATAAAGTCAGGAAAATATATGTAATATCAAATTAATATAATGATGTAAATTATTTTAATATATTTGAAATTTAACTGATTCAAAAGAATAATGAAATAAGATAAATGGCTGTTATATTACATGGAATTTTCATGTTTTCTCTGTATGAAACTGAGCTCCATGTCCTACTGGTGGGTTTTGTTCCCCATTTTTACACAGTTCATGAGTTTTTTTTTTATATACTTACGCCATGTAAGTATATAAATATATATTTACATATGTATATATATAAGTATATAAATATATATATTTATATACTTACCAATGCATCCTCCCATACTTTTTCAGCAAGATACATGCATAAATGGATAAAGTAATTCACAGATTGAGCTAATATTAGTTAAGGTATTCTGTTAAAAATATCTTAAAATTATAAAAAATATACAATTCAGTAAACCTACTCTAAAAAATGTATCCCCAATCTTTACTTCAGACCTGTAGGCACAAGTTTGTATCACATATTTAGCCTTGTCTGCAAAACCATTCTGTTTGAATTTTGAACAAAATCTTTATATACGTCCATTGCCTAGTCTCATGGGGATTCACTCAGAACTCATATGATCTGGAATTTTTGCTAATGGTCTGGATGATGACAAGTATAATCTAGACATTATATCCATTATAGAAGCTTCTGAGCTAATCTAATCCATACTGTCAAAAACAAAACAAAACAAAACAAAAACACAAAAAAACCCAAAACAAACTTTAGAGTTTTAAGACTAAAATACTCTTTTTGGAGCAAAAAAAAATATATATATATTTAACAGTGGCATGTACAACTGCAAAAAGTGGGCAGCAGTAATTGACTACCAGGCTCATGATTGGGAAGTTGTCTGCCAAACAATTTTACAAAAAACCAGTCAGGCTTCTAATGGATCACAAGCTGAGTCAACAGTCCTGTGAAAAAAGAAAACACCATAGTGGGTTATATAAATGAGCATATAGAAGTCCCAGGACAGGAGGTGCATCTTTGATAAACATACTTCAAATAAAATGTCTCTGGAGTACTGTACTCAGCCTGGACCAACTTTGCCATGCAATTACCATCTTTTGAATAGAAGACTTAGACTGCAGTCTTTTACAGGATAGAATAGTATATGTTTGACTTGCAGGTAGTGATTCAAGGGACAGGAAAGAGGATCTTAATGCCGGGAATCTTCTGCTTGCTTTTCTCTTTCCCAAATCTATCTTTATTTCACACTGATAAACAAATGTGTAAGAAAATATAATACTTCCATAACATATCTGTCATGTAAGGTAATTTTCCTAGCATGTTTTGAAAATACAGCTCCTGTGGTAATCAGAATCTATTCTTATTCTCTTCTTGTGCTCAGATATTACCAAGAAAGAAATCCAGAAAACCCCACCAAATTTCTGTTCAGATCTGCTCTCAGTTTTCTCTGCCTTTAAGATTGTTTTCTTAGTGCCTCTAGGTCTACAGTCTAAATCCTATTTCTCCATAGCAAAGCTTTCTACTCTACCCAGTTAGGGATGATTTACAGCAGAGAACGCACTGAATCATTCCAATTCTTTTCAAAGAAGACCAACAAATGTTAACAAGGCTGTCTCCCAGCTTGTTCTTGTAGGATTTACTTGATTATAAAACAATGTGTTATTTTCAACTAAATCCTAAAAATAATACCAGGAAGTACTAAAAGCTCAGGAGAGTAAGTTTGTATTTCACACATATCAGTCGGTAAAAGCCAGAAGTGCGTAGTCGAGATGTGGAATTGTGATGATGATTGCTTGTAGAGGAGATGGACTTACTCATGGTTGTTAAAAGATCACATTAATAGATTAAAATAAAATAGGTGATTAAGAAGGACAAAAAGAGATAATGGAATTCTCTTAATATAAATACAACATAGCCACCTCAAAAGTAATATAAATATCTGTTCAACATAAACACCCGCAGCTGTTCTTTGATATCTTATTTGTTCATGTTTCTTGGAACTGAAGAATGGATTGATCTGAGAATTAAGGTAAAAGAAATTGTAATTTTTAATATTTTAGTGATTAGCAACCCTTATAACTCCTTATCCTATTTCAACATTAATACAAGGATCAAGGAAATTAGCCCCACCAGACATCTTACAGAGTTGTAAGTGGCTGTTGCACTCAGTTCTACACTGCAAGGATAATCATGATAGATGTAAAGCAATGCCACTAAATATTGCTGTGACACAAGTGATTGTATTCTACTTTATTGAGGACTCAGGAAACACTAAAATACTCTGTCTCTGGAACACGTATTAAAAGCTAAAATGTAGTTGGCAACTTCATCAGTCACTTAATTTTGAAATATCATGGCCACATTCCTTCACTCTGTCCTCCTCAGCTGCAGACCTCTACTCCTGAAACTCATGGTGAGAAAACACTATAGACAGAAAGGTCTGTGAATGCAAGCCTACATGGCCAGATCTATTCCAATCCACCAGACACCTTGTGCAGGAAAATTTGTGATACTTCGCATTGGCCTCTCACAGATGTGTTGGTACCTCTCATGTGACCATCTCCACATCTTGGCTTCTTTTCCCTACTGGGGAAGAAATTAACCTCACTGCCCTGTCTGTGTTGTAAACTCATTCGCTCCATGTATCTTTGAGTTGTCTATGGATGATTTAGCATATGTTTCTTTTTCCCTTCTACTCTGTCATTGCACTTGCAGAAAAAAGATGGTATGTTGCTAATAACAGAGATGGCAACCTCTCCCTGGATACCCCTGATGATCAATACTGTGCACATAATCCCATGCCAAGAACTTTTTGCCAGTCCAATATTTTTGGAGTTCAAGAATATGTTATTGCTATGTACTCAATAAAAATGTATGTCTTTCTAGTCTTGTAAGCAGAATGCTGTAATGGAAAAGTTCTCTAATTGGGAGGGAAAGCTTGCTTTCAATGCATGCAATACAATTACTTTGTCTCTGTAGACATGTACATTATATAATATTCCCCTTGCTTCTACTATGATACACTTCTCTTTTACTTACCACTTTGCATTGATAGAATGAATGCATATTTCATGCTAACCAATAGTTATCTTTATACATAACATCACATCCAGACCTTTCTGCCTCAAGACTTGCTTAAACAAGAAGTAATTACTTTAAAATATTAGGAAGAAAATTTCTTCAATGCAAATTCTGTAAATATATTTTTCAGCTACTGGCTTCCCTCAGCAAGTAATAGAAAACATCTAACAATGTCATCTGGAAAATTAATACATCTGGAAAAGTGTAGAGTGAACTGATATATGCTTCTAACATTAACATGTGCAGATGATTTCTCTCCCAATATAGAACCTTTGTATTGTTTCTGTTGCACCACTTGGTCCTATCATAAAGCACAGAAGTCATCTCTCTTGGTTTGAAATTTGAATACATAGGGTAGGGATAAAATTATTTCTTTCTTTTTTTTTTTTTTTTTTTTGAAAGTTGAGTAGTATCCCTTCCCTAACTTAGGGAAAAATATGTGCAACAATGATGAATGTACTTTATTATCAGCTAAATCAGATTTGATTTCCTATAGCTAGCACAATTTCATATTCAAGGCAAATAGTTGATTAACATTTTTCTATAATTTTACATCCATATACTCTTCTAAACCAAACACATTTCTAAAAGAAATTCCACCACTGTGGCCCCAATTCTCTAAATACTGAGAAAATTTTTCCCATACTGCATAATGCATGCACAGACACACTTTCACTTTCAGTGTATATCACAGGAGAGAATATAGAGTGGAAAAATCAAACACCCTTAGGAAAAACCATAAGACAAGTAATTGATGGGTACTTATTTTTGTAAATCCTAGATTTTGAGCACAGAAAAACAAATTGTAGAGGCTTTTTTTTTTGGGGAGGGGGTGCTGGTTGATTTTAAGATTAAGCAATGCCTGTAAATTTGATGGCTATGAGTAAAAATGTGGTTTTTTATGAGTTTTCAGATAATTTTCAGATAATTTTCTGTAATTTTGCAAGTATTCTGTTGTGATTTTAAGCCCAGATGGAAATGAAACACCACATAGATTCTCACTAACTCTTCCTCTCTTCCCCCCTGCCCCTGTGGAATGGGGAGGAGAATAAAAGTAAAACTTGGATGTTGAGATAAGAACAGTTTAATAATTGAAAATACAGTAAAATATAATAATAATTGTCAATAATAATAATAGAAAAGGGGAAAAAAACCCATTGATGCACAATTCAACTGCTTACCATGCACTGACAGATTTCAGATCCCCCTCCCTGAACTCAGATTGGCCCCCTCGTCTGGGTAACTCTCCCCCAGTTTATATACTGGGCATGATGTTCTATGTCTCTGTGTTCTGTCTTTGATCAGTTTGAATCACTGTGCTCCCACCCAGTTTCTTTTGCATACCTCCTTACTGGGAGATCATGAAAAAAGGAAAGGGATGGTCATTGACTTAGGAAAAACACAACTCAAAAAAACTCCAAAACATCACTGTGTTATCAACACCATTCTAATTCCAAATCCAAAACTCTAACGAGTACTGAGAAGAAATGAACTCTACCCTAGCTGAAACCAGGATGTATTCTTAGTTCTCTATGTAATGATGTGTTATTCATCTTGTCTGAATCAATGCTGTTAAACTACTTACACTGAGTCAACCTTAACCACTGCTTGATAGAGTGAGAGAAATTCAGCATTGATGAAAGTTGGTGCAATT
The DNA here is from genome assembly GCA_037834095.1 of Argya squamiceps. Taxonomy (NCBI): domain Eukaryota; kingdom Metazoa; phylum Chordata; class Aves; order Passeriformes; family Leiothrichidae; genus Argya; species Argya squamiceps. The sequence goes on along the minus strand of JBBMKD010000053.1, from coordinate 17,068,124 downwards.
CCAGTGACTAATCTTGATTTATGCTCACTTATACTGGAGATGAATTTGGTCAACTCACTTATACATGGGTTAAATAAATGACTTCATCATATCAAGCAATTGGAAATAAAAGCGTTTTGCTTATGTAAGTCCGATTCTGTGAACATTTACAGTTATGTGTATGATTCAGTAAAGCTGGTTTTGTGGATAGAGTAGCACAACAGCTATAAATCATTCAAAAGGAAACAAAATAAAAATGAAAAGCCAAGAAGCCAAAATCATACTTTATTTCACATCTTTAAAAGCTGTCTGTAGTCTTGGAAATATAAAGCTCTGATGAATGCTTACCTGCTGCGGTTTCTCCCTGGGAGCAGCTCACCGGCTCTGCTGCTTACTCCAGGCCACAGCGAAAGTTCGTGGGTACCTCGGTCTAGCTAGCTGGAAGCGTGGTGAAGCTTTTGGAAATGAAAGAGCAGACCCCTTCCGTGGGTGGCAAAGATGTTTATTGCTGGATCTTCATGTGGGAAAGGGCCGGGGCTGGCCTATGCATCGCTCTTAAGTACCTCAGAACATAGCTTGAGGCCACAGAGGGCTTTGACCAATGACCAGGGAGGGGCTGGGTGTTCTAGAAAGGGTTGGTTGTCAGGACAATGAAAAGGGGGCAGGTGTTTGAGCACCTATGCAGGGTGATTGACAAGGGGGTCAGGGGAGGGGTTTGGGAAGGAACAAGCTGGGCACATACAAACTTGATACATGTAACTGAAAGGTTTAAACCATGCACCGCAACACTTACCATGGCAGGATCCATATCAGCAATGTAACACTTCTCACTCCATGAATATTTATGTTTTATTTCAGTGGAATTCTCTGAGAATTTCCTATAAGTTTCTCAGCCTCAATGGAAATTTACGTGTTCCTTCGCATTAATTTGATCCTAAGCAAGAAAACAGTATCACTGATAGTAATTTTAAAACCTTAACATGAGAAATGTCTTTTTCCTTTCTTTTCCTTTAGCTGCTCAACTTAATGAAAAGTAAACAAGAGCTTTAAACCAGACAAGTAGAACAGTGTTGTTGTATTACTTTTTCATTTTTATTTTTCATAATATATACTATGGTTTAAACAGAAAACTGAAGTAAATGAAAGTAAATGAAGTAAATGAAGTAAATGAAAACAACCCACTGTCACAGGTCTCACACAGATGTGGAGAAGTTGCAGGCTTTACTGTTTCTATGTCATCATCTGAAAGTGTTATATTAATAAAGAGACCAACAATATATTATCTGTAGGTCTTATAGAAAAATCATTTAGGACTTGGTCAGGCTTGATGTAAACTGGAGATCATCGCAAGTGATCTCATTTTCCTCAGGGCCCTTAAAAGTCTATATTGTGTGAACAATTCCAAATACATTATTGATGGGAAAATGCCTGTTTATTTAATTTATCCCTATTAAGAAAAGAATTTGAGGGCTGAGTAGGTCTTTCTGTTTCATCTTTCAATGACAAATTAAATGGTTTTAAAGCCTAATCACCATGAAAAATTGCCTATATTTCTGTCAGTAACAGTACACACATTGTACATTAATCCAGAAACAAAACTTATGCCTACTATTGTACATCTCCCAGTAACTGCTCAATTAACTCACAACACTGATGTGCAGTGCAGGTCTCATTAGAACCTCTCTAGAGTCAATTCTCCAAGGTCCTGAAGTCAGGCTGCTTGAAAGGAACAAAAAGAATTCATTGTCATTGAAATCACAATGAAATAAGGAGTATTAATTAGTTTATTTTACAAAGTTACTTGTTTACAGTTTCCTGCTTTGGGGATCCTTTTTGTATATGCTTTGTAATTATTTGCATAGCAAATTTCAATTTATAATTGAGATGTATCAGTGAAACATTGACTAATATTATCAACCTAATGCATTTTCCCCTAATTCTCTACTGGTACTCACAGTGCATTTTTATCCTTCACTAGCCCTTACAGTAAGATAATCATCTATCTCCAATATTTTCACTGTGTCTTATTTCATCATTTTACCTCTGACCAAATTGTCCTGTTAACTGATAATCCTGCTTTCAGTGTTTTGAAGTCACAATCACAGATACACAAAGGACTTTGGAGAAAAAAACAAAGTAATGCTCTCATTTGGGAGCTCTGATAAAAAGGGTCAGCAAGACTAGTGTTAATGTAGCATTTATCTCAGAAACTGCAGGATCAGAGAAGCCTGGAGACTTCAGTGATCTGAGAAGTATCCACCAATAGGTAGGGCAGACACTGTTGAAGAAAGTAGGATTTTGGAAATTTCTTGCTTAGAGAATATAGAGATACATGTGACAAAAAGAATAAAGATATCAGAGAAACTCAAAACCCAAAGCAGGCAGTGTGAGCTTGTCCTGGGTTGTAGAATAAGATATGCACAAAGTATTCTATCACCCTCTTCATCATCTGTTGAAAACAATTGTTGGAGCAGTGTTCTTCCAGGTTCCCCCTCCCTTTCCTGTTAAGGTGTTTTTCTGTTAAGGTGTCTTCTGT
>JBBMKD010000053.1:17049536-17065509 GCA_037834095.1 Argya squamiceps | reverse complement strand
GGTTTTTTTTGTATTATTGCATTTATTTTATTTTACCTTTTATTTCTTTTTCTCATTAAATTGTATTTCTGACTTGGGGCCTCTCATTTGTTTTGCTTTCAAACCATTACAGAGCTGATCCCAATATATGGTTTACTCAGACCTAGGAAGTTTTATCTCATTAGGAACTTGACACGCATTTTGAGAAGGCAGTTAAAAGATCCAAAGAAAAGTTAAAAAATCCAAAGATTTGAGGATTGCAAGGAGATTTCTTCAGTTAGTAATTTAAATCTTCAGTTTATTTAGTCTCCCTTTTTTTCAACTGGAATTGCCATGCAATAATCCCAAATACATATACTGTCTGTGCAGACAGAAACACTTCAGTGCATGCCCAGTGAATCGGGCATCTTTATCAAAGATCTGCACATGCAAGACATTTAATGAATATTTAATAAACTCCTATGTCTATCTTATGCTTCCCAACAACATCAAGTTTTCTATTTCTGTGTGGTATAGTACATATGCACAAACTTTTGCTTGAAACTACCTCAGGTTTGTAAGCCATTCTGCTGCAAGGATCCTGAGTATAATTTTAAAACTATACCTCCAAGCACCTTCAGGTGATCAAATCTTACACTCTTCACAGTTCCTTTTATGGTACCGAAGTTGAATGTCATGAAAATATGAAGCCTGGAAGAATGGAAACTTTGTGGTCCTTGATATACAGCTGAAAAAAATTCACATTTTCAGTTGACTATTGCACAGAAAAGCTTATCATTGTGGTAGAAAAAAAAAAAGTATGTGAGAACGAAGATTAGATGAGGGAAAGAAACCCGACAGATGGTTAACATGGGAGAGTTAGAAAGAGACTCAGACAGGAAAAGAAATAATTTTACTTCAGATTGAATAATAAGCCCAAATTTTTATATAAAGCCCCAAAAATACCACTTTTCAGAAACTGGATTTCAGTATTTTCTTCAGCAGTTCCAAAACAGATACCTTTTTCAAGTACTAAAGGACATCAGTAAAGATCATTTAAGCCTCTGAAGCATTGTTCTTTAGATTATCATGAATAAAGAAAATTTTTCTAGTAATAAAGGCTTGATTAAAATCAGACTTAAATCAGATTACAATGAAGTATATGTCAAATTATAACTCACCATAATTTGAGCTTCTAAACACAAGAGAAGTGGTTAAAAAGCTTATTTCAGACACTATTACTGTAATGTCTATATAAACAAGAAGAGTTTTTTATAAAAATGCCACAAGTGCAACCCATTCCTCTGAAGGATATCATGTCAAATGGAAAAATATTTTAAATATAGTAAACATTGTTTTATTTTTATTTTTTTATTTCAGGAAATAATGCCTGAGGGGAAAAAATAATTACTGAATACTCAGAAATACAAAGAATATTTAAGTGGGCAGGGGGGAAATTGCTGCCTAATTTCTAACAAATACTCTTTTTTTTTCTCATTTATTTCAGAAATAGTTCCAATGAAGGTACAGGACATTCCATGAGGAAGCCAATCTTGTCTTCACCTTTTCTAAGATTAAGAAGGCTTAAGCTTTTTTTTTGTAGATCTGCAACTGCCAGATAACCTTGATCAAACTATTTGTCGTTTTCTGCTTCAGGTTTTTTCTTTAATAAAATGGAGGAAATCACAGTGACCTTCTTGTATCTTTTTTAGAATATTCACTCTTACAACAGCTGCTTCTTCCTTGCAATCAACTGCCAGGTAAATTCTCTTCTATCAAGACGTGTTGCTGGGTAACTTTCGATTGAGAAGGGCAATATGACTTTTGTGCGAGGTAGAAAATATTTGCTGCTGACTCAAGCTAACCAGGCATTACACTTTAAATGACACTTAATAAAAGATCTGAATTGCAGATCTGCCATAGTACTGTGTGGTTATATGCTGGGACAGTGCTTGATATCACTTCACCTACACTTTTCAAAAATCTGACCAATTAAACTAGACATCTGAATGTTTGGAAATATTTTTATGAATGGCCATTCTGCTGGGATTTTTTCCATAGAGAATTGTAAAAGCAGTGCTTGAATGCTCAAACATCTAGCCAAATTTTATTAAAGGACAAAATCCCAGTGCATCATCAAATCTTTTTTTATGATTTTGTTCACAATAGCTTTACGAATCTTTAAAGGGCCTGCTAAAGAGAAGTGTTTATGAAGAGAAGAGTAAGGGAGCATTTATCATGTAAGTCAGACAACATTTGTCATGTCCAAGGTGAGAATGCCAGCCTGAGATCACACTACGACCCAAGGAGGCCAGGAAGCCAAGTCAATGATGCCACATCAGTGGGTGCAGTGCTAGGCACACAAGGACGTAGAGCAAGGGCCTGAGCTTAGATGCAGCAGTCAAGCAAGTGGACAGAGACCCCAGAGGAACCTCCCACAATGCTTTCTCACTTATATATTTGCCTGTATGTTTTCACAGCAGACTGATGCCAAGTAACGTAAATATTTAAGAACACTTAAGCAAACTGAACATACCACATGTTTATAACAGGTAAGCTGTTGAACTATGGGGTGGGTGAGCAGTAGTGAAGTGAATTAAAAATGGACTGAACAGTTGTGCCCAGAGCAACCAGATGAAGGAACCAAGACCAGTAGTGGTGTAGTTCATTGGTCAATACTGACTCAGACATCAATAAACAACACAGAAGTTTCTGTCTGAACATCAGAAAATAGTTTTTTCTTTTACTGTGAGAGTGACTGGCATAGGTTGCACAGTGAGGTTGTGAAGTAGATGGTTTAAATAAGATTTCCACTTAATTTGGTGCAGCAAGTCTCCTTGGAGGCTGCAGATGAGAATGATCTGCAAGTGAACGAGGCCGAGTGTTAGGCCCTAAAACGTCACTCGACGAGACACCTAGAAGGACTTATGATTGTTCATGTACTCTGAGTTAAACACATGGCAAAAATACCAAAAAGATATTTTCAAGGGATCAAAACAACAAAAAACTTTACTGGAAACTTTAGAAAATCAGAGAACTGTGAAAAAATGTTTAGAGAACCATTCAATCAGCATAAAACATTTCTCAGAGCATTAACCCATTCAACTCCACAAACTCTAAGCCTGTTTAATTTTAAGTTACCCAAAAATTCCAAGAAGAGGGAATTAGAAGAAGAGGACAAAAAGAGAAAGGAACAAACATTGCTACCACTCCTGGTTCCTACTCTATTCAGCTGGGAGAGATTCCTAGTGAGGATAGAGGCAATATATGTGGTTGTCGCATGTTCTACTTTAAATACTCCAGATGGGACTTCAGGTCATTTCGCCACTCAAGAGCTGAGTTAGAGGCTCCAGAGGCAGGTGTGGGACATCAGCTCTGCTGTGCCAGGGTTTGGCAGCCACTGCCATGCTGGGATACTGGCTGTGATGGGTGGGCACTGCATCTCTTCACCAGGGCAAGGCCCAACCTTCCCGTTACCCCACACACATGCATCTGAAATGTCTCAAGCCAACAACCCCTCCAGTGTCAAACACCTACAAATATTCATTACATATTCCCTTACACATTCACTTTCAGTGAAGGTGAATTGAAGGTAGTACTATGCATAGGTGAATTGGAATTAAGACTGTGCATGCTGTTGCTACTTGATTCTGCAGGGGAAGAATTTAGCAAACAAAAGTCATTCGCTGAGACATCAGTTTAAAAAAGTCCCTTTAGAAGACATTTTCTGTAAACAGTGAAGCAAGCAAATATTTGTGAACTTTACATTTATTGTTGCACCAGATTTTATTTTTTTAATCTCATATGATACATACACACTTTAGTGAAGACTGAATTATGTCTTCTCTATACTGGGTGTTGGTAGCATTTGCTGATGGTTGGCCCAGTCTCAATCACACTATCTTGGTTTTCAATAAAGTATTCGGAGAGCGTAATTACTATTAGGATTTACTAAGAATGAGTTACTATAAGGCTGATAGTATCTAGTATTACAAGTACTTCCCCTGAAATGAATGTTAAGTATAATGGTGACATATTTCTTAACATAGATGGCAGTAAGCCAGTTATTAAAGAATACCAATTTACATCTAAGTCAGCTGAGGTATGGAACTGAGCAAAAGCTGCTAGCTTATAATATGAAAAAATTAAGTGACTGTTTTACTTCATGAAATAGGTTGCTCACTTGACATGGTTCTTTCTGCTTCTTTCTGCTTCTTCTGCTTCTTACTGTCCTTCAAACTTTAAGCTTTCCTTTAAAAATAATACTTACAGACTGAAGATTAATGACATGGTAGGCACTGGTAAAACAAAAAACTTGATACACATACCTCCTGTATTCTTACCTAAGAAAGGATAGAATTCTTACCCTCTAATTTTCAAGGAGAATAGCCAAATGTCTATCTAATTTATACAACCAAATAAATAGATTCATTGTAAGCCTTTTCTTTTGGCATGTAGATCAGTTTAGGGTTAGAGGACATAATATCTCTAAACGTTACAGTAATGAAAATTAACAAAATCTCCTGAATATTGTATCAAGTGTCAACAACCTCAACATCGGAATGTATTTTGTCTTTTGTTACAAAAGATTCAGCACAAAAACATCTCAGTTGAATACAATCATCTGATGGAAAATACTGAAACGGCAACATAGAACATCTTGCAGTAACTTATATGACTTACCTTTAGCTTTTCCTTTTCACTGAAGCATCTTGAATGTGGACTTTCCTTGGAATTGGATCCTTACAATGTTCAGACAAATTTCATCAGGTAAACTGGAAAAAAATTATTTGCTTGTATGTCACCTTCTGTCAAGAAATGGCAAAGAATTTAATTTCACCATGATGTCAACTTTTCTGAGCTCTCTCTGATCAATGTCCAAGGCTATGACAAGTGCCTTCTCAAAGTTCAGAAATAAATACAGAAATAAAATAGAAAACTTTTATCTGAAACTTTCAGAACTTGAAAGAGTTATTAGAAAGGGAAATAGCAATTTTGTGTTTTCTTTATCAATTCCTCCAAAAGATATAGAAGGTTTTGCACTAAAGAGACCATCACAATGACAAAATTATAATTCTGTCATGGGTCTGATTTTACCTATTTGGTTAAATTTATTAACACACTGGAAAAACAAGCACATAGAGACATCAAGGAGAACCTCATTTTTTCTTTATCCATAGTTACTTGACTTAGTCATATTTTTAATTCCAAAACTGGGGATAATGTCTATTTTGCACTATCTAAGAAACTTTGGCATGTCAGGACGTCATGATCACATGTAGCTGTGGTTGACATTCGAATTATAATAGTAACAAGATTACGCTATTCTAACATTGGCATGTTTTTCTTTCACAAAGAAATTTTGACTGGGTGGATCTGGAAATCTGACTTACAAATAAGTTTTTATACATTTCTTGTACTAATTACATTAGTAATATGATGATTATGCAAGAGATTAACATACCTAGGATACATCAGATGACCTACAAAACACCAGCAGTCTGTGCAGGGAATGCTGAGCTTAGTTCATACATCATACAGGTGATCATAGAAGAGGTAGCAAATGTGATATGTTCGAACATGCTGAATTCCCTGTATATACTCTATAGAGTGCATATGGACTTCTCTTTGTCTGTGAAATATTCCTCCCTATTCCTGTGTATGAGCAAATCAGAAAATGAATAGGACTCTTAGACTTCTCTGTAAATGATATGGAGTCTCTGTCTTCATTGAGTAAACATTTCAAGGTGTTGAAATAAGCACTCCTGTATTCTTGTGGGAAGCAACAGAAAGCCAGGTTGCTGTTTTTCAGATTTTGTTTATTAATTTCACCAAAGTTTTATTGAAGTCAAAACATAAAAAGAAGGCCTTACAAGGCCAAGCTGATAAATAAAAAATTTGAAATGTGCTTACATTAACATAAAATATGGCATGATTTGTGATCAATCTAATCAGTTTGGGAAAAAAAATCATAAATACATAAAATCATTATATTATCACAACACAAGAGAGGAAAAATGTGTTCTCTCTGTCTCTTCTGCTAGATTTTCCTTTTATATGCCAGAACTTATACTTGTTTGTTTTTCTACTTGCTTTTTGATATTTCAGAAACATTTCTGTTTAATTTTTGGGAAGTGAATAAGGATACCATGGTGACAAGAGTCTTACTGAACCTGAGATAGGCAGATGGAAACAAAAGGGCAAATTTTTTTAGATTACAATAGTAACGTAAGGGAACTGAGTAGTTCTGCCTAAAATTTTATTAACCCCTTGACAAATGCTGTTTAGACATGATTATAATTAGTTACTTAGCCACTATAATAAATCTGCTATACATATCTTATACTTGGGATCTGGAGAAAACACAGCAGAGACCCTTGAACTATCCTGCTATCCTATGCTCTTCAGTAAAACTAAGCCTCTAATTGTGTTCTGTTTAAAAGTCATCAATCTAGATGGACAAAAGAGCTCCCACCATTTGGCATTTCATAATATAAGCATGAAATAATATATATAAAAAAATCCCTAAAGGACACAGTTTTGCCTGCCCAGACCCCAAATCTGCACTGACTTCACCAAAGAGGATTCATCAGGATCCTAGGTTCTTTGTTATCTTTATATCACAGCCATGAATATAGAGTTGCTTTCTGTAAATACCTATTTTATGCTTTCTATTGATGTAAGTTTGCATGCAAATTCAACATCATGTCATTTAATTATAAGAACTAGGGTAATAAGTGTGAAGACAAATATTTCACAGGCCTAATCAGGAATTATCCTTTTAAATCACTATTATCTGTTGAGAAATATGCACAGCCATCAATACCAGGCAAAGCCATCTAAAACATAATTAGAACTGTGAAGATTATAGCATGTCCATTTTGGATGCTGACATTGTGTCAAAGATGTCCAGTTAGAAAATTATATTGGGTTTTCTTCAGAGATTATTGTATTTCTTTTTATTCTGGGCAAAATATAACCTTCATTACAATACTTCATAATTTTATAAAAATTTTTGAATGTTTCCTCATACAGAAATTTTGATGTGTATTTTTTTCTGTTAATAGTAGTAACACAGTTCATCATAAAGACAAATAACAGAAGAAGTTAATAAACATATTAAAAACTGACTACAATACTGTGATTTTTTTAGCACTGCACAATAAGCACAATTACATTTGTAAAAGATTTTTTTCTCTGCAAGTCCAATATTTATATTCAAAATTATGTAATTAATCAATTAATATAAAATAATAATCAAATTTAAATATAACATTGAACAGTAAAGTGGATTCTCTGACTTAAAAAGTAACAGAAGAGGAGGCAGAAATCATATGGAAATTCAGAAATACCATATATTCCAAGTACTTTATGCATATGCATTTTTTTGATATAATATAATTTGATGTATGGGTATTTTTATTTCCAGGACTTTCTATTAATCACTTTCTCTTACATTCACACTTTTTCCTGCCCCTTCTGATCCAACTGGGGGGAATGTTTGAAGTTCTCTGGGAGACCTTCAATTTCACCGTTTCGTCTGTCAAGAGAGCACAAATGAATTGAAGAAATCACATTATCTCTTTAGGGCTAGGCATTCTTTTGCATTGACCAGTCCTCTCCCCACTTGGCCTGGTGTGAACAGAGCGCTAAATTGCACTTTTTCATTTGAGATTTAGGGGGTTTTCAATAGGTTTTCTTTTTGAGCTTTGGCATTTCTTTGTTTTATTTTTTTTCCCCAAAAAATAAGAGTCAAAGACATCTAGAAATCTTATGAAACTGTGTTTGATAGGATTTATTGTATACTGCATAGTCTCAGCCACTCTTAAATGTGGTTTATATCTACCGTGAATTTGCAAGAATGTTTTTCCCTAATATTTAAAATCAAATAAAGGGAAGAAAAATATGTTTGCAAATAAATCTTCTAGGATAAGAAATATTGAAAAAAATAGAAACAGAAATATTTCAGAAAACAAATATTTCAGAAAACAAACAGTGCACTAATAAAGAATCACTGAGACAAAATATTTGTGTACCAGTTAATCACTTCTCAGCAAGACTTATAAATAAATAAGCCTTTCAGCCAAAAAAATTAATTTGAATTCTAATTAATATACTTAATTATAAGATTTTTTTTAATATATTGATCCCAACTTAAGAAACTTGAAGGGAACTTGAAGGGAAATACACTGATTTGACTATACAAAAATATTGTGTTGAAAGTCTTCCCAGATCTTGGGCTGCAAAAGACTGTTCATAAAACTCTGTGTTTCCATTTAGAAGAAAAATTTAGTTTCATTGAGAATTATGCTCCAGTAAAATTTTGCAGAAATCTTATGGAGCCAAGTCAATCGAGCAGAGATTTTTAAAGAAAATTACAAATATCAAGAAAATTTTTCTTTTAGTAGGTCAGATTGCAAACATCTTAAATATTATGGTGTTCACTAACACAATGTTTACGTAATGGTGAAGATCAATGCGCACATTGACAGTAACTGCATGATTAGTAGGCTAATTGTTTTGTGAAAAAAAATCAAACAAAATCAAGAAATTAAACAACAGACAAAGAACATGTTAAAACTTGCTCTAATAATTGCTGATGTTCTGATTTAATGGGGTACTTTATGCATTAAAAATGTAATATTTTATAACAATAAAAGGAAGAATGTATTAAAATGTTAACATATCAAGGGGGCTCCAATGCTTAAATATTTGCTTTCCTGATAGTGTAGGTTGATCTATTTTTAAAATGTTTTCATTTCATGTAAATATACATGAGACAGATGTTCAAAACATGGAATTTAAGTTAGGTATATTAAAATGAAAAGAAAAAAAATCACAGAAATTGCCCTAAGACTTTGCTTCATATAATGCAGCCCTTTCTCTGTAAAATGTCACAAAAGAAAGCTTCAAGATCATTGCCATTTATTTATTCCTGTCTAAATAAAAATATTAGTATACATTATACCAGATTTGTGCAATCTTGGGGGCTGAAAACATATACTGGTGAAACTACTTTTGTTTTGGTTCAGAATGTATATTTTTCAAGACAATCCTACAAATCATTGCTTAGTTTGCATGAGAAAGTATGTTGGGAAAGTCTAAAGCAAACAGTAAAAGAAAGACAAGTGAAATCTTTGAAAGTAGAGAAGGTAGAAGAGAAAGGAACCTAAAACACTACAAAACCAAGACTCTTCTGAATATGAATCCTGTAATCTGAAATGTTCCTGATTAATTTTACTGGACTACTTAGAGACTTAGAATTAGTTTCTAGCTTCAGTGGATCAAAATAAAACCTTTACCACTGAGCCACAGGTAATCAAGTTGTTTCTTGCGAGTATTATCTGTTCTCCTGAGACTAGATATACCCATTTATTCACATCCACAGGCACAGGCAACAAGTAAAGCTAACCCTTGTTTCCATTTCTCTTACATAGATCTTATTTGCTGCAAAGCAGGAAAGAGAACATGGATGAAAATGGATAAAAGCAACAATGAAATTCTATCAAATAATTTCTGAACTCTCAGCAGGAAGATATAAAACACTAACCTTACAGGATGGGTCTCTAGATCAGATTAAGCCACCTTGAACTGAGATGTTTTATTCTGATATTATATCTAAATTAAACTGAATTCAGAAAGCTAATGTGCATTTCATAAAACCCTGGTTTAAGCAACTCAATTCTTAAAAAGCAGACAAAACAGCAGAGATAGATTATTCTGTACATAGTTCAAAAAATGTTCTATAGTATTTCATTTGCAACTTAGTATTTACTCTGTAATATATATAAATATTTCAGAAATATCTGTCTTTCAGTGTTAGGATAGTAAGATAAGAACATAAATCAGGCAGACAGTGCCCAAGCAGAAATCCAGTTTTGCTTTATATTTTGATATTATCCACAAATTGTTGCTGAGGAAGAAATATTGAGGTATTCTGGAATCTTTAGTGGTATTTCCCATGATATGTACTCTGAAGTGCCATATGTATGGGTTTTAAGGATGTCCACATCCTTGTGTTAGTCATGTTTATTTCCATTGCCTAGCTCTTGTGAGCTGTGACCTAATCAAGGAGTACCACAGTTGAGCTGTGTACTAGGACAAAAAAAATAATTAAGTATGTAAATAGTAAGTAAATAAATAAATATGTATTTCTCCTTAATGTTTTACACCAGCTGTCTGATAATTTTATGGAAAAGTCCCTCATTTTCAATCTGTGAGAAATAGAAAATTATCATTATGTCTTCACATTTCACAAACAATTTGTGACTTTATAGTTCTCTATTACATTTTTGTTTTAGTGAGAGACAGTCTTAGTACTTTTAGAAATTAAAAGTCCTTGTAAAAAAAGGACTTACAAAATACAACATTATCAAAGAAAACAAAAGAATGAGTGATGTATTCTTCCTTTTGCCATGTTGAATTCTCTCAGTATACTTTACATTTCCACTATTAGTTTTCCACTATTGTCTTTTTCCTTTTCACAGTTTTAATTCCCTTTTTTAAAATAAAATACAATTATGAGTCTGTAGTTTTAGAGATCACTTCCTAAGTCCTTGTTGAATAAGGTATTGCAATCCGGAAAATCTTCCTGATTAACTATGAGGAATTTATATGACCTCTCCCCCTTTTTCAAATCAGGTAAAATCTGAGAAAAATCTGAACCATGAGCCTGCCTCATGTTACTGCTTTAGAGGCGTAATTTGTTTTATCCATTGCCACTTAACTTTGGTTTGAACTGATCTCTGGTCTTGAGGCATTGCTGTGCCAAGCACCAACAAACACTATGTCATGTGATATATGTTTCATTTTTCAGATTTATCTTGGATCCCAATAATCTGGATACAAAATATTTAAATGATCCTGCTTTCAAAGACATTCTGGTACTTAGCTTCTTGGTTTTGAAGGGAATATGTAACATCTGAAATATCTTTAAAGACATTGACAGTGCAGTTTCAGTGCCTAATAAAAGCAAAGCATGAAATGGTTCCTTGAAAAATTACTGCACATGGAGAAATTAGGAAAAATTAGAAAAAGAGGATGGAAATCAGATGCATCCTGGGATAACAGAACTAAGATTTTATGTTGCAGGGAAGTTTTTCTGTAACCCAAAATGTCATCAAATTTGCTTGACTGAGAGCACACGAGAAAGAAGGGACCTATTTTTAAAAGGCATAGTACAAAGGAGTGGGATTTGCTAAAAAAAATCTATTACAACATTTCATACAATAATTTTATGCTTCTTTTAAGTTTTAATTTTAAATTTTTTTATTAAGAAACATGACATTTTGAGAAAACCTTGTTTTGGTTGCTTATGAACTAGTCATTTTACAGAAAGGATGAATCCATTCTACTTCAGGACAAATAGGGTTCTGTAATATTCATCAGATCCTTTAAGAAATTTAACTACAGGATATTTTTGACAGAACAACTAATAGCTGACATTATGGTATTCAGTCAGGTGTTGCATGACAGGTTTGCTAAGTGTCATATCACACATCAGACACAGTCATTCCATTCAGTTACAGATGGAAAAGTAAGTAAAATACCAAATGATATTGGGTGATTTCAGAAAAAAATAACAGCTATTGTAAACCATTGTTTCTAAAATTCTGTGTCACATGCATTGTTTAAATGTTTCAAAGTTGCTCTGATCCTTCCTTACATGCAGTGTGTAGCAATGTTTATTTCTGAATAAAAAAGAAAACACTATTCTTGAAGCTAAAGCTTTCTTTGATTTAAGGATACTCTATTTTTGCAAAGAACAGATTGAATATTGTCAGGAGTGTACTGTTGTTCACAGCTTTGCTATTATTCATTCTCTGAACCTATTTTGACGTGCTTTGCTATTTGATTGTCTTGGTGGAAAAGTGCATGTTTTGAAATTTGAGCTCAATTTGGCATTGTTTTTTTGCAAGACATTAAATAAAGTAAATTTGAAAGTGACAGTAAATTGCAAAAAAGTCAACATAAAACAGGTCTTTCAGCCATTTTTCCAAATGTTCAGTTGTGGTAACATCCAGCTGAATGGTAGAGTGAAAGAAAAATCTAGATCTTAAACCTGGGGAAAAGCCTTTAAACTCAGACAAATCAGATTTGATTCTAAGAAAATAATTCAGAAATACTAGTTGCTCACAGTAACCTACTCTTTCAGTATAAATCTGGTAATATAGGAAGTGCATCTCTACCAGAGATAAAGTGAAACAAGATAGATTAGCATACATGGAGTTCTGTGCTTGCAGTTATAATGCAGCTAATAAGCTTGCTACACCACACAAAAATAATTTCTCTAGATATGTGCTCATAAGATTAAGTGAAGAAACATTTACTGTTGCTGAGGCACAAAATCGTCTATGACACATAATGGTATAAATTTGCAGCCATTCCATTTTATTCTGTGCTATTCCAGATCTCTATAGATGCAGAAATTGCCCTTGCTGTATGGAATTCTTCAGTAACAAATAAGAAAAATTCATTTTGTATAGCTAGTGTCAGTTAGGGAGGATGGAAAAATCCACCATATGGCAAGTGGGATGATAACTGGAAAGAACAATTGACATGGACTGAGAAATTTAGAATTGTATAGTTTAGAGAAAAATCCACTGAGAGATAATAGAAATATGTTTCTTGTTTAAGGTGTGTCTAGACAGAATAAAGTGTGTGTTTATTTTGAAACACCAGCACTTCTCAGGTGGCAATAATGATATTTAAACTCACTTCATGCCCAGTCATGATTTGTTGTTTAATTTGGTGGTCAGCTGTAGTATGGGATGTGTCTGAGGATTGTTTCAGATTGCAGGCAAATAGTTCCTAAAAACAGAAATACCCTATAGCTATAAACTGCTCAAGTGTAAATAGATAGCTTAACTTGAACAAAACTCCAAAACTAAATTTAAGTAAAACGAGGTTGAAAAAACTTAGGAACAAGTATCCCTAGCAAAAAGAATCTGGGGGAGGAAAGTAGGGAACATAACCCGAAAGAAGAGAGATAAGCACTAGGATCTATAGGTGTGAAGATATTTTGCATGAAAACAAAGTGAGAAGCGTGGGGAAAGGTTTTAGACATTTGTGAGGGGGGTTGTGAAAAAAACAAATGGCAGGTCTCAGCAGTCAAAACTTTTTCTTATGACTGTAATGTGTCCTGACACTCTAGACAGAAGTGAGAAGTGAGTTGAAGGTCACAAATTTCAACACTGTGAAAATTACACACAATTTAGAAACTGTAGATTATGGAGATTAATGACAGCTAAAAGAATACTGAAGATCTATATTTTTCACTTTCAAATTTGATGAAAATAGTAATTAAGAATAGCAGATATATAAATATGCTGAGGAAAAAAAGGGAAGAACAATTAAGCAAAATAGTGACAAATGAAGATGAGAAAGTTTATGTTTTCATTATTATAAGTTTAGTTTTTTATGAAAATAAATGTGTATGTGAGAAACTAAAAGTGAATAAAAAAGGAGGAAAAAGCTGTATGAATAGGCCTTGTAGAGGAGAGGGTTTTAAGTAGGCCAGAGGAGGGAAAGTAAAGCATATTCAGTAGTAAAAGTTGCTTAAAGTTTCTGTCTCAATAACTGAACAAAACTTCAGACAAAAACATCTGGACAAAGAAGACAACACTTGTATCAGCAGAGCATGAAGAAACAAGAACTGTGGAAGCCTACTGGAATTTTATGTTGGGTGGCAGCCAGTATTTCCTGTGCCCATGGAAAATGACAATGATGGCCTATGACTCAGGATAAGAGCAGCCTAGGTAGCAGGGTTTTGTGTTTTATTTAGCCAGATGTAGCATCAATGATTAAGTTAAATTCCAGATTCTCAGAAATGGGGTAGCTTCTTCATCCAGCAACTTTGCTTGAGTTCAAATATGCTTCTGCTTAAAGTAGCAATAATATTTTAATTATATTTTCAACCAAACTCAGGAAATAAAGTATCGATGGATCTCACCTACTAACTTTGAAATTTAACTAACTCAGAAATAGTGAATAAGGGGAAAAAAAAGGAGTTTCTTTGTTGCGTGTGGGAAGCTCATTCTTTCTTTTCTTTCTATGGACACAAAGATAGCCATAACACAAAAACCTTTGGATCTTTGAAAGTGAAAACATATTACAGGTGCTGACTCAAAAACAGACTATATATTCAAGACACCTTAATTAAAATCTTGACAAAACTAGAGAAGAAGCAGCTAGATTAATTTAGATTATTCACATATACAGACATAGATAATTAAAAAAAGATATAATTGCACTGTGTCTCCCTGTTCAAAAGGCCCACCTGCCTGTGGATCTGGTGCATTTTTTAATCTATCATCTCTAGGATGCCAGGTATCTAGGAACTAGGACTTGTGGTATCATTCAAAGTGTCAACACTAAAGAGAGTGACTGGCAGAGAGTGCATAAACAGCATCCATTTACAGTTCATAGATGGATCACCACCCGCACCACTCCCATATTTTTTTGGGGGGTGCCTTTATTATTTTCAGACAAAACGTGGAAAAAATAATGCATGCTGTAATGTCTGAGAGATGTTAAATGTTATGGTATTTTTCCTCTTTTCTCCTCCTTCCATTAAATTAGCAACTGCTAATAACTAAAATGAATTTAGAGATCCATCTGCTTAACAAATGGAGCATTTATATCCTGCAACTGCCTGTCAGGCAGGGGAATAGCTTGTGCATAATAAAGTCAATTGGTTCCTGCATGTTTCTTGTCAACACCAAGTAGGAGGAATTGAAAACAACTCAGAAATTTCTTGCATGTGTTGGACAGTCTGTCATTTTGCCCCCACAATGAAAATTCAGCTTTCTTCAAGTATTGCTGAACTCTGTCAGAAAGATTTTGTTATCTACTTCCTCAGCAAAGTTTACAAGTCCCTGAGTTTCTACATTAGAAAACTTCTATTGTCTTTACCTTCATGAGTTGAAAATCCAAAAGAGACCTTCCTGTCCACATAATCTGTAAACTAGATGGCAATACTTCCCACAGATGTTGATATTGAGATAATTTTACTATTTTTAGTGACAGAGGATGAACTTGGTCTTTCACGATTTATAGTTATTAAGCCCCTTCATCAAGTCAAAAATGAATATATGGAAAAAGCTGGAAAATGCACATAGCTATATTAGCAACAGTCTTGTGTCATAATCTCAGCTGTGGAAATCCAGCTGTGCTCCTTTAGCATCCTGAACTTGCTCCAAGCAGACCAACACAACATTTTTGGCATATAGTTCCAGATGTTAAGGCTTGTTCTGGCTATGAACACATTGCAGAGTAAACAAGTAAGTAGAATATGCACCTTAAAACAAAGTTACAAAGGTTACAATGTCATCAACTAACATAAAAGTTCAGTTTAAGAAAGTGCAAAAACATAAACTCCAAAATTGCCTCAAAGCCTATACCTTACAGATACACAGAGTTCATTCTGCGTGACTGGCTGTAAACAGTTGGACTCATTCCATCTATAGCTTTGGACTAATAAAACAGATGAAACCTATAGTTTCATTTAATGACACTTGATTTACAGAATAATTCATAAGTACTGCAAAGATAAAAATTATCCACCTCTTTCCCAAAGATTTATTAATATATTTAGGTATTCTTCTGATGACAATTAACTACAAACTCTTAAAATACCTGTTAAAAACATCTGTGGGAAGGAAAGAAGGAAAGGACTTCAAATTTTGTATATAAAAAAAGCTCTTCTTTAAAATGTAGGTGTTTTTATAATCTCAGCAGTTACTATCACTGGCTATTTCCACAAGCTTCCCAAGTTTTCATTAGAAAAATATGTTCCCAGGCAAACTAAACAATGTTTGCATCATTCTTTCTCCGGATAGGTTAAAGAATTTAAGAAGAGTCCAAATAAAGTAGTCAAGTTCAGTTGATGTTGCTAATGAGGAACATAGAGTGAGAGTCACCTAAAAACACAATTCTTTTTTGCTGGGTTAGGAACTGGCTGGATGGCCGGGCCCAGAGAGTGGTGGTAAATGGAGCTGTATCCAGTTGGCGGCCA
>JBBMKD010000053.1:17036300-17049436 GCA_037834095.1 Argya squamiceps | reverse complement strand
TTGGACTTGATGATCTTGAAGGTCTCTTCCAACCTACACATTCTGTGATTCTGTGATTCTGTGATTCTGTGATTCTAGTGTGACTACATCTCTGTGTGTTCACACAGCAATACAGTAAATATTAAGGCTTTGCCCTGCATTGAGAACCATGCAAGGAGAGTTTTGCTTCCTGGGAAAAATCAATAGAAAGCTAAAAGAAAATATACTTATATGACTGCCAAGATTTGACTGTTACTTGTCAAGAAAATAAATTTATATGACTCCCACAGAAGCAAAACAGATTTGCCTAAATTTACACAGATCAAAAACTTCATTAGTTTCAATAATCAAATTACTAAGAGAACAACCACTTCCAAAATTTAGGAATTAGTAATTTAGGAATGTAGTAGCATGGATACTAAACACATAGTTGCATAACATATGTAAAACATCTTTTTCTCTAAATATGTGAGAAATGTTCATGTCATGTAAGCTGTTTATCACTGGTTTCTGTCATCTGACTAGCTACAGGCAAGCAGCAGCACCATGTTTCATTTCCCAGACAGAGGATCAAGAAAGGGGATATCACTGTCATTTTTGTTCCAGCAATGAGAAGACAGAATGTTGTGGTGTTTCTCCTGACTGACAGATGAGTGAAGAAGTCAACCAACTGTGTCCTATGGTGCAGGTTATTTCCTTCAGAGAATATCAGAATAAAATTGAAAAATAAGTTCTTGCTATAGAGCTGTCATAAAATAATTCAAAAACCCTATATAACAGCTATCATTCTTTCTTAAAATTGGAAAGCCAAGCATCCTTCTTTGCCACAGGCTGGTTCTCAGATGATCTGAAATTCCTATTTGTTCCTGTTGCAAATTTCTAACTTAATTCAAACGTGTTTGTACTTGTTCTTCCTCTCAGAAGTTTCCCTCATCTTGAAAGAACATCATTCCTCTATGTTACTTTCATTTGCTATTGGACTTGGTTCTATATTAAGCTAAAAGATAATAACAACAAAAAATATCAAGAATATTGATTTATGATGTAAAAGCAAGTACCTGTGTTAGCTCTGGAAAGACAATATTTTTGTAAAATAAGCTTGTTGCTTCCCCCATCTCCACCCCTGCAGATTAAACTTGCTGATAGCTGAAGTTTTTTATGGTTTAAAAAACTGTTTTCTTTCAGAAGGAAGGAAAGAAGAGTCAGGACTCCACAGCCAAGAAAGAGAATAAACAAAGGGAAAATAAAAGGAACATTTGGTCTGTGCCCTGTCAATTTCTGAATGAAATTTGATCTTGGGGTGGGGTGGGGGGAAGAAGAACAGAAGTGGGGAAAGAGAATAATCCAGTTAATTGGGAGCACATAAATGCTGCTGAGGTTTTTTGCGGCTGTCTGATATTCGTCAATGTAACCTGCCTTTGCAAAACATAAGAAACAAGAACAGGGATGTGACATCCTTTCTCAGCCATGACACAACTCTCCTGATGCTACAAAGGTGAGGTAAATGCAAGATGTTCAAGATATCCATTCATATCCTGGAATAGTTGTGATTAGTGTTTATTTTCCTATTATTGGGGTGTACTAAAAAGAAAAAATACCCATATCCCAAAATGTAATATTTCAAATTCAAGGTATAATTTGGTGTCCATTTCAATCATTTTCTTACTCCAATTTAAGGAAAATATAAAAAACTTTTGGAGCTAGTATTTTGTCAAAAGGACCTAGGTGAACAGAAGAGGTGGGGCTGACTTCTGCTTCTCTCCTGACTGTTGTGATCAGGGTCAAGTGCAATCACTTGAACAGAGGTGGGGATTATACTTCCCTTAAAGCAATCAAAAATTCACACTGGGAGAAAAACCTGATGTGCCGTGTAAGGATGATAAAAAAGATATTTCACTTTGAAATCTGGCTTCAGGTTGCTGCGGGAAGGTTTACCCTCTTTGTGTCCAGCTGCATGTTCCCGCCTCTTCTACATCTCTAGGAGTCATTAACTAAACCAAAGCAAGTGCCAGACAAGCACTAAAGTCATTCCAAAGGGGAAAAGAGGATGGTGTATCAGAATAGGAAGAGAGTAGAAAAGAGCCTTCCCTAGAGAGAGAACTAATAGCTAAACTAGATTAAGTATCTTGAGAAAAAGCAGTCTGAGATTCACAGGAAGAAGATAGCCTGTGAGGAAAAATGTTGGTTGGGGCGTTTCTGTGTTAAGTAAGAAAGAAGCAATGTAACATTCAAAGTTAACAGCAACTGAGACTTATTTCTTATGAACAACTGGAAGACAGAAGAGTGTCTTTGCAATCTGGGAAGCCATTCAAAGCAGTTAGAACAAAACCCATTGTAGTAGGGAAAGATTCCCACAGTTAAGCTACCTATATGTAGGGGCATTTTCCACCCATTGATTTTACTATCATGTACTGATTCTATTAAAAACTTGTATTAAGTATTGAATGCCCTTTTACTGTTTTTGTAGTACTGACTAGAAGTGAAAACAGCCCTATTTCTCAGATCTGATATATACTTGATCCTGATACAGTGCCTTAGCACGGATGCATAAATATGCATGATCTAAGTTTAACAGTTCCTCAAAAGTTGGGCAGAGAATTTTACCATGCAAAGGTCTCAAACCAAAAGTTTTAAAAACAGCTAGTGGATTTGAATATTCAGTGTAGCCATACTGAACCTAACCTTCAGGGGAAAAAAAACCCTACCTTTGTGAAAAATGTGTCCTTTACAACTTGACACCTCTGAACTCAAAACACCAAAATTAAAATTATTTGGTAGTCAGTAGTATTTTTACTAATTTCTTCTTAAAAGATAGTCGGCTAAAAACTAGGTTGATAATATAAGGATTCAGCTGACAATTCTTTAAAATCTACTTTGTTGTTCTGTAAACAACAAATTGTGGCTGATAATAACTCAAGATGCAACACAGCGAGAATGAAAATATTTTGCTCTCGTAATTTGTATTAAGTTCCTCCTATGATTGCTCCTAAGTGCACTTAATAATCAAGTAATGTATTTATTAGAAATAAAAATATCCAGCTTGTATATCTGTCTGAATGGAAATCTAGATGTAGGTCTAACAATTGTGCATGCCATATTTTTATTAGCTGACCTTCATATACTTAATTGCCACATTCATGATGTATCTTAATAATTTTTTTTCAGTTTTCTTCAAGTTCTAATAGTAAGTATTTAATCATCAATACATTTGAAATTTGTATATAGACCACACAATTATTCTTAATATTCATGTGAGAATTTGTTGTTTATTTCTATATTGCTTTCAAATGACCACATAAGGAACTCTTAGGAAGAAAATCAGGATGTTAAACTCCAACCCACTAAGTTGCCTGTAACTACCCCACGACAAAAGAGAACCTTCTCTTCCTCGGGGAACATCACAGCAGATGCATTTATTTTGCCTTTCAGAAAGCTCTAGAAGAGCAGGAATTCCAGTTGTTCGGTCCAAAATGGGAAAAATCTGTATTGCCTCAATATAGTTGCTCCAATTATAGATACCCCTTTGTCCTCTGCAATCTCCAGAAATTCACTTGATTTTCCACACAAAATAATGAAGGTGCATGAATATTTTTTCATGCTATGTATATCAGTACATCTGAAAATAAAAATTTGTCCTTTAAAATAGAAGTCTGACTTCTAACACTAATTTACAAGAGTTTTTGCTGCTTTAAGAAGTTCACAGACAAATTACAAAATTAGAATCTGTACCAAACTGAATAAATAATTTGAACATCTGGTGGATGATGAACAGTTTTGGTAGCCTAAAAGAAAAAAAATGTATTCAGTTATCGATCTTGTGTAATACAGTATTTCAGCCTGAAGAAAATATATGAGAAAAGAGTCACAGAAGGCCTCCAAAGCTTAGAAGTTAACAGTTCACACTATAACAAGAGCAAGGCAAAACATGAACTTATAAAACTGTCATGATGATGTTGTTAAAAAAATACTTTAGCAGACAAATAATGAACAAGATATGAAAAACCTTAAATTGAGTCCCATCCGCTCTGGATCTAACATCCAGAGCAAATAAAACTTATAAATCTGCTTCAAAATAATCTTCAAACTGTTTCTGAGATATTTTTTGTTTGTTTCTGACTCTGGTTTTGTAATTGTTGCTTACTGAGGCATTTGAAATTATTCAGCATTGTATATGATGTATCACAAGAGAGTGACAAACCTGAATCCATTGTGTGTGTGATGTGGTTCTGCAGGAGCTGTGTGTCTGAAGAAGCATCCAGGTCCTGTGGGACTATGACACTTTCTTTGGTTTCCTGCTCATATAGTCCAGGTTGCTGTTGTCTTTCTCTGCTACAAGGGTGCTGCAGGCTCATCCTCATTTTTGTTTGCTAAGACCTCAAGAGCCTTCTCCCCACATTCTGTACCCAGCCTGTATCTTGGTAAAGAGCTCTTCCTCCATGTATGAAGGAATTTACATTTCACTCTGCTGAATTTCACAAGATTCCTGTTCCTCATTCATCCACTTGTCTAGGTCCCTCTGCCTCAAGTATACTAGTTCATTTAAATCTGATGTCAGCTGCAAACTGGACTGAGAGTGTACAATGGATTCTAAAGTTGCTTCTTCCAAATCATTAATAAAAAGATTAACCAAGTCATATCCTAAAATAAGACCCCTGTGGTGCTTCACTTATCAGCCTGAAGGTTGAGTGAGCCCCATTAACCATGGAGCTTCATGATTACATCTATTTTTTACCCATCTATCTATTTATCCATACAGACTGTGATATCTCAGTTTGGATACAAGAATTTTGTGGCAGACTTTGCAAAAATATTTGCCCTATAAACTATATCTATAATTCTCTCCTCATGCAGAAATCCAGTCTTCTGACCCTCAGGTCTAATGGCATTGGTTAGACATGATTTACCTTTTGGTAGGTTATGCTGACTGTTCCCAAACACTTCCTTCATGTGCCCAGAAATGTTCTCCAAGAGGACTTGCTCTATAATTTTCCCAGGCAACAAGGTGAGTTTGGCTGGGCTTTAGACTGTGTTATTCTGACCTTTCTAAAGAAGGATTTTTGAACATTTACCTTTCTCCAGTTGTCGGAGCGCTTCCCCAGCCTCCATGACTTTTCAGATATGATGGAGAGTAGCCTTGTGAGGACATGCCTTTACCTACAGGCTACCAACAGGTCCCATGGATCTTTATGAGTCAAGCCATCTCCAGTAAGCCTGGACTTGACTCTCATTCACTGCTGCTTGTTCTTCTCTTGGAACCGTTTCTTTGGCCAGGGCAGAGATCTTATTGGCAAAGACCAAAGCAAAGAACACCTTGAATGCTTCAGACCACTCTGTGTGAACTGCCACTAAATCCCCTACATAATTCAGCAGTGTCCACATTTTCTTTGTTCAGATTTTCACTACTCATGTACCAGTTGAAGCTCCTTAGGGCCCTTCATGTACCTTCCAAGTTTCATCTGTCACTGAGCCTGGTCTTTCCTGATACCATCCTTACATGATATGGCAATGTTTCTAAGTTCTCCTTTGTAGTATGTCACTGCTTTTACCTCCTGTATACAATTATAAAAAAAATAAAAAGTGCATTATTTGCTTGATTTAAATGTCAAGAGAACCATGTTTTCTTTCTACTGTTCTATGGAATTTTATACTGTAAAAAGAGCAGTGGTTTCATTGCCATTCATCTCTAGACGTTGTTGAGGATAAGTATACTTAAACAATGTTGTACGTTCTTTAGTTAATAAATAAGACACCATGAACAAGCTGTACAATCTATAGTGCTTCCCATTTTAATACCTGAGTATCTTACCTTTACTAGTAAAAATATCTCTCTACTTTTTGTCTTTAAAATATATTTTATCTTTTCAACATAAAGAAATCTCAGTCAGATCCATCACATCTCCTACAGTGACAAGAGCTGATTTTCAACAAAACTGAAAGTTGGATAATTTAAAATAGTTATTATTTTTTCCCTTGAGTAAAACCTGTTGAACTCAATGCTGTAATGCTAAGCATTTAACAAGACTAAAAAATTGACTGATTGAATCTAAACACAAATTTCTATAATATAATCAGGACTATATGTTATTATGCATATAAATCATTCAACTTTAGAATCCAGTGTTGAACATTCAGAATTGAAAAACTGTTTTAAAATCAGATGATAATGTAATTATGGCATCTGTCGAATATCAAAGAGAAAGTAGTAACTTGATAGAATAGACCATTGGTCAAATTTAGTATGCAGCTTTATTGGTTTCCTTGAAATATAGAGAATTTGCATTTAATACTTTCATTAGTTTTACATGGACATTAAGCAGCTTCAACAAAGCAGGAATCAAATCCCCATTTTGATGGCAATTTACAAGAGAGATCATTGTTTTCATGAACATCAGATAATTTATAATCCCCGCAACTATTCTCAACAAAATCCATGTTTATAAGCAACAGCACTTTCCTTATGAGGAAAGGTAATTATTTCTTGTTGGAGAGAACAGATTTCTTATCAAATGCAAATCAAGGAAGTATAAGTAGAAAACAATGGCAAGTCAGAAAAGAAATTTAAAAGGCTTTTGAAATGTTATATCTACATAATTGGTTTAAGTGATTGAAGAAAAAGTCTTTAATATCCTAGCTGTGATGAGCTATGGAAGTTTTCATGACAATTAGCATATCTCATTTCACACCCTTCCTTTTTTCAACCAAAATAGAGAAATATCTTTCTTTCTTTAAAGAAATTATGATTTCATAGCACCTGTAGTAGACCTTTCAGTCACGAAGGACAAAAGAGTATTGATATGTAAAACTTAAAACCTTAATTGGCTAATAGGGCATTTAAAATGTAAATCTGTGAAAGAAACCATGTTTAATGAAGGGAAACTTTCTGATAAGTCTGAAAGGCTTCCCATCCATCTCCTCCATTAATCAATTTTCAATATAAAGTAAAGATAGCCCCTCATCCACTGGAATAACCCTAGAGGCTGGAGAAGTTATTAGATGTACAGACTTGCATACAAAACTCCCAGCAAGAATATGTTACCAGAACTAACATTTCTGTTGGATTCTTTCCATTTAATTTAAATGCCTAAGTAGACAGTGGAACTGAGACTTGAATTTTGATCTCTGTGATTCTAAATAGGTATCTTACCTACCAGAATTTTTTTGGTTTTATTCTTCTCATTCCACACCTGGAAAATAAGGGACCTTAGAGTTAAAATTCTGTAGGACTGTGTTATGTTCCAAGAGAATTATAACATTGACAAATTAATCTCTTATTGTTTGGTATCTGAATTATCCGGGGATATAAGCAGTTGAAATTATCATTGCTATTTATTTCCTTTTAAAATAAGACTGTTGATAAATAAATTTCAAGTTAGTTTTCATGTTTCATTCTGAACAATTCTGAAAAAATTTGCTGGTAAGGTACATTTCTTGGTGATTAATCTTCTTAAAATGCAAAGCCAAAATAATCAAACAGCATGTAAATATGAAACATTTTACAACTCTCAAGCACTACTTCTCATTCACAGGGCATAGCAGAGAAACAGGATCTTCAAAAGCTGAATTAGTGCCATAGTATACTTGCCACAACTGTTTCTAAAGAATGTTTCTTCTCCAAATAATCATATTGTCTAGTGCTAGCACAATATCTACAGCTGCACCTGTTAGATGTTTCTTCTCTTCCTGAAAATACAAGCTAAATCTACACACGTAGCATGACCAAGACAGCAAATATTAATTAATATCTTCATGGCTAGTGACTAAATGAGTCTCACTGCCACATAAAACCCTGACAAACAGAAGCTTTGTGGTAAGTAGCTTCACAGGATCTGTTTGGCAAAATTCAGTCATGCATAGCATTTGAATACTTCTTCAGTAGAGACTGAAAGGCATGTTTTTCACCAAAAACTTGGTATTTATTACACTGAGTGATCAAAGCACACATTTTAAAGAGATGTATATTTTGCAATGTTTGCATTTTTTTTGTGTACATTTTTTTGCTTATTTAATTACCAGGTGGGCACATAGAAAATACTGCCACAAAACAAAACATATCACTGGCTTCAGTGGAGAATGGGAGAGTTATTGTATTATATACATTTATCAAAGTCATGGATATTTCTATTATATTTCTCAGCTAGTTAAGCCTGTCTATAGAGGCAAGTGTTAAAGAAAGCAAAAAAGAAGAGAAAGTAATTGGAAGAACCAATTCAAATCTAAGCTAGGCAACTAAAATATGTCAAAATTTTAGGATTCTAGGAGTGCATTCCTGCTGAATATATGCTTGTGGACAGGGTAAAAAAGAAAATACTTTTGAAGTAGTAGAAAAGAAGTTTTTGTCTACCTAATTTAAGGTTCTAAAATTAATTCCACCTTGAAAATATATCAGTGAGCAGTGGGAATGAAATTCAGACATGATAAAAAGGTACTATGTCCATGTGCAAGGAAAAATTACAAAATCCAAAAGATTCCAAAACCTTAATAGCTTTACTTAGTCAGGGGAAATGACTTTATCATCAAAAACAGTCTTTGAGGGTGCTATTGTTAACTTTATGATGAAACTGGAGCAAAGTGTACAAAACAATCTGGTACCCAGCCTGGGTAGAGGCAGCAAGTGAGAGAAACTTCTCCCAGTGCAAAGGATGTCTGGGGAGACTGAAGACAGATTGAAAACCAGCTTGTTGCTAGGCACACTGCACCATAAATACATAGGCACACCTATACCATAGCTCAGCAGTTTCAGTGGCATTTTCTGTGAGAGGTGTCTCTTGTACTGAAGGCAGAGCTATCCTCCAACTACCTCATCATGCTGCCCTCAAAGAATGATAACAAACATGGCAAAGACCAGCAGGTTTCAAACTTGAGCTCTTTGGGGCATGACAGCTTTCTGATGCTGAAAATGGAGATATGCCAATTTTATTGTCATTTGGATCTTACTTCCCTGAACAATAGGTGCAAAAATTAGGTCAATTTACACAATTTTGTGGGGCAGAACTCTTTGACTATGCTTTGTATCACTGGATTCCCAAGCAGTAGTAGTTGATGCATACTTATTCTAGAAAGGATTTTGGCTTAAGAAATTAACAGCTATATATTCAATGGATCATTAAATGTAGATGTGCTTCAATTTTGAATTATTATTACAGTGTATGGTGTCATAAAAATATATGGAAATTCATCTAACTCTTTAAACCAAACAAAAACAAACACAGGGAAAAAAACAGTGCAATATAAATTTGCTCAAATATTCTCTTACCTACCTAAATTTCACAATGCCCGTAGAATTTATTTACAATATTAATTTATGAATGCTCCAAAGATATTGGCTTTTATATAAAACTACTGAAATAACTGGTAAATGCACTACAGCTTAAGTGCAGAACCTGGACTAGGAGCTATTTTTCACCTCTGAGACTTGGATGAATTCATTCACTGTGGCTATCAACACTGTGGAAAGTTGTCCATGTTATGTTTTTTTTGTAGCTCAACATTAAAATCAGCAGGCACTGACTGTAGTAAGGTTTCTGTTAAGTTGCAAGCTCATTAAATCCTGCTCTAAATCACAATTAAACCTTCTGTGGTCCTAATCTCCCAAACTGCTGATTACACTCACTAAATTATTGAGCTACTGAAAATAAAAAAACCCCAAAAATAAAAGAAAAAGAAAAAAAAAAAAAAAAGGAGAAACAAGTAACTCAGGCATTAAATGTACTTTGGACTCAAATAAAGGACTTATGCCACCTTGGAAAAAACACCCAAAGAAACTGACTTTCTCTATAAAGCCACCTTGGCTTCTGTTTAGATCATTAGTTAGTCTGAGAGTCAGGAATGGGCCTAAAATTGCTCCATGGCTTCCTTAAGCTTACCATCAGAGAGTAGAGATGACCTCAAAACTACAGTGGTCTTAGCTCAGTGTCCAAAGGGCACAGCAGTGGCTGTGCTTCCAATGCAGTTTTGTTAGCTTTTTCTGTTCTCTCTATTCATTATTTCTCTGTCTTGTTTAATACTCTTTCCTGCTAACCCTTGTCAATACCTTTTTTTTGTGACCTCTACCATTGATTGACCTTGATTCATCTATAAGAGGATGACATGATGAAAACATAACTGTTCACAAAGAGGCAAGAAGATTTGTAACGGGTACTCAGTCCTACAGATAAAGAAACTGTTCATTCCGAGAAAAGAACTCTCTTCCTCCATTCTGAGAAAAGAAACATAAATAACAGTCTTTGAAAAAGTTAACAAACCTGCTGGCCTTGTTTGTGCCTCTCCATCCTCCATACCATATAACCAGTTCTTGTGCATTTAAATAATGCACATTTCTCAAATCTCTGGATGAATCTTCCTCCTAACATTTACTCTTGTCAGAAAAACCTCAAACCAACTGGGCAATAGACTATGGCTACACTTGCTCAATTCCACAGAACAACATTTAATATGGCTAAGTTAAATACATTCAGACTGTGTTTTGAGAACTAACAAATTTCCTGTACAGCACTTAGTCTACAGCAAAAAACCTGTTTTATATGCAGGCAGATGGTTGCTCAGTTGTGATGAATGTCACAGTTGGCTCAGCTGCGTGGGAACTACTGCTTCAGTATTGCAGGCCAGCCCAGGAGAGTGGGCACTTATCCCTTTGATGGTAATACCAGCGAACATATGCATGAATGTATGAATGTAAGGGGCTGAATAGCTGCATTGAAATATCAGTGTCTTTGCTTTTGATGAGAATATGAGTCAGCTACAGGAGACAGAAAATTCTCTTCTTCTTGCCTGCAGAGTGTCAAGAAACCATAAATATGTTAGTCAAGAATCAAGACTGCATCATTTTAGGTAAGATGCACTACCAAACACGAGGTAGACTACTGTGTATTTTTTGAAGGCTTTCAACTTTTCTGAATGCTCATTAACTATATATTGGTCCTTACCACAATGATGTTGACAAGCTTTAAGTTACTTCAAGCTACGTGTTTTCCATGATATATAGAACAGAAAATATAAATTATGCCCCTTATTATATGAAGTATTCAAATATTGATGTATATTAGACATTTGCCTTTAAAATATTGTTTATTCCTATAAAATGCTGTTTGAAGTATGGCTTCAATCAAAACTGTAAAATTTAGCTATATTAAAAAAAAATTGCAAAAATTATACAAGTTCTTTCAACATTAATAAAACTTACAGAAATAATTTTATACTAATTTGTTGAAAAACAGACTCATGGGCCAGCAGTGAAAAGTTCTTTTAATATCTAAGTTGGAAGAAGCCACTGAACCAATGGGATATGAAATGTAGATGCTGGCAAAGCCTTGACTATAGCATTGCAAATTATGAAACTCTAATATAACACGAATCATCCTATCATTCTTCAAAAATAATTTTCCCAAAATGAAATATAATAGCATGGAAGCCCACTTCAACATTAGTCAATAAACTAATAAGCTTGTTAAAAGAAAATATTTTCTTGGCTACAGTCTTTGAAGAGCATCTATTTATTTTAAAATCCTCTGAAATACAAGAGAAAAAAACTGAATAAATCTTAGCACAGGAATAAAATTTCCCTCTTGGATTTCTTGATTAATTAATGATTAGTAGACTCATATATGAGGCCAAACAGCTGAATGCTTAGAAATCAAGGAAAGAGAATCATAAGCCTTATCTCTTTCCTCTAAACTTCCGTAATAAATATAGGTTTTCTTTTCATATTCATATGATACAAGAAAAAGAAAGTTGTTATTAAATTTGAATTTCCATCTCTCTCAACCACTACACTTCTAGCTGCTTGAGCAAACTTGGGGTTCATGTTTGGGTTATGGGGCTGGTGAGTCTAAGCCAGAGGTTATCTACTTGTTCTTGTAGATAATTGTGAGAGAAAAGTACTTTGGGGAATGCTTCTTTTATTTATCAAAACTTTTAATTAGCAAGCACATTACACCAGGACTGATCAGATAACTTCTCATTCCATGAAGGGTTAGTAGATGTTTTAGTAGATGTTTTCCTGCTTCTGAATAAATATGACAATTACATGGGCTAAGGCATTAGTACCAATTTCAATTTTAAATCTCACAGACTCCAAAATTTTGTCTTAACAATAAGATATTTTGTGAATGAAAATAATGAATCAAATGAATTTTTGCTTGTTAACTGTTAGGACTGCATCATAAATTACTCTGTCTGGACATCAGAGAATCCAAGAGGGGAAGAGAAGGAGAAGGAGTGAGAGAAATTGCCTCTGGTGACTGTCTCATAAACACAAACTCCTGCTCAATCTTATTGTCACAGCTCTCCTAACAGTCCTTACCTTTGTGCATTCTTGGGATAGCAATGGGAGGATTCTTTTCCTGGGAGGGAATCAGTGTAGATTCTCTTTCTTATCTTTCTTCTCTCTCTGGAGAAATTCTGCATTTGTGGTGTCTCATCCCATTTTCTCCACAGGGTCACTTCAATATATTTCACATTCCTTCACATAAACTCATTCTGTATGTCTGACTTGCTATAACAAGTATGTAATCAAATTTTCAATGTATAGTTTTAAGGGTTAACAAAAGAGAATTAAGATATAACTCATGATTTGCTTATTTAAAGCAAGTGGAGTTTAATTAAACAAAATGCATTACTTGTGCTGTTTTCAGGCCCAAAGACAATGCTGCTTTCTCAAAGAATTTCTGAGTTTATCAAAAACACAGGGTTTGTGATTTATCCATTTTTTTTGCCATGATGAATCTATGATTAATATTTTAAGATCTATGTGTTTAATTACCATGAAAATAATCTTCATACCAGAAACTGTTAAAAATATATTAATGAACAAATAGTCTAAGTATTGCAAATGGCAATTAGTGAATAAGTAAATCACTTTGATTAGAAAATTATTACTAATGTATCCAGTCTTGCCTGGGACTGTTAGTAATGCAGATGGATCTGAGTTTTGACTGAGCATCAGAACAATTAAACCCATTGCTCTCCCAGCAGTAGTCAGAGGCAGATTTTTTGGAGTAATCCCAAATTACCTCTTGTGGGGAAATTGGAGCTCAATTCAGTTGGATTCTTCTACCCACCTTGTATAATTCAGAACATTATAGGATGTCCTGGGTTGATGGCGCCTCCTATCCCAATCGTGCCACTTTGTCCTTGTGTTCGACACTGTTATGTCTGACAGC
>JBBMKD010000053.1:16993009-17036200 GCA_037834095.1 Argya squamiceps | reverse complement strand
GGAGGGGTGGTGGAGGTTTGTTTTCTGGGGGGCTCCTTCTGGAGATCTTCCCCCTAACCTGTCCTAAACCAGGACATAGGATGACCTTTCATGAAGATCCAGAAGGCGGAAAAACTGGGACAGAATTACATCGTCTTAGTAAATCAGCTGCAGAATTTCTGTTATACTATTTATTATAGTATTTATTAGTATTTAATAAGATAGCTACAGTCTTGAATTCATGTCACCTGAAACTCCAAAACCAGTATACTCACCCTTATTTTGCTCTAATCAACAGGGATTAATACATGCTTCCAGCTTCCTTTAACACATCTGAAATGTGAACTATCTTCAAATGACACTGTATCTATATCCTTTAACTGCATTAGGAAATAGGCACATACCAATCTTCCCATCTCAGGCTCCTAAACCAAATGTGATCCATACAGACAGAAACAGTTTTACAATTAACGATAACACCATAAGGTACCTAAAACTTAGATTATCTGGCATACAAGAGATTTTTCTGGACAGAATGTTTCAAATAGGATGAATTGACTGTTGTCTACCTGTGGAGTTGTGCCATTACAGTATATACTTACTGAACACCAGAATTTTATGTAATGCAAGGCTAACACTAGAACAGCATTTTGGAAAAGCTCTGCAGAACTAGACAGACTGCTTTCTTCAGAATAAATTAAATGTTGATGTAAAAATTTAGCTAATTATTCTTGGGTGCGGCAAGCTTTTTTTCAAGCTATAGCAAACAAATATTGCTAAATTCTTTAGGGAGCCTGGAACAGGGAATTTGTTAGGTGTGCCTTACATTAATTTTATTTGCTAAGAGGTTTGAGGTATGAAGCAGTGGCAGATCATCCTTAGTCTGTGAGGAATTGAGTTATAGCAATTATGTCTAGACCAGGAAAGAGAACCACCTACTGATCACACCCTATTCAGTAAAGGAAATCAGTGCAATAAACCTGTCAAAGGTGTGTCATGACATAGGGTGAAAGAGCCTAAGTTCCCCATTTCTAAATCAAAATTCATCTTTCCATCAGCAGTAAGCCCACATTTTGAAAGAAATATCACTTCTTCTCCAATCACAGCCACAGTCCTCTTTAGAAAATATTTCCAAGGTGTGACACATAGAGATGGTGGAAATTTTGCTTTCTTTAAATACTTGCATAGTCCTCTGGGAATGGAAGCAGGAAAAATATTCCTCTAGAAATAGAAAATTTAATGCTAAAGAGGAAGAAAAAATTCTGTTCTTCTGTAAGAGGATGAAAACTATGGAAAATTATTCTGAATTTTTCTTGTATCATGTTAGAAACTGAAATCTACTGAGAGAAGTTGTTTCAGGTCATAATGCTTAATCAAAATGGAAGATAAATAAAGTCTAGTTTTCTAAATTAATTGAAAAGTATAAGTTAGAGCTTCAGAACTCTGATTTGTTTCATGTAGCTTGTGTGGGTCCTCCCCAAATAAACCAGAGTAGTAAGAAAAGCAATAGTCTGTTAAAACTTTCAGGTCTATTAAATCATCGTAGTTCATATCACTGGGTGTAGGTGCTTTGTGGTTGTCAGAGTCAGTGGAAATGAAGAAAAATTTTCTATGAAAGTCAAGTAATGTAACAAAATATAGACTGTGTTTTCTTCTGGAGACTATAAGTTAACTAAAGCAGCTATTGTGTTGTGTCAAGAAAGACAGCAGTTTCATATTTATAGGCTGAGTAAATAGTAGAGTGCACTTAGGGCTCTCAAATATAACAAATTAGGTCCTAATATCCATATCCCAGTTTGTGATTGAAAACTCTATCCCATTTCTTTATTCCAACTATTTTAGCCTGACAGTGAAGGATGATAATCTACCAACTAGCAAGGAATAAAATATGCTACATCAGGTGTAATGTGCTTAAACAGAGAAGGTCTGTACTAAGGCTAAGAATTTTGCATGGTTTCAAGAATATAAACAGGCAGATAAAATATTAAACAGGCAGCCACTCTGTGAACATCTCAAAAATTGCAGCTAATGTAACATATATATCATTGGCTTCTAAAATTATCAGAATTCTCTCTATTGAGATCGTTCAAGCAGGAAAAGCACTAATGTTAGTCTAAACTCTTGATTAATTTAGAGATCCAGAAGTCAAATTATTGAACACAGTGGGGCCAGATTCTAAAGAGACATTTTTCAGAACACATAGGAGAAAGGTAAAAAGAAGGCATTATTATGTAGCCAGGCAAAATGATATAGAAGATGTGTAGAATAAAAGTGACAAGAAATTGAGCTTGTGCACTTGTGTCGCAGACCAGACCTATGCATGTTTTGTCTCAAAAATTCTGAGTATTGCTGCAGGAAAAGTGGCCAGAGGAGAGGGTCCTGAGAGGTGAGGCAGAGGTGTTCCTGGCCAACATCCTGCTCCACCTGGAGACTCGTGCTCAGTGTTGTCTTCCCCTCCCTGTCAATTCACTTCCTGAAAAAGGGATATCTGTGCTTGTGTGAACAAATATCTGAAAAGTCTAATTTACATCAGAGGTATGTACCAGGTAAACTAAAAAGTGACTAGATTGGCTAACCTCACTCTCTTTTGTCTCTTTTTATTTGGCCCTCCTTCTACCCCTTTTACCTCTCTTTTCTCTGTCTCTTTTTCTCTTGCTTTCTCCTCTCTTTCCCTTTTGTTCTCTCACAACCCCAGTTCCAAACCATCCATGCAGCAGCACCAAAATGGGATCTAAGGACTGGTGATACTGTTTGTTTTCTTCACTTGCTTTCCCTTGGATTAAATGGCATAAGAGATCCCTGACACATGGTGCACTGTCTGTTCAGCCTGATGAGAGTTCATAGTGAACATCTTGGCCCCTAGTGATGGATCATAGCAAGGTGAAGACAAGAAATAATTGTGATTGAAAATTAGCTGTGTGTGGAATTCCAGTTTCCTGGCATTTTAAATTTAAAGCTGTCGTCACCCTAAAGTTGTTAATAATTCTTATGGCTAGTCCCAATCACACATTTATATGAACGCTGGGGTACTAGTTGTTTCTTCGCATATAATACACTGATGTTACTATGTAGCACTTTCTCAAAAAATGTAACATTTCCATAAATGAAGAATCATGATAGTGCTAAGTTAGAAGACTGAAAGGACAACTAGTCCAATTAAATTAGCATTTAAAAAGTTTAATATTTTTACATTATAATGACTAGAGATACCTTATTAAAATTTTTTATTAATCTCTAGATCATTGTAACAGCAAAACATTTTTAGTCCCAAGTGCATTCTCCAGACAATCAAACAGTAATATTGTGCCAGTGAAAGATTCCAGACCTATCTCAGTGCTGTTATCAAAAGGTTGCTGAGAGGAAGAAATGTTTTTCAGGCAGTAGCAATGATCAGGTCTAGTAAGTGGAAGACAATAGGTATCATACCAGACTTCTGAAGATTATTACGAAATCTGAAGACAAGGGTTGTTTGGATTACATGCTTCAAGGAAAGAAAAGATCGAACAATCTGTGAGAGACATTTAATATGCAGGAGATGTTAAGCATAGAGTTTTATCCAGAAGTAGATTTAGGTACCTATAATGAAATTTGGGTATCTGAAGACAGGAATCATCTGCCCTAATTTAGTGTTTTATCTTCTAAATTAAAGCTCTATCTGTTGATGATAGAAGAGATAGGTAATTCAAAGGGCAAATTCTCTAATTACCCATATAAAGGGTGGAGATACCATCTCTAATTTCAAAAAGAATCAGATGTAAATTGTTTTTTGATAAAATGTCCATGTAGATAAAGTAAAAATGTACATAAATGTTCATTTTAATATTCAATTCACTAATTTTTAATATTTGAGTTATGCTGGTTTAATTTCTTCTTCCCTTTCTTTTTCACAAAAAAAGCAGGATTATACCAAATGTGGTTCTTAATACAATAAGAGTAAGATGTGGAGAGATCTGACAACGTTCTGAACAGAAGACATGAGATTTTAAATGTGAATAAGGCTGCATATGTGTGCAAATCGATTTTACTTTACCATGAATAAAAGCATTAGTCATGATACTGTCACACTAACGTTCAATTGAGAACTCTAAGTCAGTGAAGTATCAGCAAATCTGTGAAATTAACTTATTGAGAACATTCACATATGGAGTAATCATTTTTTGCTCAAAAGGATTTATATTTGAAATTCAGTATTATATTATAAAACTAACATTGTTTAGTAATGGCTTTACAAAAATCATGGAATTTCTTAACAAGACTACATTGCTCTTGGGCTACAACTATGTTGTAAATAAGTCAAGCTTCTTCTATAATCTAGATGTCATCTAATACCATTGCATGCTTCTGCACTGTCATTTTTTATTTCAGTTACATTAAATGCTGTCATAAGAGCTTTTCAATAAATATTTTTGTGCTTCCAAATGGTTACAAAGCCAATGTATCATATATATCTACCTAGGCAAGATTATCTATCAAGTTAAGAAATGTTTTCTTTTCTATTGTAAGCCATGTTTAAAAGTAAAATGACTATTGAATTTGCCCAGAAGCAAATTAAAACATTATCCATCAGAAATATCACCTACAATTCTTGCAAGTCCCCAGTAGTTTTTTATCTTATTAATGCTAATTTCTTTCATGAAAAGACTGGTCAATTTGCTTCTCACTTGTTTCCATGGAACTGGAAAAACACTTTCCACATGGTAATCTACCAATATTTTTAACATACTAGTTTATTTCTAGCCCTGCTGTTGATTATGAAACTCCTTATTCAGAGTATGGATCTTCCTTTCATTGCTTTTCTATGTTGTGATAGTAATTTTTATTTAAAAGGAAGATCCAAACCAGATTTTCTAGATGTTAATAAAACACAGGGGGCTATTTTTCCTATCTGTTGTTCCATGTTTATGTTGGTTTAATTCCACTGAAGTCAATGCAATTACTGTAGAGTAAGAGAATAGTGTTGTTGCAGTTAGTTATTTCCAAGCTCTTAGTGTTTCATCTATTTGGACATATGCAGTTTAGAAACTTTTGAATGTCAATTGAAATTGATTGAAAATATTTGATGTTATGATCTTTGCAGAGTAACAGTATCCACCATGTGTGAACATTTTAAAGTGATAAAAACAATCTAAGTCACATCTCGAAAAAACATAGTGTCAGAAAATGCACCACCTCCTAACAGACCAACCAGACCAATTTCAATTAGGTATGTTGGTATCAATCCTACTGTAGCAATATGCAGGAGTTGTTAGGATCTGAGACCGGATTTTAGCTTTTATGAGTAAGTGGTGTAAATGGATAGGAATGTATTCTGTTTTCTGGTAACCCTAGGGTGTTAAACATACTTGATTTTCATGTGAGAATGAAGACATGACTTGTCAAATATTCTTTTGAAAAGTGAGTATATCCCATGCCATTCATTTCTGCATATGATGAAAGGTCAGACCAGCAGTAGTTATGTTTTTGCTTCTATCACACACACACACACACAGACACGTACACTTTAGAAGGTGACTTGGAAAATGTGAACCTCAGCAATCTTCTGCAAGATATATATAATCTTCCTGAAAGATTTAAATTTATTAAAAAATTATATTTCAGCAAAAATGCATTTTCCCAGAAACATTTCAGCCAGCTTCCTGGACAGTAAAAGTGTTTATTTTCTCTAAAAAGATATTGTGAGCAATAACTTTATTGCCAATGTTGTTGCTCTTAGTATTATTTGAAATTCATTTTTCTACAAAAGGTGCATCAGGTTAAATGACAAAAGGGACGTTTTAATTCAGACTATTCATCAAATCTATGATACCACTTCACAAAAACAATCTGTCTTTGGCCTGGAAAACTGACTGGCAAACTCCCAGCTTACAGCACCTGTTTCATAGCTCGCAGTGAAGATTTTATAAATACCTTGCAGTCATCTTGAGAAATCATTCATTTCATGATATGACTGAAAGTCGTTCCTGGAATTATAGGCATTCTATTACACTATTTAGCTGTTCCACTGAGTCATTATATGAAATGCCTAAAAGTGTCAGG
This sequence comes from Argya squamiceps, assembly GCA_037834095.1. Lineage (NCBI taxonomy): Eukaryota > Metazoa > Chordata > Aves > Passeriformes > Leiothrichidae > Argya > Argya squamiceps. Next base: position 17,030,185 of record JBBMKD010000053.1, on the reverse strand, counting down.
CATTTCATGAAATGGCTGGTGTCAGTGCTTTAGTAATTTTATGAAACTTAGCATTATGACACTCTATTCACTACTGCTGTGAAAAATCAATTTTTTCCAAGGGAAACAATGTCCTATCAAAGTCCCACTGATATAAATAAGCAGACATATTTGTCATATACTCCTCACAATCTCTCAGCTGCTGCAGGCCTGAGGCAGAATGCCTTTCCTGAGTTTGCTCAGTCAGACACACCTCCTCCACTTTTTGGATTGTGTTTCTGGATGGTTATTTATCAGTACTTGTCACTTAGAGAATTAATAAAGCCACAGGGAATTATTAGTTTAGTTTAGTTTAGTTTAGTATAGTTTAGTTTTTTATTGCTAACCCACACCCAAGTCTGTATTTAGACTTGCTTAGTAATGTGCAACACTAATGAGATAGAGATAGTAGAAAGTAAGAGGTAATAAAAAACACCCACTTTCCTATAATTGACTCAGGCAGAATGAATCCACAGAACAGTTAGTATCATAAAAGACATAGATGAAAAGGGTCTGAAAGGAATTGGTTTGAAAAGTAAAATCTGTCATGGGAAATAGTGTAAGAATTAATTGGGTTTGTGTCCCAAGAAGCTTCTCCAGGAGAGGAAATTATTAATGGCAATTGTGGCTAAATGTTTTGAAACTTTACTGATGGAGATCAGGGTTTTGTAAATGCTGTGGAGGCTGAAGGAAATGTAAAATAAGTAAACGTAAGTGTTCCAAAGTCAAACTGAATAGCTGATGTCCTGGTTCTGAAAACAAGTAATTACCACTGTGTTACCATATGTCTGTAAAGTGAAATATGAAGTATTTATAAATGAAATTATTATGGAAATACTCTAAAATATTATTTTAGGTTAATATTCATAATTAATCAAGAATTGTGCATACAATGCCTAAAACTGTTATTCATTATACAAACCACTTAACAAGACAACCAATAGCAAGAAAGCAAGAATCATAATCTTGAACTGGATTTGAAGGACTTCTTTTGTTGTTAATGATAGAATTTCTCACATGGAAGAAACTTGAATACTTACGCCTTTCTTCCTTTTTTTTTTTCATGCAGCTAGATTTGGGAGCCTTCCAGTTTCTCCATGGGTGAAAAAAACTCCCAAAAAACCAATAGAGCAGTCATGAGTCAATTAATGAAGAAATGAGTGTTAATGAAAATGAAAAAAAGTCCATGTGGCTGTATGTTACATTCTACTGAGGGATGGGAAATTAAACTTCTTGCCAATAGGCAATAGAATAATCTACATTCGCAGTTATTAAAACTGTGAATTGCTATTAAAAAAATAATTCTAGCTCTCACGAAGTATTTCACAATTCTTTTGTGGGTTTACTGAATCAGGGCACTCCTGCTGGAGGTAGCTTACGTGTTTATGAAAATCTTTCTTCATAAGCTTTATGCTAATGGTTGCCTTTGCTCATTCACAGTAGAAGGAAATTAACATGAGGTGAACAGATTTGCACAGTAGGAAATGTGTGTAAGCAGACACCATCTTATAGTTGTTTGAGTAATTTGGGGACATTTGCAGAAAACACCCGGCATGACTTTCAGTACTGTTATTTGATGTGCCTTGCGCTGAATTTCTCCAATGTGAGCAAGTAGTGAAAAGCACATGATGAGCCTTTGTAGCACTTAGGTTTCATCAGATTCTTATATTGCATTAATTACTACATATTTTAATATATTCAAAAAGGGCGTGGGAATGACAATGCTCTATCATTTAATTCCTGATATTTAAAAATATCTATTTATATGAATTTTGTTGTTTTTATTTTGAAAGTAAACTTGGAGTCCTGGGAAAGTACTTCAGAGAGTTGTCCTGGCCTGACTGTCAAAGTCTAAAAGTTGTTTGATGTTCCTGTACTAGCTATCTACTTGATAATTTTCCTGTATTTTATTAACTTTATCCTAAATAATACAGAATCTAAGAAAATCCACAAAGTTCTCTTCTGCTGCATTATATGTGAAAGAGGAAATAATTGATCAAAATGCCTGAGAACATATAGGGGATAGAGCCACCAGCACTCAGCAGTCCAAGGAGATTTTGGAAGTGAAGTGTAGTAACAACCATATTCCTGCAACTGCCTTTTTCTCTCCTTGTGTACCACACAGGGCTGCAAGGCTGGAGTGAAAGGCAAATACTGCAAAGGGGTTGCACTATAAATAGTAACTACATTTGATCTTGCCAATAACTTTGCGTGTATTCTGCCTACAAATGTCAGGTCCAGTCATGGTGCCTCCAGCTTAGACCCCATTTTGTCTAAAAAAGGGGGGCAATGTGGCTAAGAGTCTAGGTTAAGCATTAATATTACCATGTTTGAATCATTCAAATAACGCTGTGATGTCGTTGGGACTATCAAGGATACTTTTGATCATAATATCCTGACAAACCTTATTAAAATGTGTATTTATTTAAATGTCATGTTAACATATTTTACTGGTTTTTTTTCAGCACACATACTATATTCAGATAAGGCATATCTTGAGGGAGGCAAATGGAACCTGAATTTTCAATCCTACTCAAATAGGATATAAAGCTAAATCTGGTACTTATGATACTTCTAGCACAAATACTGTATAAAGTAACAATTGCAAAGGCATAACACTATTCATTATGAGCACAGAGCTGAAATGTTAAGTGAAATAGAAATTTTTCTGTTAAGACTTGGTAATGGGTGCCTGGATAGAAATTATTTTGAAAGAAATAGTTAAAAAGAGGGAAATCTCTCTTATTTTACTCAATAGGTACACAATTGCTCCTACAATGAAAGCAGGTTAGATCTCTAAAGTCTGCAGATTGAATTCTGTCCCTGAATGTTCCGAGACAAATGGAATTAAACAGATTTCTCTAGAGGATGAAATCAGTCACCATTGTGCTGCATGGATAAATTAAACAGAAGAACAGTATGTCTGAGGAGAAAAAATACATTGTCTTAAATTTTCCATGGCAGAGTACTTATATTTCACAGCATTGCATTTGTGCTCAATAGCAAAGCTTTGGCACTGCTCAATTGTTGTAACAAAGAGCAGAATTGTACTCTGCTTGGTTTTCTCAGAGAATGGGCCACTTAACCAAATAATGCTGTAAGTGAACAGATAAAAGTGGGCTACTGATTTTACAAATGATCCTCTGCTACTGCCAAGTACTTCAGAAAGCTGGCATGAGCTTTCCAGCAGGAAATATCCCTATATGCAATAGTTCCCAAAGAATGCCAGCTAATGTAGAACAAAGAGGAGTCTGAATGTGTCATGAAGTAATTTTGAGAACAGAAGGCCAGATATAAGGCTATGGAGTCACACTAAAGATACATTTGGCTCAGAGTTTTTGAACTATGAGTTAGCAAATTCTATTAGGAGACCTGGGCATGAAAAGCATTTGGTTGTTTTGGAAACAGGAAATAAGAAGTGCCCCAGAAGACACTAGTGAGAAAAGCTTTTGCTCTTAGCAACTTCATGTTAGCTGAACAAATTTGCATTTGGGCTCCAGCTGAAAAAGCTGTACACTAGTAAATGGAAATGGTAAAACCAAAACTTATCTATCCTGCATCTGCTTCTCACACATTTTCTCTCTTCTTTAAAACAAGCAACTTTGCCAGGACAGTCTACAATGTCTATTTGGGGTCAAGACAATTTCATTATATATAATAAAGGCAGAATTTGCAAACAGTAGTCCAAAGGCTACCTAGGAGAAAAACAAAGTGAATAAATGACTAGAATATCTTATGGGAGTGCAGCAGAAATAGAAACAGTAGAAACAGAAAGATCTGAGACAAAAAACAATAGGAGTAAGTGGAGTAATTTGACAAAACTGTAGAAAAGTTTTGATATTCTCTTTTTTAAAACATTTTTTACTGTCTTTACTGTGTCTTGCATTCAGAAATGGGCACAGTGCACAGCATTTCTGGCCTAATTCCCTACTTTGACTCACACTTGCTGCCTTCTGAACTATTTTTTCCCAAGGATCTGTTTTTTCTATATGATATTTTCTTCCTTGTTTGTCCTCCTCAGAAAAAAATATGCGTCTTCTCAATGTTTTATGTCCTCTTTTTCCAGGATTAAGGCACCAATAACAAAGAAGGAGATATGGCTTTCATTTATCCCAAATTTCTCAGGCCACTGGGGCATCTTTTTTCCTCACCTTAGCAGCACAGCTGAAGGGCATCAGGAGTCAGTGCTCTGGTGATATTTTGCTTGCTCCTCCTCAGTTGCTTAAATGAATTGATGGTTCTGCCCATAAATTGTCAATCAGCCAAGCACAAGAAAAGTGAAGCATATTTGAATGGCTGTTTACAGATATATTAGTGAGCTAAGGAAGATTCATTTCTGTTTGTCTTCTCACCAGAAGAGTTAGTGTTGAAAGAGAAAATAAATCCTTTTCCTTGCTCCTTAGCAATAGCACCTGCATTTTGAAACCAATACAGGGATTCAATGGAAATAGGAATTTTATAAGTCTTCTCAAGGTTTATCAGGTGTCCTCCATGCATGCACAGAGAAAAGAACCTGAAGTGAAATTAAGATTGAAAGAAAACAATATATCCAGAGAAGAAAAAAAAGTTTTCTGTTATGATGTAACCTCAACATTTTATTGGATCTTCACAAAGACCTTTCCAGTATGTGTTTTTTCTAGTTGACAAAAGAAAAGAGAGTAAGAAAGATGCCATGGGAAGAATCCAACCTCCTGGAGTAAATTCTGATGAGTTTGGGATAATATTCTATCTTCACAGGACTGATCTGCTGTATTCTGAAGGAAAATCATAATAAATGAAAAAAAATACACATATACAGGAAATTTTAGATCAGAGGGCTCTCTGAGTTATAGCCTCAATTTAATCCTCACTCAAGACTCATTTTTGAGACTCAGGTGAATCAGAGGCTCTGTTACTGACTCTTTCTGTCATGCAGAATTTCACACCATTATTTATACCATTCTCATGAGATTTTTTAAATTGATACTTAGAAATCAGTCAGTGAGAGAACATGAGAGCTTTTTGATCAGCAGTCTTTGACACTAATCAAGGCAGAGTCAGTGAGGCATCACTCATTAACAAAACTCATCCTTCACTGCTTCTGCCCCATCACAAATTCCACTTTATGTTCACGCAAAGTGTATGCAGCAGGCTCAGGTACAAACATGGCTTAGAAACATCAACTGCTACTTATGTATTTAAGAAGCATTTTTTAATGTGATTTCAGCCAGGAAAGTTCATTTTCAGAAAGCATAATAGTTATGGCTGACTCAAGTGATGAAGACACAAAGAGCATTATGCAAAGGAGTGTGAAAGCACAGGGATGTCAGAAACAATATAGCAAACTGTTCCAACCCTGCATTTAGATCAAATTCTTCAAAGGAAGTAGAAGGAAATGAATGCTTTTATACTCCTCAGCTGGTTACCAGGAGACAGAAATGCCTCTTCTTCTGCAGATTGGAAGGACAAAAGGGCCTAATAAACAATAATATAGGGAGATACGTATAACCAAAGTATAAAGTTTCAGTGCAATATTTCTATTTACAATCTGGTAACTTGTGTACCACTAAACATCTTCCAGAAAAGTTCACTCGTGTCAAGTGGTTTTTATCTACATTTTCTAGGCTTGAACATATTAAAGAAGTAAGAGAAAAAATTCAGTCGCACATTTAGTCCATATATGGATTTATGTCTTAAACATTTTAGTTGCACTTGATGTCTTATTCTTCCTGGTCCAATAAAGCTACACTGCACTGCCAGAGAAATGTAAATTGGTCTTAAAGTGACACTTTTGGCAACAAGAGATTGATTTTAAAAACCTCTTTTTGTAGTTGTTTTCCCAAATTTAGGTGTACTTTGTCCAGAATTTAAATGCATTTTAAAGCCCCTGCTAAGTGCATACTTGCTCAAGGGCCATTAACCCTGCAAATTAGGACAGCCTTACAGGAGCTCATACTCGAGGTTGGTTTGGCCACTCTCACAATCTCAGGGACAAGAAAAGAAACTGAGCAATATTTGCCTCCAGTTGCAGCTCTGCCAAGGCTGTGAGGCTCTAGAAATTTTGTGTTTCTAAAACACTGGGATTACTAATACTTTAAAGAATTGCCTGTACATTTGAGGTATATCATATTACACTTCAAATCTAATATTTAGAAAGACCATAGTATTTTATTTGAGGTGCAGATTAATTAACCAGCTAAATTAAAATCTTTGAAAAAACAAACCATGGAAACTAACAGCAAAGAGTACTTAATCAGAATCTATGTGTTTAGAGAACTACTTAGGTACCAAATCTTGACATCAATGTTGACTTTATGTTTGCCATTTATCAGCAAAGTTAATAGCAGAACTGTTAGAGTGTGATTGAGATATGGACTTCAGATCCCTCACCAACTATAGTTTTGGTCATGTATCTCATCTGCTTTAGAGAAATTCATCATCATTACAAAGTAAAACAAGAAGAAATATAGTTCCAATGGCTTTGATAGTGAAGGACTAAAGCAAATAGAAATTAAAGACAGATAGCAATGCTACAAATTTCCTAAATCCTGTCATGGAGGAGCTGCATAAAGAAATATGTGTGATTTTGACATTTTTCTGGGTTCAGACAATGAAAATTCTGAAAATTTTGCTTGAAATTCAGTTGTTGAAACTCACAGCAAGTAAGAGACACCTTATAGGAAGAAGTCATTTTATTTTTCTCCAAAAAGCTGGTGATCACCATTAGTGCTCTTCATAATTGTGCTAATAACTCACATGGTCCTAGAACAGTGAGGGGCCTCATCTCTCAAATTTCAACTCACAAATAAGGTGCAAGAGTACGGATACAGTCTACAGCACTGTGTTTGCCACCTTGGCTGAAGTCTTGTACAGCTGGCTGACCTCCCCCATGAAACTCAGCACAAGGGCTAGAGATTTGGGACTGCCCTGCTCCTAAAGGAGCAGCTGCCACTCCGTGGTGTGGCAATCAATCACCCTTTCTGCAGGGGAAAAGGTATTTTGGACCACAGTCCAGGCTCCAGTTGACAGTGTAAAGGCATGCTTAAGTAAATTTACAGGATCAGAGACAGCCTGAATAAAACTGAGCAACATCTTGAGCCCCAGTTGAAGGCACTCCACAGGACATCCTGAGGCCTATTATTTTTTGCTCTTACTGAATTGCTTTTTATCAGAGAATTTTTTACTTGATATTAAACATGCTGAGCCTGGAGCAGAGACCAGATAAACTTAATCTTTCCTCCTCCCTCATTACATTCTACATCAAGTGACATGATGTGAGGATTAATATTCTCAAAAACTGTCAGGAGCTCTGATATTGCAGTGATAAGGCACCATAAATACTCTAAATAATCCTCCATTTATTGTGAAATTTCTGGATTCTGAAAGGGTAAAATTGGTAACATTCAACTAATATAATTAATTTGTACTGAATTGTTTGACTAATTGTTAGAAGAATAACATTAACAGAGAGTACAACAGAGGAGCTCTACCAGTATTGTTATAGATGGGAGTAAAACCCTCCTGATCAGAACAGTCACCTCTCTGCTGTATGCACTCCGAGTCCTCCCAGGTGTCCCAGAGTGTTTGATTTAGCTTTTGAATCTCCAGTTGACCTGCAAGATGTGTGAAAACTCAAGTACCCAGACAGCTTTCTATTAGCTCTATGTCTGAGGAGACTCAAGAGTATAAATTAATCCTTTCAAAGTCAATTGTAACTTACCTTCATTAAATTGGCTCAAGATCATTCTGCTTGAGACAATAACATATGACTGACTTAAACTTTTTTCTAAACACTGACTTTTCCCTTACTTTCTCCCTTATACAACTGTTTGCTTTTGACATTGACTGTCAGAGCTGAAAGAAGAGGCACATTTGAGACTTTTGATTTCTGAGAGGGGGACGGAGCTCTCAAGCACCTTAATGTGTGATATACTACTACATAAATACCTGATCAGGAAGAGTCTCTCGTCTGACTGAAGGAGAGGAATCAATGCAGAGGAAACAGTAAAATGGAAAAGGCTATGTGGTCTCTGGTGGATATCTACTTTCTACCCATTTAAAAAGGTTTTCCTAGTATTTAATATTCCCACAGAGCTCTCAGTTCCCTAAGACAGTGACAGAATACAGTCACTCACATTTGTGCGAGCGCCAATGCCAGTAAAATGAGTTCTGCTATGGAAGCAGGTGAAAACAAGGAGTGCTGCAGAGCTCTTTACTTCAGACATTCTGAGGTCTTCAGGATCTCCTTTACTCAGTGATTTGTTTCTCCAAACAAGTTCATTTAGAGGAACAACTCTGAAGGGCAATGAACTTGGAGGGGCTGTCCTATAGCTATTTAATCTGGATGGATTGCTACCTAGCATAAAGGCAACATCAAGATTTGGAACCTTGAAGACTTGCAGAGGCATATTTACTTTTACTGCTGATGCATTTGGATGAATCACCTATTCAGTTCAGTGAAACAAAATGTCTGTTTCCAGTCAGTCTGGTCCATATAGATTTATTATACTCTTATCATTTAAAAATGCCAGTAATACACAAATTAAATGAGACCGAACTTAGCACTTTAACTTTCTAATACCTCACATGGATAATCTTCCTTGAGATAACATGTGCTCACCTTATTATTGTCTGCTTTCATGTTTTTTTGGCTTACAGTAGAATTGGCTTTTAAAGACCAGTTCTTTTTTCTTTCATTTTCCCTCATGAAAATATACCTTTCTTTTTTTGATCAACATCCATTAAGCTTCCAAGGTCTATAACTCAAAATGTTATTTGTAAGGAGTATCTATTTGCTTTGAAGTGCTTCTTGGCTCCAAGAATCCTGGAAGAGGACTTTCTGGATCACTTTCTTGAAGGCATGATCCTATTTCCAGTTAATTCTACCTGAAAGCCCATTCAGTCTCAAAAAATACGCAATTTAAACAACTGGCATATCTTTCCCATTTTGACAGCTGATCTCAAAACCAAACAAGTTTCAAAAGAAAAAGCTCCAGTGTTTTTGTGATATGTTTAAATTAATCAAATGCAATCATATCAAATAAGAAAAGCTTAAACCAAGTTATTGCATGCAAGATGCAATTGATTTTTAAAATACCTTCATTTATATCTTCCAATCTAAGCTGTAATATAAAGATGCATGGGTATCAAAGTTCTCACACCAATCCATTGCCCGCACTGGAAAAAAATATTACAATGGATTATGAATCTTTATCCATTACCAGAGTACAGTGCTCTGGTAGTCAATAAAAATTCTCTAGAAGTCATGGGGAATGCCCAGCAACCATGTAGCTTTTGACTTGAAAATAGTGTAACGCCGAGTAAAATCTTCTGGTCATTAGATTGATACCACAAGAGTGTCTGGGGCAAAAAAGAAGTGTCATTAGGATTTAATGGCAGAGTTGGAGTCCTTATTTTTGCCCATTTTCTTGGTTGGATTTCCGACTCCATTTCCTGCTGCTCAGTAGTGACTACAATTATGACTTATCCTGGTTCTTTGTAATGTCTCTTCCTGATTTCAGCTTCCCAACTTCAGTGTGTCCTGCCCTGACACTGGCTTTCTCAGCTAAGCCTTCTTCTAAGCGTGACTCCAATATCCTGTAACCCTGGTCATGACTGTGACACATGATTGTGACACAACTTCACAGAGTGGAGCACCTCAGATATGTCTGATCTCCCTCTTGTGTTAAAAGCTTATGGAACAAAAATGTTTCAAGAGGAAAACAGCAACAAAAAAAAAAATTATTTCTCCTCTAATAATGCCAACTTTATTTTTTTTTGCTGGAACTTGTAAAGGATTTACTGCTCATTAAAAAAAACCCAAACCCACAAGGATTTTTCCAATTAACTCTCCACAATATGCTTTAATTAGATAAAATAATGTAAGATATTGATGTTGGCTTAATCTATATAAGCTTTACAAAGTCTCTATATTTCTTGTTCACTCTCTCCAAATTTAAATATCTTCTCATGGTGCAATAAATATTTTAAATGGAGCAGAAAGACATAAACATAATTAAAAAGTACTCTTGCACCATCTCCTTATAAATATTTTATAAGTTTTTACATTAAAATAATATGAGTCTGAACATAGTGAATTAGAAGGGTATTAGAAGCATCTGTTGAATACTTGATAAAGAACAAATTCAATTTCATTGAATGATAATTTTCAAAGTACAATACGAATCTTTGGATCACTGGGCATACTTCAGTATACTACAATGTTTTTTATATCTCAAGGAGATAAGGATGACTATTTTATTTCATCTTGTAAATTATTTTAAAATTCATGTTGTAGGAAGTTGTCACTTTAAATTTTATAGGCAAGAATTGTACATCAATAAGAAATTATTAATGTAAAATTTAGGATGGTGTGTTAACATAAAAAACCCTGAAATTACTATTTATTAGGCATCTCAGTGGGTAATTTAGTCAGACATACTTTAGTTGTATTATAAGGAGAAAGACATAGCAAAATTTACAGTGTACTGCACAAAACTCCTGACTGTTGTAAAATCTGAAACCAGAACAAATGGAAAACCTATTAAGACTGATTTTCAAATATTCTGAAACCCTAGTTCCCATAAATTAGTGTCAGCACAGTTACAGACCCAACTTGCACAAATGTAGTGTGCGAGCATCTCAAATATCAAGAGATTCAAATAACCACTCTGATGTAAATCTAATTATGTAACTGTATAAACAAACACATGGTTGAATAAAGTGGCTCGTTTGTGGGGAATGCTTTCTCCGGCTACCTGATTCCCCAAGCCAATTTATAGTTTGTGGGTTCTCCAGGTAGCTCGCTGAGGCGTGGATTCAGGCTTGGAAGAAAGAAGCATGCTCTCTCTTGGTTAGAAGGGTGTTTATTGAGTGCAGTCCATGTGGCAGGAGCCTTGCCAGAGCCCCAATGCCCACATGTGGAGGCACGGAGAGAGAGAGAGAGAGGGGGAAGGGGTGTGTGTCCCTTTTTCCCAGCTTGGGGGCTGGGCGGGGAAACACTGACCCAATGGGGAAGGAAGGGGGTGGGGTTACATCGGGATGAACCAGGTACATTGGGGACAGGAATGGGGGTTGAAAGGAACATACCATTACAGACAAATAACAAAATACAAATACAAAAACCTGAAATTCGCGCCTGCTACAGTTGAAAACACAACTAAATAGACACAAAGGAATATGTTATGGGCATGGGATTCTTATACACATTCAAGTCAAGAAATGGGATTTCTTGACTTGAATGGGATTCTTATACACGTTCAAGTCAAGAAATGGGATTTCTTGACTTGAATGGGATTCTTATACACGTTCAAGTCAAGAAATTAATTCAAAAGGACCAATGAAAGTGTACATTCTAGCATCAAGTCCACTTGGTCATTTGTTTCAAACAGCAGGAGGAGGTGGTAACCATTTCATGAATAGTATTTAATTACATTTCACTTCCAAATATAGCAGAAGGACATCTAGTTATGTTGGACAACACATTTCATTTAAGGCATTTGTCTCTGGTGTGCAAATGAAGAAGGATCTGTTGGAAGCATGATTTTGGAAAATTTTCTTTCAAGATTAGTTGTTTTTGCAGTATAGTTTATTAAATGTATTTGTGTCTAAGGTTGTATAGAGCATATTTCAGGGTGTTTCATACAGCTCTTGGCTTTATGTAAGTGTGTTGTTATGGAAGTTTAACAGTGTCCTGTAGGTTATAATTTCATTTATGTTGACCACTATCCCTAGGAAAAATCTATAACACATATATTAAATTTTCATAGAGGTATAATGTTCATTAATTTTTGGCTGCAATAATATATTTACAACCCAAATTTTATGCAAAAGTTAAAGACATTTTGCAGATGTGTTGCATCATAGACTTTAGGATAACTTATTCAAATATCTTTTGAACTTATTCAAAAATCTCTTGATCAAAGTGCCTTATTAAAAGTTCAGCATATAATGAGACAATCAGTTAGTTATCTGTCATAATCTGAAAAAACATGATGCTGTGAAAAGTAATTTTGACATGGGTAAGGATGAAATGGATGAGGTTAGAGTTGTAAAAGTTTCCAGACAGGATGTGATTGACAGCATCATAACCTAAGTATCTGATGTACAAATTGTTCTAAACCATCCTGATAATGAGAGAAAGATGTATTTAGTTGCATGGTTTATAGAGGAAATATGATGTGCTTTACAACAAACATTTTTAGTGCTCTTTCAGTGCCAGAGGGTTTAATAACAGTTTTGTGGGTCCTGCTTATTCTTTATGGAGAGTATCAAAGTTGGTTACTAAAAGATAACTACTTCTTGAGGAAGACATTATCAAATGCTATATAGGAAATGGGAAGGTGGGACTGTGTAATTTTTCCCATAGTATATAAGAGGAAAATGTTGGATACCAACTCCGAGCTGTTTTGGAGTTCCTTATGAAAAACTGCTATAAGAGATTGACAAGGAGAGATAGAATACTTATCTTAGGTTTTCTTTTCTTAAGTTTATTTTTTTATTCTTTATTTTTCTAACATATTAACATATTTCAGAGAACCTTTCATGTGCTTCATGAATTTATTTTAATTTGTAGTTTTATCCTTTATGTCTGTAATTTTATAAAAGGCACACAATTTTAAAAACTATTGAAAAAATTGGAGCTGTAATAGCTTCCTCAAAATTCTACCAAAATCCTCCAAATGAAGGCAAATTAATCTGATAAATCTCTTATTAAAACTTCCTAATCTTTCAAAATTAAAACCACCTCATGAGCTTTTCAATAAATTCCAGTCCACTCATATAATCTACTAGTATTCGTCATTGATTTTTATATTCCTAACAAAGCAAATCTATTTAATTCTTATTTTTCATGTGAAAACTTACAGGAATGTGAACCAATCTATTTTCTCAAAATGTCTTCCTGCTTAAGATACTATGGTGACAAGGATCTTGGAATGGTCCATGTATTTGTGTGAATATTTCTGTGCAAAGTTTCAGTGACACACAGCCGCTATTTTTATATTAAAAATGAAGGCCATAACAAATTTTATGAAGCCTGATAAATTATATTAAACTAGAACAACAACAACATTTAATGTTTTGTTATACAAAACGTGACATTGGGCATATCTAACACACCACCAGAGATCTGATAGCTAAATAAAGGAGGGAAGGATGGAAATAATTTCATTCTAGGTAACAGATTTGAGCTGAAGGAATTCTTTACCTCATTTCTTCATCAATTTTGCCACCCCACAGCTTCTGATTAGCTGCCATCAGACCTTACTAATTGTTCAGTTGCAGCAATATTTGGAAGGAAAACCTCTTAAGCCCAGTCCAGGTGCAGCACATGGCTCTCTTGCAGTCTGTCCCTGTTTTCTCACAGTTTTACTTTTTGCAGGTTCTCTATATTCAGCACTGTTTGCATCCTTTTTTCTAATTTCATAACTATTTGTGAGTAAGCAGGGTTTCTATTTAAAAATGTAACAAGGCCCTTTTACTACAAATGATCTGTAGCTTAAAACTTTATGTGCCAAATTTCATTCCTGAGGGAGGTCACTTGATACTGCTGCTTGACACCCTTCAAGTGATAAATCTCTTATTAAATTAGACATTTCCACCATTGTGAGAATTGTCTTTTATGAGTCTCCACCACGTTTTAAAGTATAAGTGCAAGGAGCAACTAGCTGTTAAAAATGATTCTGTAAAACATGACTAAACTCTGGAACCAGGATAATGATGTCAGACACTACAGGATAAAAGCTAGCTGCTTTATCTGAAGGAGATTTTGTTTAGTAACTACTTGCTACATAACAATACCTTGTTAGACATTTGATAAATATTTTATTGAGTGTTCAGTTTCTAGAGTACATGAAGTACAATTACATCATCACAAATGAATGTGTTTCCCTAACAGCACATAATATTGAATATTGGATTATTTTGTTCATACTGATGCCATCAAAATAAAATATCAGGTGAAATTAAGTGAAACACTGCTACTGTCTCTCAGTTTTTGTGTTGCTAGAGCAGAAAATGTGTTCTGTCTGTCATCTAAGGTAGTCAAATCTTCAGCTACTAACTTTTGGAAGCAAATTTAACATGTAGACCAAAAGAATCCCCAAAAAATCACATATGGAAAAAAAAGAAAATTAATCATTAATTCCCTACTTGATATAAAGCCAAGAAAGAGCTTGCATTTAATGAAGGTAAATTAACACTGTCTTACAGAATACAAAAGGAAAATATTAATCTATTCTTTATTTGCATGTGTATGTTCTTACAAAATCTGAATTGCAGAGGACTATGGCCTGTATCATTCAGAAAGATCTGTAAAATACGATAAAGTCTGATGATGAGTATTCAGCATTTCACGTCACCTGAGAATCCTGTAAAGGGTTTTTTGCTATCTACAACATCTCTTAACATTTTCAGTGGTCTGCTGCAATCCTTTACAGGGACAGCATTTCCATCTGCAAAGATACCCTGCTTTGTTGCAGAACAACTATATCTCATTTACACTTGTCCATTAAAAAAATCCAGCAAGTATATCTGCTGCACCAGGAAAATATGGAAAATCTGTGGAGAGTGAGGGTTCAGTGAGATCATAATAAAGTTGGAAATTTAAGCTGTCATGGCCAGTGATGTCTCCTGACTTATACCTCTTGAAGATCAGATGAGTAAAGGTAGATATTTTCTTCTGTATCTGAAGTCTCTGGTACAGTCTCTGATTCACTAACTGACTATCAGTGCTGCAACATAGTTATATTCCTTACAATTCTGAACATTAAGAAGGATTATCTAAATATTTATTATTTATTAATTCAAATTTTATATATGCAAATAAATAAATAAATATACATGCTTGTATACCAGAGTATGTAGATGGCCATTACTATTCACTCAAATTCACTCAAAGAACATTTTTCAAGGCCTTCATTACCTTCCAAAAGTTCAAGATATTATTTAATTTGTATTAGAAATTATGGTTTCAATCCTTTCAGGGATTTGAACATTGCACAGTACTGTCAGATACCATGATTAATATGGGAATTGTGGAATTTTATCAAGGTTGTCCTGGATCCTAAGTTGTCCAAAGTGAATGAGAAAAGCAAAAGAGCAATTAACCTTGTAGTATAAAATTGTTAGGGGGGAAAAAATCCACACATACAGCAGCAGTCTGACAGGAGACAGAATTACATCACTATATTCTTTGCAGTTGCATGACCACTGAGTAACACTTTGGCTATGGACATAAACTTCATGCTGTTTGTCTTTCCTTAATACATTTTTTTTCCTCTACACATCTTTTTACTAATTCTGTGGTTTATCTCTTTTTTTTTTACTTTCTCTCTATAAAACATCCAACTTTTGCCAAGCAAAAGGGTTCATCTTCTGTAACAGTATCCCTAAGCTACATCTAGAAAGGCAATATAAAATCAAAGGTTTCAAAAATTCCATGCCATAAAATTCAATTGTTTGAGCAATAGATAAGATGATATGTCAGTCTTTTTCCACAGCAAGGATGTATGGAAGAGTAGAATTCAAGAACAAAATTGCCTGCTTTATATTTTATAATGTGTTTTAATTTCACATGGATGTTTTCTGTTGGGGAAAGTAGCATCAGGCTTCAGAATACATTTTTTTTCCCTTGAGTGTGGTTAGTAAAAACAATGTTAAAGTGAAAGAGAATACAGGAACTGTTTACATTAATTAGTTAATATTATATTGTTGTAAGTAGGTTTTTTTCTCAATTCTGTGTCTTCATGATAGCTAAAAATATTTTTTTTGTTAATAATGACATTTGATACAATGAAGGATACCTCGGGATATCTTGATCTGAAAAGGAAGTAGAAAAATATTATTGTTACTGAGTCAGATTTTTTTATTTTCCTTTTTTTATTAGTTTTAGTTACCATCTCCATCCTCCTTTATTTCTTGTTTTAACCAATCACTAACTCTTTCAGTCAAATTACAGAAACTTCTCTGAATAAAATCTTCTTCCAGGTAATTTCAAGTAAAATACGTCTTTCACAGCATCATCTGTAAATTATATATTTAAGAGGCAAAATAAATCATCTGGACCATTGGGGCAAAGTAGCACAGGTTTTCTCAATGTTATGAACACAAATATCTGTTAATAAATCTTTAAAAACTATTTCAGATTGAATAAAGTTGCAAAATAAATAGACTACCTAAAAAAATACATTTCTGCCTTTCAAAAGATGAATTTACATGTGCTTTGACTCAAAAATGTTTAAAGGTAAAATTTGTTTCAAACATTTATCAAGTCCATTCCTGAGCTTAATTTACTTGTGAGAAGTCAAAAAACCCCCAAAGATTAATGTCAGAGTCCAGGGCATCCCTTTGGATGACCTGGGACTTGAGGAAGAGAGTTTGAACCCTGGACAAGGGGATGGAAGTCAGTCCAGGGGAGTTGGAGACCTTGGCAAACAGTCCAGAAAGGCACCGAGTTTGGTTTTAGTCCATGGGAGAGGCTTCCAACACTGAGAGAGGAATTACAAACCTCAAAGGTGTGAAAATAGTAGCTTAGCACAGCACGGGGTGAAAAATTTTGTAGTTTTAGGATTCTTAGCATAGAGGTAAATTTAGGGTATTGCCCTAGGTTCTTCTCCTTCCTCCTTGTACTCCACCTTCTGAGGTAGTTATGACACAAAGTAGTAAGAAAAGATTGGGTTAAGGTAGAAATTACCTTTCTCGTATAGGCAATAGACATTGGCAGAAAATAGTAAATAATGGACACGTAGTTATCTGTATAAGAGCAAAGCAATGCCCCATCAGGGGGCAGTTGCCTTGTGTCCCAGCCACTGTCTGGACCTCAGCTGGGTGCAGAGAGAATTCTGAGATATCATACAATAAACAACAGGAGAAACCTGAAAACAAGGCCTTGGAGACTCCGCTTTTTTCACACGACACGGCTCAGGGCTTTTAGAGGGCCAAGGACTCTTAACAGCCGGAATCTTGGGTCAGAAACCAAACCCGAGAGATTAAGATTTGGCTGAAAAATTAAGTAATCTAGGAAACTCTTTTTTTCACTTCCTAGTCAATCTGTTCTTCCCCTAGTGCCCATGGATTATTTTCCTTTTTCTCATGTAAAATAGGATTACAATTTTAAAACCAAAGGATCAAGGTGTTTGAGAAAATCAGCTCTATACAGGATACAAGAAGAAGTTTTAAACCAGCCAAAAAGCCACAATTCATGTAGAGAAATAAGGGTTGTGGTTGGATAAAGCTCAACTTTTTTCTATGGAATAAAAAAGACTTGGCAATGAGAGTTTTCATTTGTTTTTCTACTATGTGCACAGATTGCCACAAGATACAGGGACTACTCACATGCAATAATGTACACTTGGAGGTGGAATTAGGGATACATTT
This sequence comes from Argya squamiceps, assembly GCA_037834095.1. Classification (NCBI taxonomy): domain Eukaryota; kingdom Metazoa; phylum Chordata; class Aves; order Passeriformes; family Leiothrichidae; genus Argya; species Argya squamiceps. The sequence continues at coordinate 17,012,812 of JBBMKD010000053.1, read as the reverse complement.
ACAGTCTTACTGAGTATCTTTCCTCATTTTGCATGCTTAATTGCTTAAATCAAATTCTAGGAGTGTTGATTTGCATGCACAAATATATATATCTGATAATATAAAACAGATAAATCCCAAAAACATTCACTAGAAAAACAAAGTTCAATCACTTAAAAGTTCATTGGTCATTCTATTTTTCCAATTTTTTTTAATCAATATCTCAATTCCTTTTGTTTTGAATCCTTTAGCAAATGTTTTTGTTTAAAACATTTTGAAATATTTCCTAGTTTCATGTCACGCTTGTCTTGGTCTCTTCCAAAAATTATAACATCATCATAAATATTCAAAGATTCTACATGCCATCACATGACTTGCTAATTAAACCTTGGTATTTCTCAGGTGCTGACGAAACTTCAAACATCAATCTTCTGTAACATTCTGGTTTTGCATGATTTACAAATAACATGTTCATTTTATATTTAGACTCAAGCCCAAATAAAGAGTTCACAAAGAATGTGAAGATTCTACAGAGTCCTCACTTGGGTGCTGCAGACAGTGAAAAACTGAAGGCCTTGTAATGAAAAAATCTGATACATGGTTGGAGGAGATAGAGAAATTACTGCCATGATACCAGTGCCTTTCAGAAAGACTGTGGAAGCCTGTACACAATCCACCAACTTCTTTTTTTTTTTCTGAGTATTTTAGTCAGTAATTTTCAGAATAATGCCTTTGAGAAGTCAAGAGTGCAGTCAAGTCCCTGCTCTTCTATGTGTTCTGGTTTTAAACTCCTCAGGGTCAAGAAATTCCTCTCAGCAAAGCATCTTTTATACAACTTCAAATAGTTCTGCTTTACCAAACCATTCAACAGGCAGATGAAGACATAACATTAATTAATGCATTTTAATTATGTATATTTTATATATATGTATATATCTGTTCATATAGGTGTGGTTATGAATCAGACAATATGACTAAGACAGGAGAGGATTTGATTTAGGATTCAGCACTTGTTAGCTTCCAGCAAATCACTCTGACAGCTGCAGGCTGTGTTCCAGGGTAGGGACTTCATATCTGTCACAGAGAGTCTTGGTCCTGCTATTGCTATGTACAACCTGCTAAAATAGCTCAAACCCAGAAATTCACTATTAAACATATTGTCCTAGGGTGATTATAAAAATAAATTATATTAAAAGTATACAAAAAATACAGGTTATAGCACACAGGTTATAACACACTTACAATATTCCATCTTGCAATGATCAACTTATTTTCATGTCCAGACAGGGCCTGCAACCTCAGTAATTGGAAAGGAGAATTTATAACAGACTCCATATGTATCTTTCAGAAGTTCTAACTAATATTTTTGTGTCCTCATAGAGGAAAGAGAAAAATAGCCCTCAGTTTGGACATCTGTTCAGTTTATTCTCTGAATATTAGAAAAAATTTTTTTTCTCAAAGTTAATTTCACTTCTTAAAAGGTATATATGCACACACAGGTATGCTGTAAACCCTATTTTACATAGATCTATGGCAACAATAAAAATTTATTATTTTGAATTGTCTAGTCTGGCTTTCTCCACTTTCTAATTTTTAGTAACTGCAGGACAAGTGAGTATCTAACATCTAGGCTTACATCCAATGTTAGATAAGGAATGATGATAAATCAAAAATATTTGGATTTTTGACAACATGGAAAAAATTTAAGGAGCATACCAAACATATCTATAACTAAATGGGCATAACAAACATATCTATAATGAAGTATTTTCAGATTATCACTTTGTTGCATGGGATCCATCAAGAAACTACTTCCAAAATGCTTCCATTTTTCTTTGGATAGACATCCGCAGCTCCTACAGCTGTAATACAAGAGTTAAATTTTCTTTAACATTGTTCATCCAAACTGCATATCAAAGCACTTTATGGGGGTGCAATAGCAGACAGAATGAGAAATTAAAATTTAGTTTTACAATGAAGTGACTACAGAATGGTTCTGTGGGGTTTTGTGTTTATTTCATCTCACTGATCCCATAACAAATTTGCTTAGTTTAGCTTAGTTTATGATAACATATTGATTTATTTATCAACTACTGTGCTTCAGAATCCATCTAGCCCTGCATATCAAATCAAACTGAATTATTTCCTGATACACACTCTCATATTAACAAAAGAATTTACAAAATAACCCAAACTGTGTTCAAAATGTCACCCCACAACTCAACAGCTGGTCTTTAACCGAGATGGGAAGCAGTGTCTGCATTATTTAACTGGTGTCATTTTACCCCATATCTAATTCTGTCTTGATTTAACCTTTGAAATTTCCAAAGAGAGGAATTTCCACTTGTTGCAGATTCTTTTAATTAATCTGAAATTTATTTTCTGCAGACAATGGTTGTTATATCTCTTTCTTTTTAAGATTTCTTAAATAGGATGCACAAGCCCCTGGAATTTCAGCCTAGCAGAAACTAACTAAACTAAACAGATTTTCATTGAGAAACAGCAAACTGATTATTTCATCAAATCTTTAAGTCTAGCAAGTGCTAGACTTCTAGACTTAAGGTAAGCAATATAAAACAACACTTAGTTTCAAAACTCTTCCAAAATAATTGATAAGGTAGACAATGAAGGATGGAGGTGATATAAGGAATAGCTAGGAAGGACCGTGCTCTAAAAGCTAAAATAATGACAGGGTAGGCACCATCTTTCTGGCAGACAGCATGACAGGTATGATTGCTCTACAGCTGTCTGGGACACCTGAAGATACATATGATTCAAATGTAGATTTTGGTATGATATGGACAACCTGAAAGAACAGTGAAAGAAACATGAAGAAGGTCTCAAAGATGATGTCATTAACAGCAGATTCAGACAAGACAGAAAGTTATCTGATCAGTGACAGAACTGGGGCATGCAGGACTGTTTTGAAAGCATAACCAGGGTGTCTGTATTAGGTCAACTCTACAAAGTCCATGACATTCTCAGCTCTAACTATTGGCTTTATCACTAACACTCAGTGTGAAATACTCAGTATTTTTATACCTTCACAGGTTAAAAATGCAATCTCAGAAAATTGGAATTTCCTTCCAAGGATATTAAATAACAAATTGAGCATGGATTTTTTTTTACTCTAACAGAAAAAAGAACCAAAGTCAATCAAGCCAAAGTCAGTCAAAGCCAAAATACCTTGAAATAAAGTTTTCAGGTTTGCTCTTGCTGTTAGTTTTGGGATTGTTTGCAGGTTTTTTTCTTTTCTTTTTGTATTGCCTATACTGTGTATATCAATAATAATTAAGGTACTTATTTTGATTTTATTAGTTATTACTATAAATATATTTTCATTTACTGCTGTAACAATAAATTCTAAGAGCATTGCTGTGAATTAAAAATTTCCATCTTCTAATCAGTCAGCAGATATTCTACAGAATTCATTCCCATTCAACAAGTCTGCATTAACGATTTTAGAGTCTTGAGAGCCCCTCAGTCTTCATCCAGAATATTTATGGAAGACCATATATCTTATTGAGCAGATGGTGTACAGGAAACAGACAGAAGAGCTTAATTCTTCCCTCTATGAGAAAGTGTGGGCTGAGAAGGAATTTTGTTAAAGCCCAAAGAGTTTTGCTGTTATGAAAACTCTCTGAATGGAATCAGACCTGAAATGCAGAAGTGTGCAAGATTCCTCTGAATCAACATTGGCAGGAAAATACATAACTGTTTTCTAGGCAATTTGCTATTCACAACCTGCCCTGCCAAAAAAATCAAATTTGATATGAAACAGGTACTGTGTGCAAAATATTTTAGGAAAGGACAGTACTGGAATAAATAACATTCCATATCAATTCACATTATCAGCATACGACACTGTAATGCAAGGCTAGTGTATAATTTAGCTTCCTGTATTAGATGTCATTCTTCTAAAATTCCTTTCAGTGTTCCACATGAGAATGTATGAATTGTCACAGAAGAACAGACCAATACACCACCAAACAAATCTCACAGAGGGCAAAATGATGTATGAATATATTTGTGAAATTTGATTCAAGATACAGATCTGATGCTTGCTGTGTTTTTTGCTTCTTTCCCTCTCTTTTTTTTTTTTTTTTTTCTGTTTGCTCAAAGTATTTCCATTCTCCTATGTGCGTTGGTAGAACAGGGTCTTCTCAATGATTGCAACTAGGAAGAATAATTTAATACCAAATCAAGTGGTTTCTTTTCTATGCAGTAACAAGTTATACCTATTTGTTCTTATTACACTGTGGAATATTAAAGTGCTTCTCCTGTTGCTACAAAGATTTTTGGGTTTTGAGATAGTATTATCCTGTTTTTGGGGTTGATATTTGCTTTTTTTTTACTTTTAGTTTTTGAGTAATGCACAATTATCATACAGATATACGCATTATGTTTGTTTTACTACTATACATCATCAATGCACAAATAGCTCCAATTAAAGGTGACTGAATCTAAAATATGAATAAAACTTTATTCCATTTCATGATACTTATGGATTATGCTGTAGAAGACTTTTATTAAAAAAATGTGTTTGACAGCATTTGGGTATGATCAATAAAAATTTATCCTAAATTTCTGAAGTAGTCACATATCTGGTTGCTGTGTCAGTTACCCCAGAAAGGGACTTGTGTTACTAGCATTGAAAGTCTGAGAGTCACATAGAGCTTTCCTAAATAATGTCCACCAGGGAATATTTTGAAGTAGCCAACATTGTTTTCCTTTTCTATTTTTGCCTGGCTCTTGCTTTAGTGACTAGTGTCTTTAGGAAGCAGAATGCATCATCATGGCTCATCATCATATTAGATTTTATAAATAAATAAATACAGCAACTTATTGATGAGAAATTTCAAACCATAATCATTTTACTGAAGACACTCATTCAGCATATGGCAGAAATCAAAAAAGTAAGTTGATATGGCATTTCAGAGGAAAAAGTGTATTCTTGACCTTCAGCTGGGTTCCAAGCATCACTTCTGATTAATTTATTCTCCAAGAATAAAGACTTTGAAAAATGAAACTACAACACAAGATCTTACTCCAGAGAATTTGGTCACATGAGTCTTTGTTTTGTCTTTCTCTAAATTCAAGAATCTTCTAAATTTGATTGTATTGCTGCTCAGCTTCAGAAAACTTTAGACATGGAAGATATTACAATTTTCTTGACATTCTATATCCTTGAGGAAGGGCTGATTTCCCAGGTCTCCAGATGAGAAGTGATACACATAATGAGTTCTTTAAGAAGCAAACTATTTTTGAAGTGGGCAGCATGACTACTGGTGGACTATCTAAATGCAATGGTGTTGGCCTTTGTTTTAGAGGGTAAGGCAGAGGGAAGAATGCCAAATTCTTACCAAGTTACTAAATGATGTTGAGAGACCTATTCCAAAATCAATATAACTTCAATTATTACATTATTCCATAGTTGAGTCATCTCAAAATCAGTGCGCAAGCCCTTTGTAAGTTATTGACACATAATCAGTGTTAAAAGTTAAACTAGAGTTAAAAGATCTTTGTCTTGAGATAAGTGAGAAGAAATTTCTGTATAGAAATGTGTATAACCTGTTGGCTGGATGGAGTCACCCATATCAGAAATAGCTTTTTTTTGAGTAACATCAGGGAATATTAATTCCTATAGTCTTCTTGCTAATCATATGTTGGAGTGTGTGGATGCTGATGACTTTTTACCTGATAATGGGTACAGATATTGGTTGTGTGAGACTTCAAGAAAAACCTCCTGTAACTGAAGAAAGTTACAGGAGCATTCCCTGAGCACTAGATCAGATTCCTGACTCAGATTCCTGCAATGAATCAATTATCTGGGGGACTAAGTGAGGTTTCTTACTATGGCTGTTACCTGGGCTCTTTTAAGCTTAATTGGAAATACATCCTAAATTGGAACTGGATGACCACTTCTCATTTTGTTACACTTCTGCCCAGAATCTTATTGATGTTCATGATCAGAATGAGTATCATGCTACACTGGGTTTTACATTTTGCAGTCCTATGCTTATGATTTAAGTTTGGTACATCCAAAACTAAATATCACAGATCGAGAGTTTGAAATTAAAAATACATCTTTATGTAGACATTTTCTAATAATATTTTTGGAGGATGACACTGCTCAGTTTTGCACTGTTTTTGCCACTGAGGTTTTTCCTTATATTCTGAGATAACATGGAAGACCATCAACTCTGTTCTTATCCATCTAATGACTTGAAAAAAACTCTACAGTGAAACTGAAATCCCATCCAAATATCACAAGAGAACCAGAATATATTTTCACTAACCTGATATGTATTCATTTATATTTCTGTCCTAGATCATTCTTCAAATCTGTTTTCCATGTCCGTAGTTCCATTACATAAGAGTAGATGTTATTAAATGATTAAAAGTGAAGAGAGCTGACCGTTACAGGAATGCACTGCAGTTTGTCATTTTAAAGTCTTCCCCAGAGGAACACATGCTTTATTTGACATTCATTCCTTCCATCTCTTTAGATTATCATGTACAGTCTAATAAAAAATACCTAATAGCATTCTAAGCTGCTTTAAACGTATGGTGTACAAAACAGTATTTTTTATCATGGAACCATAATACAACTGTGTACTTCTGCTTTCCTACCCTTATCTGCAATGTAACCAGGCCTCTTGCTAAGTTATGTTCAGTAGTTTCATTTTGTACCCTTAGTGGAAGAGAGGTACAGATGAAAATGCTGTCCAAAGATATCAAATAGAGGCACTACAATGCCTACAGATCAGGACTGAGGTATGGAAGAACTTATAAAGAGCTTCAATCTGTTGCTCTAGTAACTGTTACCTCACTCTCGATTTATAATGTGAGGGATGGCTCAGCTTTCATCTGACCAACTACACCTTCCAACAAGAGAAAAGGAGACTGGGGGGTGACCTTATCCCTCTCTACAGCTACCTGAAAGGAGGCTGTAACCAAGTGGGGGTTGGTGTCTTCTCCCAAATAAAAAGTGACAGGAAAAGAGAAAACATCCTCAAGTTGAACAAGGTGAAGTTTAAATTGGATATTAGGAAAAAAATCTTCTTAATTGAAAGGGTTGTCAAGCATTGGAACAAGTTAATCAGAGAAATGATTGAGTCACCTTTCTGGAGGTATTTAAAAGATGTGTAGATGAGGACTTAGGGAAATGGTTTAGTGATGAATTTGGCAGTTCTGGGTTAATAGTTAGAGACAATTATCTCAAACATCTTTTCCAACCTAAATAATTCTATGATTTTAATCCTCTGGCCATCATTGTCTTGTCTCACATGAGATATTTTTCTTATTTAATCATTCATAGGGTTACTGTTCAGATTATAGGCAACAGAGATTTTGTAGTACATTTTGATGCACTGGTTTATTTCACAGATTTTAATCCTCTGAAATTCACAGTAACATTCCCATTGAAAGAGGAAACTGTAAGCAAAACAATGTGTGGTACTTTTTTTACACTGTGATTCAATTTATAAAGGGAAAGAGGTCTTTTTTTATTTTCTAACATACGTAAGATCAGTTGAAAAATATAAAATAATGCAATTAGGATCTTGGTCTCTGATTCAGTATTGGTAATAAATAGGGACAAGGGGAGAAAATGCTACCGAGGAAATGGAGTACGAATAGCAACGAACAAGGTACAGCATAAGCAATAGGGAAAACAGCTCTGTAGAGAAGGACCAGGAGATCCTGGTCAGCAGTTGTCCATGAACCAGTAGTGTGTCTTTGTAGCTAGGGAGGCCAACAAAATCCTGGGATGCATTAAGAAGAGCATTGCCAGCAGGTAAAGGGAGCTGATCCTGCCTCTCTACTCAGTCCTGGTGAGGCCACATTTGAAGAACTCTCCCAGTTCTGGGCTCCTCAGTACAAGGAGATACAGAGCTTCTGGACCAGGTCCAGTGCAGAGGTACTAAGATGGTCAAGGGTCTGGAGAATCTCTCTTAAGAGGAGACGCTGAGGGAGCTGAGCCTGTTCAGTCTCAAGAAGAGGTGACTGAGAGGGGACATCATTAATGTGTACAACTGTCTAAAGGATGGGTGTCAAGAGAATGGAGCCAGATTCTTCTTGATTGTGCCAAGCCATAGGAAAAGAGGCAATGGGCACAAAACAATATACAGGAAGTTCCACCTGAACATGAGAAATTTTTTTTGTTGTTGTTGTGTGAGTGACTGAGCACTGGAACAGGTTGTCCAGAGAGGTTGTAGGGTGACCCTCACTGGTGACATTCAAGAGCCATCTGGACACAATCCTGTGACATGTGCTTTAGGATGACCTTGCTTGCACAGGGAGGGTGGACAATAAGACCCACTGTCGTCCCTTCCAAACTGACTTAGTCTGTGATTCTGTGAAAGTTTTTCCTTTTAGATAGAAAAAAAAATGCAATAAATAATGTAGCATAGGTCATATAGGCACTAAAATCTTTTCATTTACCAAGGAATCTAAGTTATAGACTGGGAGTAGACTTGAAAATATGTTAAGTGCAGTAGTAAAAAAAATGCTGTTCTCTGATGTAAAACAGTCTCTGGAGGGTAGTTTCAGCTTTCACAAATTCTTTTAGCTTTCCCTTTAAGAGCAAAATGATGGGGATGTTAAGACATTTGTTTCTCTCTTTGTCAGTCTATTTGACTTTCCTAAAGAAATAGCATTATTTTTTAAAGATTTCTGAAATATTTAAAGTTCTGTGGCATGTCATAGAAAAACAACTTAAACAGCTAAGCTTACAAAATGTTTGAATTTTCTTTTATTCAACCAATTGAGTAAGATGTTTTTGAAGATAGTCCTGAATTTGAGTAAAGAATTAAACAAACTATGGCTAACAACAATCATGATCCTGTTATCATTGCTGATGTATGGCTCACACTAAGTCCTGTTACATCACTGAGAGGTACAGCTGATTCTGCACTTCTTCACAACCAGTAGTTGGAAACTGGAAATATATATATCTATATAGCAGATGCTTAGGATGCAGTTTTTGATGAGACAATGAGAAGAAAAAGAAAGTACTTCAAAAAGAGTCCAGCTTCCAATTAGGAAATGCCCTGTCTGGGAGATCCTGAGCCAGTGAATACGCCTGCAGATTGGAATGACTAGAATCCTTTCAAGACAAAGAGGACATAGTTGGAAGCCTGTTACAATGACCCTGAGAGATGTGCCAGCAGAGATTTTTCTCTTAATCAAACAGAAATTTCATTGCACAAGAACTAGATTAAGATTCAACCTTTTGTTGTGCAGATTTAATGGACAGCAGAAAGTTAAAATCTTCCCTTGGTGACAGCATAATTTATATAAACTCTGAAATTAGCCATGGAAAAACAGAAATAACAGTACTAGGAAAAAAGTCCAATGTAAACCCAACGTAAATCAAAACAAACAAAGGAATTCCCCAAACCACAAATAAATAAACAAAAATGAAAAAAATCCACCCCTTCCAACAAAGAAAGGTGTGAAATAGGAATAGCATGTTTTGAAATTGTCAAATTATAGACCTTGAGGATGCACTCATGACCTCCTATTCATAACATACATTCTGAAAAAATAGATTCCTCAAGCTCAGAATTTTGCTATTTAATGGAAAAAGATAAGATATTTAACAAGAATCAAGGATATGAGGAGCAGTTCTATAATTTGACCGAGATTGGCCTTGGATCCATCAGGAAATTACTCCTAAAATAAAAAGCCTAATAACTCTATCCGTTTTCGGTTTACTTAATTGGGGCTTACATTGCAAATGCAGATACTCTTTTGCAGCACCATATCAAACTCAATAGGAGTGAAAGAAGAATAACAGAAGCTGGCTAAAGAGCGCCAAAGTAGCATAAGATCTAATTTCAGCATCCCTAAAAAACAGTTTGGCACTGGGTGGACCCTAGCTGGACATGAGGTGCCCACCAAAGATGCTCTATCACTCCCTTCCTCAGCTGGACTACAGGGAGAAAATATAACCAAAGGTTTCTGGGTGGAGATAAGGACAGGGAGAGAACATTGAGCAGTTGCCATCACTGGCAAAATAGACTTGGGGAAATGGGTGAATTTATTACCAATCAAATCAGACTAAGTTAATAAAAGACGAGAACTAAAACTTAAAACACCTTCCCTTACGCCTCCCTTCTTCCTAGGCTCAGCTTGACTCCAGACATCTCTGCCTCCATCCCCAACATTGTGAGGGGACAGGAAAAGGGACTTACATTTACCTCATGGCATTTTGTCTCTGCTGCTCCTCCCTCCTCAGGGGAAGAACTCCTCAAACCCTTCCTCTGCTCCAGCCTGGGATCCTTCTCATGGGAGACAGCTCTCCATTAACTTCTCCAACCTCTTTCCCATGAGCAGATTTGCATGAACCCCTCCTTCTCCACTGACCTTGATCTCTACAGAGCTGTTTCTCTCACATATTCTCACTTCTCCCTAACAGCTGCAGCTGTTCTTCCACAGTAACTTTTCCCTCTATTGACTGTGTTTTCACAGAGGCACTACCACTGTCACTGATATGTTTGAGCTTGTTCAGTGGAAGGTACATCTTAGAACCAACTGGCATTTGCCCTATCAGGCATGGGGAGAACTTCTGGCATTGATTTACAGAAACCACCCGTTGATGCCCCTCACTACCAAAACAGTAGCACATAAACTCAGCATAATGGCTTAACACTGGAAGCACCTTAAAAGTAGCTGCATTACAATCCAAGCATCCACCTACTGGATTACTATTCTAGAACTTCTAGAACATAAACACATTTGTGAAAGACTTTCTTCTAATTTCAAGCCTAATTTTATTCATGGGCATGAAGCACAAACAGTATAACCCGTAGGAAACAATTTAAAAATGTTCTGCCATAGTCAAGAAAAATGCTTATATGCTTCAAGAATAGGAAAAATTGTTTAAAACCAGATGAGCCTCACAAAACTGTTTCTTTATCTCTGTATGATTTCTTATCAAAATTAATACAATTTTGCCTTGTCCAGTCAGTGCACAGATACAGAAACTGCACTTAGCTAAAAGAAATGAATCTAGTTTACACCTCAGTAAGTAGCACAGAGTTTAATGTCATTAAATGTAAATAGCCTTCAAAATATAAGGTTTAAAGTTTACATGGATTTAATATATTTTAAAGTATTTCTAATTCACTGGAACTTAGTAAACTACTCATCTTATTCTATTTCTATATAAATGGCCTTATTATTGACACAAGTACTTAAATCTATGTTCCAGTAAAAACTCTGTATTACACTTTGTAGAAAAGAAATGTCTTTTAATTTCATGTAATGATATTGTAATGAGATTAGAATATTTTCTTCTCTCTGCATCTAATTATTTTTATCATCACATTGCTTCTTCTCCATACAGTTTTGTTATTTTACAGCTATAAATTTGCCATACCAATGTTTTGGTTTTTTCTCTTTTTTTGTTTTTCTTGTGTTTGTCTGCTGAATTGATAATTTCATATTGCATTTGATAGCTCCTTAGAAGAACTATATTTTATGAATTATCCCTCTGGTAATCTCCTGGAGCCTTGATTAATATTTGAAGAACTTACTGGGCACAGAAAATACATAATAGACTTTAAACTCTGTAATTATCCTATTTCACTGCTTGATATATGCTATGTAGCTAACTGTGAGTTTAGGTATTGAAGTTACACAAATTGCTGAAACTGAAAGTTAGGGATTTACTTTTGCTGGTGAGTGCCTATGACATGGGAATAACTCCTAAATATTTTCAATGTCTGGAAAGTGTGTTTGAAATTTGATGTCTCAATAGGCAAAATTTCTGGCTATATGTTTCAGGGTGTATTTATGGAAAAAGTACATCACTTGGATAACTTAGTATTGGAGCTGTTTGGGTCATCTTCACTTCCTGAGGACTGCAGCAAAGCATATCTGGAAGCAACAACATTTGCAGTTTGAGATCTAAAACATAATCCTTGCACCTACCTCTGAGAGGATTGTCATGTGCCACAATTAGTCACCCTTTGATTACTTTATTTATTTCCTGAAAACACCTCTTTCAGTCTCCTTTTCAAGTTCCTCTAGATTTGATAATTCCTTCTGAAATTCTTTCTTTTGTGACCTCATTACATATTTCTGGGAAAGGCACTTTGGAGATTTATGTTCAAACAATCTTTCATATTAAAAGAAGAGTATTCAACAGCCATGTAAAATGGCAGCTCTTGTTTTTCATGCTTTGTGGATGGAATTATCTGTGGTCCTTTAGGGTTGCAAACAACTTAACAATATTGTAAATCTGAGGTATTTATCCCCAGGAAATAGGATTAAACTACCTCCTCTCTTGTTTTCTTCTGCTTTACCTTGGTGATGTCCTTATTTTAAATGTGTTTAAGTATTGTACTTTCTCGAGTGCTAGTCATGCTGTTCTCCAGAATAATATGACCTTAGTCTTTTTTTTTTTTTTTTTTAATACTAACAGCAAAAGAAAATAAATGTGCATAATCATGTCTGGAGTGATCCCTGCTGTTGCTGACTTTAGTGAGAAAAAAATTACTCAGATAGGAAAAGCAGAGAGGGAAAGAAAAGGGAGGAAGAGATACACAAGTTCTTTCACACTAAAGAGCAACATGAATTTTTGACTGTGAATCAACAATCAGGAAATGCACAGGTAAAGTGTGATATATATATATATGGTATTTTCTGAGCCTCAAGAATATTTCAGCCAACACTCTGCACTGGAGGAGAGTTTGGCAAGGCACTGGGACAACCTGGGGGCAACCAGTAGCAATCTGGGAAGGCAGTTTATCACCTCCTGGAAGATGCTTTGACAGAGTGTTTATCCACTACTTCACTATCCGTGCTCAGTAGGCATGGAAAAAAACTACAGCCTGGAGCAATGACCACAGAGAAGATCTGATACCCTCAGTCAGCCCCTGCCAACACGCAGCAATTTCAGTGCACTTTTAGAGGGCACTTGATGTAGTTCTGAGGTTTTGCTTAAAATAAATCTAAACTTTTATGTCTTTATAATTAGTTTAACACAAGTCTGTGTGATAACAAAATGCCACCAAAATATATATCCTGTCAATTGAATGTGGAGAACATCGGGGTTTCACACAGAAATCAGAACTCATCCTAATAAAACTCAATGGGAAGCCAATTCTAATCACACAATTTAATTTTGGTCCTGAGATTAAAATGGGGAAGAACTCACAATTCATTAATTCCTACAGGAAACCAACTCTAAATTTAGGATTTGAAAGACAAAAAAAATTAAAAGTCGGATAAAGAAAATATCTGAAATCAAATATAAATTGCGCATTTGTATTACAAATATTACTTTTAAAAATAAAGGTTACTTTCTACCTAATGTTAAAAATCTTACAGTTCCAAATATTATCCAAGTGCTACAGCTACCCTAACAGACTGAAAAATCAGATGCTAGTGCACAAATAACTTTACTTGTAGAATGACCTGTTGCTTTAATGGTTCAAATGGACACGTATTTATGAAAGATATATATAGAAATTCAAATATTACTGGAAAATAAAATGTAAACTATACATGTTGGAAGGTTGTGATAAAAATATATTCACCTTGCTAAGTTTGGGAGGGCAGAATTTTCTCTTGGTTTTTATTTGTTTCCTTATGACTTTCTTGTAGTGTGTGGTTCAAGTGAAACTTCAATCAATGTTCAGAGATTTTAGATTATCAGGGAGATTAATCCTACCAAAATTCACTGACAAATATTATTCAGCAGCTGTATAGATTATTCATCTTTTAGCTGTGTATAAACAAAAACACAAAATAAAATGCTATAGAGTTATCTCAAGGATGAACCCTTCTTGATATATAAGCAACGAAATGCTTTTCTCATGTTTGACGAAGATCAGAAAGTTTCTGCTACATCCTATCCCAATTTTTATATGTACAAATATAAAATTCCAAGTGCTTTTCATGTTGTTAAAGCCATCTCACGAAAATATTTTTCCTTGTTTGTCATGTGAAATGCATAGATTTCTTTGACCCTTAGTGTGGGGAGACTTCCTCAACCCTCAGAGTTTGATTTGTCTGTCAGTGCCCCAGGAAAGGTGAGACTGACCAATCTGTCAGTGTCCTGATTTGGGGACACTGTACTGAGCAGTAGCATTGGATGGCAGGGTGGTGTGACTCAGTCAGTCAGTGACAAACACCCACAGCATAAGGGAGATCTCTCCAGAGCTCTTCTCTTTTAATGACCCCTCAGTGGGTCTTACACTTTATTCAAGTATGGCACCTGCTGCTGGTGACTGTGAGCACCCGTGAGGGATTCAAACTAACAGTTTATTAAATACTCCTTGTTAATAGAAAATTGTGACAGGTTAAGGTTTAGGGACGGCTGGTGATAGTATCTGACTGCACAACCATGTTCAAAGCAATACACAGATCAGCTCTTATCCACAATAAAAATATTCAGCACACACAAGGTGTGGTTCTCACCCAACATGCATCCCTATAGGGGAGAAGGCAGCTCAGTTCAGCCTATTGACTAATCCCAGCAGTTTTAATGGAGTTTTCCCTAACCTATCCCCATTTTCAACTTACTTTTATACTATTTCTTCACATTTAGGTGGAGCTTGAGTGACTCCAGTCATACATACGTTTGTTACTTATTGGTGTAAAATTCTCTCCCTTCTCTCTTACAGACATAGTCCATAGTCCTAGAAATCTAGAATGCACACTCAGTGAGGGGTGGTAGCTTGAAGGCAGGTAACTTTGGGACAGAGGTGTGTATTAATATTACAATTAGGTTATGATGAACCAGGTTCATCCAAGCAGAGCGATTTCACCACAGTTGTTGGCTCAGCAGCAGGACATCTCCTCCTCTCTCCCCTGGCTGACAGGTGCTATCCAGTTTATCAGCTGCAAAGAACCATTGAGTTCCCATCCCTGCAAGGATTTCACCAGAGACTGGGCTTGATGTCTCCACTCCACCCTCCATTCCATCCCTGTTAGCAGGTTCTTACATTAGCAGATGGTAGGTGTGGGGAATCACTATGGATTAGGTCTCAAATGTGCCAACTGCAATCCATCCAGGGAGTAGCAGCTGCATTTTACCCTATAATTTCTGATCATTAGAATTTCTGTTGGGATGTGAATATAATTTCTCAGCTTCCTCTAATTTTACCCCCAGAGCTAAAAAAATAAAAAAGAAAAAAAAAAAAGAAAAAAAAAAGAAAAAAAAAGAAAATTAAGCTTCCAAAGATGGATTTAAAATTATATAAGTCAATGTAAAATTGAGATTTTGGAAAAAGTCCCTGCACAGCTCAGAAGTGTTAAAACTCAAACTCCTTAATGGACTGCAGACTTTTAAACTCTACATACAACTTCTGGGCATTTATGTTCATGGGACTGGGAATACATATATATTCAATGGGTACATATAAATGTACTTAAATAACACACCTACCAGGAGTAATTCACCATTAGATATCTGCTAGACAGTAGGATAGAAAGTGTGATTTGATGTTCTCCAACATAAGTGTATACTTGGTCTACAAATTCACTGCAAGTTACTTCTACATATCTTTAAAAATTTCCTGGTCCTCCTAAATTAGGATGCACAGCTCTATTCAATGATTCAAGAGGAATCTGGAGGAAAATACAAAATCTTTAACTCCATTCAGAGCTCAATTTCCTTATACTTCTTCTGAGTCTACAATCCCATATCTAAATCCTACATCCTCATCTAAACTAGACTTGCAAATGAAAAAGGAAATGGTAAAAATAAATAAACATAAGTATTCTTCAGTGAGAGTACAACATACAAGATGAACTTCTTATGGGAGAGTGACCTAGTGATGTGATCTTTGTTTCCGTGACTGCTTCTGCTTTTCAATATTTAATATAAAAGATATTCACCTGTCAGGGATTAGGATCTCAAATGCATCTTCCATTCTCTTTCAGTTGAAAGACTCCCTCTGGCAGAAATTCAAGCAGCAAATTGTAAAGGGGGCAAAACAGTATGAGAGGGACAGTGATCAGCTGTTCTACCTAGAACTCAGTCCAGCAGTTTCTGCTGCTAGTACTGCTGAGAGAAGAAACAAATAGATTTTCACATCTTCTCTTTCTACAGGCCCATCCCTGCCAGTCCATCCACTGTGCTTTGTGCTCTAAAAGTCCTGTTTTAGACTGTGCCCTAAACTCCTGATGTACGAGAATTTTTGTCCATGATCACGAAAGTTCTTGAATAAACTGCTGTCCAACAGGAAGCTGGGATTTCCAAAATAATGCAAGATGTCTTTGCCTGCTGGTAGTTGTGGGTTTTTTTTTGCAATCACAGCTCTGATGCTTGTCCATGAATGCAGAGTTACTGACTGATCCAATGAATCACATAAATTCACCAGCATGATAACCTGATCTCGCAAAACACAGCATTCACAGTGTAAATAAAAAATATTTTAAAAAACCCAAACCAAACAAAAAAATTAAGAAAACTCCAAACAACACAGACAAAACCCCAAACCAAACAATGAAACCCAAACCCTAGCATTTTCAATACATCTCTAATGAAAGCTCAAAACATCTTTATCCAATCTTCTGCAGAGAGAAAAATATTTTTCAAATATTCAGGGGAGACATTCAGTGTAACTCAAAAAATGGTAGGATAACTCGGATTGAAGAGGACCTTAGTCAAGAGTTCTCAAATCAGGGAGGAGTTGTGAGATCCAATTAGATTGCTCAAAGATTTACACAGTTGGGCAAACACCTGAGGATGGAAACTTGGGGAAAAAAAAAATCTTTCTTTGGACAATCTGCTTCAAGCCTTTATCATATACATATATTCTTTATTATTATAAATGTGAAAGAATTTTTTCTTATATCAAGTTGGTTAGACACTCCTGTTTATGACAACTCTCATTTCAATGGATGTCCACTGTCTCTTCCCCTCCTGCCTTCAACTGCTGTGGTGAGCCTGGCTCTGTGTACTTGATTACTCTCTCCCTAATATTAGAAAGGTGCTGTTCAGCTCCCTTAAAGCTGACTCTTTTTCAGCCAAGGAAGTCCCTCAGCCTCCTCATCAAATTTTATCCTGTTAAATTGACAAAAGTTGACAAAAAATTATTGCTTTAATGGCTTTAATTCTTCTGTTGTAGTGTTTAGAGCATCCATTTTATATTCCAAAGCTATCTTTAGGAGAATGTGAAAGCTAGATTAATGAGAAAATCGAAAATAGGGAAGATGTATAAAATACACGTTCAGACACTGTGATTTGATCAAAATGAGAGGAATTGAGTGATTGGCTACAGTGGAATTAGCAGTCACAGAACTTTTCATGCTTCAGTTCTGTGATTTTTCGCTATTTCTAATTTAAGTTAATAAATAATAAATTATATAAAGTTTTGCATTATATTCTTCTGATTAAGTTTATAAAAGAATCATGATTTCATCTTTTCTCTACTTTGTGGTCATAAGTATGTTCTAGTGCCCTTTGTGCAAAATTATTCAAAAAGCCTGTAGTTTTCATAAGCCCTTTTAGCATTTAAAGTTATCTGCCATCTCTCTTATTTGCCAGTGTGTGCTGGCTTTGGTTGAAATAGGGATAATTTTTTCACAGTAGCTAGTATGGGTCTGTGTTTTGGGTTTGTGCTAGAAACTATATTGGTAACACAGGGATGCTTTTCTATTGCTGTGCAGTGCTTGCAAAGAGTCAAGGCCTTTTCTGCTCCTCATCCCACCCTGCCAGCACAGAAACTAGGGTTGCAAAAGGAGTTGGGAGGAGGCACAGCCAGGACAGATGACCCCAGCTGACTCAGGGGATATTCCAGAGCCTATGGCATCATGCTCAGCATATAAAACTGGGGGAAGAAGAAGAAAGAGGAAGAAATGGGTGTTTGTCTTCCTCAGTGAACATCAAGTGTGAAGGAGTCCTGCTTTCCTGGGAAGGGCTGAATATCCATGGGAACTGGTGAATTAATTTCTTGTTTTGATTGGTTTACACACCTAGCTTTTTCTTTACCTAATAAATGGTCTTCATCTCAGCTTTTGGGTTTCCTGACTTTTACTCTTTGCATTCTCTCCCCCACGTCACCAGTGGAGAGATCAAACAGGTGCATGGTGCTTAGTTGCCACACAGGATTCAACCATGACCAGAAGGCAGAGCACTTATTACCACTAACTTAAAAGTATATTAAAACAACACTTTTGAGATTGAAAGATTCTGTAAGACATATCACAGTAGGATGAGGCTGCACCTTACATTTCACCTCTAGTCTCAAATCTCTGTATATTTTGTATTGAGAAATGGATAAGAACCCATATTCATTTTAGGAATAAGTACATCCTTTACAAAAAAACCTGGCTGCATCTACATTTAGCAACTGTGTTGTGAAATCCCTGATAGTTAAAAGTTCTCGCAGACAGCTGAGAATGAATCATAAGAGAAAGTCTGTAACATTCTCCTGCCTTTGAACACTTTATATTCTCCACTGGAAATGCTTTTAGCCAACATAAACTGTCAATTTCCGATTTTAAATACAGCCATCCAGCTCAAAGTGCACTCAAAACATTGTTTAAAAAATGCTCCTTTTTGCTGTGTACTTTCAGTTTTAGAGGTGTGGGTATCAAAGGAGAAAGAGCCTACAAATGAGCCCTGTAAAACATGTTACTCAGTAAGAAGCCTATACTTGAAGGGAGTCAAGAATAATCCTATAGGTGTTCTTGATCTACAGTTTTAGTGAACGGTCACATTGGAAATATTTGTAGTTTTGACACCCTCTGGCTAGAGCCATATGGTGCTAGGGCTGCTGAACTGAGTAGCTCAAGAAAATCAAGGCTGATTCAGTTCCAGCAGCAAGACTAGTCACATTTTCTCAATATGCACACAGAAAATGGCATGTGTTTTATACACATATGTATCCCCCTGGCAGGCCACACAGATCAGCACAGATAGAAAACAGTGCATTCATGCAAGTAGAAACAGCATCCTGTTCCCCTCACAGGCTGAGCAGGCTGAAGATGTGTTAGTGAGAAACATCTGTACATCTCTGTAGATATTGTATCTGTATGATACCTAGGCCGTCTCCCTAGGAGCTGGCCTTACAGTCTGTGTGCTAATCAGAGCCCTTATCTCCTCATTCTCCCAGCTGCTGGCACACAGGCACTCAAAGCCCCAAGGCATACAAATACATACACATGAGTAAGCCTGCACTGGAGAAGATATCTGGCAGGACCTGTGGCCCTCTGAACTGGACTACTCCATGCTGGAGCAGGTTTTCTGGCAGGACTTGTGACCCCGTGGGGATACCCATGCTGGAGCAGCCTGTTCCTGAAGGTCTGCACCCTGTGGAAGGGACCCAAGCTGGAGCAGTTAATGAAGAGCAGGGCCTGTGGAAAGGACTCGTGTTGTAGAAGTTTCTGATGGTTTCCCATGGGATGAACCCCATGCTGGAGCAAGGGAAGAGCGTGAGGAGTCTTCCCTGTGAAGAGGAAGGAGTGACAGAGACAGTGTATGATGCACTGATCACAGCTGAACCATTCCTCATCCACCTATGCTGCTGGAAAGACACTGCAGGTAGAGAAAAGTGGGAGTGAAGTTGAGCCCATAAAGAAGTGAGGGGTGAGGGAAGGTTTTTTCAGACTTACTTTTTATTAGTCATTATTCTACTCTGATTTGATTGGTAATAAATAAATGAACTTCCCCAAGCCTGTTTTGCTCATGATAGTAATCACTGAGTGATCTATCCCTGTACTTATCTTGACCGATGAGTGTAGCAGAGGTAGGCGCCCCAGACGGAACGTGAGGAACGCAGGCACGCAGCAGGTCAAGGGAAGGCTTGTGCAGCTTTATTCTATTCTAATTATCTGACTCCATCATTTATATACATTTGT
>JBBMKD010000053.1:16969567-16990267 GCA_037834095.1 Argya squamiceps | reverse complement strand
GGCATGGATTCAGGCTTGGAAGAAGGAAGCATGCTCTCTCTTTGGGTTATTAAGGATGTTTATTGCAGTGCAGTCCATGTGGCAGGAGGCTTTGCTAGAGCCCCTGTCTCCACATGGAGAGAGGGTGGAGACAGAGAGAGGCTGGGCTGTGTCTCCTTTTTCCCAGCTTGGGCTGGGCGGGGAAACACTTTGCCCAATGGGGAAGGAAAGGGGGCGCAGTTACATTAGGAAGAATCCAGGTACAGGGATAGGAATGGGGGGGAAAGGAACATACCATTACAGAAAAATAACAAAATACAATACAAATTCAAAAAACCTGAAACTCGCGCTGTTGTCGAAGACTGTACTTCCTGAAAAGAATTTGCACTTTTTTTTCCATTTTACAAGTCATAAGGTCATCAAACCATTTTTAAATAGGGTTAAAAGAAAATTTATCAAAACTGCCTTCTACTGAGATTTATGAAAACAAAACAAAACTGATCAAACAAGTTGGTTCATTCCTCAAAAGTGAATTTGGATTGCACCCAACTCATTTAAAAAAAATAGAACCTTACGGCATTGAAAATTTTCTGTACTCAGAATTTAAACCTGTGCTTGAATTTGACCATTTAAAATTTTAAAATTCTCAAAATTTTCCATTTTATTGATATTTTGCATAGGATAAGAAAAAATGAAGGTTTTCTATCTTTGATAGAAAGGAACATGATATAACTGTTCTTGACTTAATAAACATGCAGGGAATAACTTGATCTGAATTAAGTATTTGAAAATATTAATTGCTGGATGATTTTTTTAAATTACCTGTTTATTTATTCATATATACTAAATGTTATTGTCAAGATATTATTTTTTTTCATTCAGTTTCCTAAACATTAAAAACATGAGAACTTGGTTTTGTTATTCACAAAACTAGCTAGAAATAAACTTTTAAAGAAATTGATCTTACTGTGATATTCACCTTTTTGCAGTTTATGACAATAAAATGATGAATTGTCTTGCAGTAACACTCACTGAAGTCATGAAAGGTTAATAACTCATTTAAACATTCATTACATGTCCCTATCAAAGTCATCTTAATTTCACAAAGACATCTAAGTTTCTCTTTAGGGAAACACTCTCTCAGGATTCAAGTGTGATTCTTTATTAACAAAATGGCAAGTGCAAAGTTACATGTCAAAACCCTGACTGATGATGCTGCAAATTGGTTCTTCTACCAAAGCAGAAGACTTTAAATTACTGCTTTTTAAAGGTGTGCTCCCTCAAAGGCAATTAATGTGTCAGTTGTCAGTCAGGATTATTTAATTTCCCAGTGAGGGCTAAGAAAATGGGTACAGCAGATTGATGAACAGAACGTGGTGCTGCCCACAAGAGACTTCTAATAATGCTGCCCATTTTCCACCTTTATTTGGACTCAGATTTAAAAACTGAAAGTTCAGTGTGTCAAGTAGAATTTGGAAATTTCTTTTAATGCATTCAAAACCAAAAACAAACAAATAAACAAACAAAGACTAAACAAACAACAAAGAAACCCAAAACCACAAGAAAACTCATATAACAAACAATCACAAGGACATAAGCTTTCAAGGAACATAATGTTCCTAGGCACTCATAACTTTCCCCATGTAAGTCATTAAGTTAGCATGATAAAATTGCTATTTCCAGTATATCTATTTTGGTATTTATCTTGTTGACAAGCTATGTCCCACACAACCCTATCTCAGAATGAACAACACTTCACCTAAAAGTTGTAATAAGATTTTAAATAATCTTTTTTCTGTGATTCAGGACAATGATTTTAACTCATGTCCTATGACTTAGGAATGTCATCCGGTCCAGAATTCAGGACTCTTTGCATCTGCATTATTAATTTTTCCTGGTTCAAATCAAAATTGTTCTCCAAAAGAGAATCTTGAAGTTAAATACACTTATATACTGTTCAGTTCACAATGTGGACCATTCTTAGACTACAACAGCTGAATTTCTTATAAATGAAACTAAATTGGAAAATGCAGTAAATCCTGGATTATAGATCAGTCAGCCTGTGAGTCTGCACTGAAGTCAGCCTGAAGTATACTCTCAGAAATTACATGGACATGAGATTCTCAGCACCAAACATTCCAGTGTATAAATCCATTCCAACTCAACCACATCATCTGCTGATGTACACATAGCCCAGATCTCTCCTGCTGATGCTGTTCCAGTTGTCATCATGTAGTCAAACTTCCAAAATATAAATATATCTGTAGGAATGCAGCAAGTACTTGAAGTAAAATCTGAGAATTGAGAAACAGAGGCCATGCAGAAGAACTTCAGGGCGGAAACAGTCATCCCAGTTATGTTTTGCTCTTTGCAAGTCCTTGAAAAACAAACAGCATAAAACCATAACCCTGCCTTTCAACAGGATAAATGTTTGCTGTGTACACAGATGGGATTTGATAAACACAGAGGGGTAACTTACAGATAAGTACATGACTAAATTTTCTGGAAAAATGAGGAAATATGCAAGTAGATTTCCATTCTCTGAATAAATATGATCATCAAAATTGCAGTCCAGACATTTGTCACATTAAAGCTTGCACTATGTCATATTACTTACATCTATTGTTTTTCATTTTATTGATTCAGAATTCAATTTTTTCACTCTTCCAGTTACAAAATGCAGTGTTTCCAAAGATAGGATATTTAAGTAGTTTCCCTTTAAGCATGTAAACATGCTGAGCTGTTTGAGAAATTATTATCGGAAGAGCAGAATGTTCCCTTGAAACTGAGGCTGTTGTATAATGGAGTGTAAAAAATAAGGTCTCTTCATGTATTCTGCTCAAAAAGAGATTTTGCATTAGAACCAGAAAATCCTGCATGCAGTTTTTTTGTATGGCAAGTTTTTACCAAAGAAATGACATGAAACAATTAAATACATATGGTTTTGTTACTTGTTTAATAAATACAGAACATTTACAAAATGCCAAGGGCTGTCAATCGAAAAATAGATAAGACAAATTGAGTTTAAGTTTTCACACTGGACAACTTGTGTTCTGCCAGACAGACAAGTAAAAGAAAGTACCATTGAGTTTTCTACTTTCTCTTTCCAAAGACCTCTAAGAAAATAAGAAAATGTTTGAATATTGGAAATATAATGTAAATGACAGAATTTTTGCTAGTCCTTACAGAAGTTCATATTGTAATAAAGAAAGAATGCCTTATCTTAAAAAAAATTAATCCAAAAATGCCTATGGTGCTTTTACAATCCACATAACAAGAGCCTTTTACTTGCCAAGGAAATGCATGTAAGCAATGGTGATGAAGTATCTATATCTTAAGGATAGAATCATAATGTACTTTGTAAAACGTATTAATTTCCTTTATTAAGGTATTTTAAATATGTTTTTGAGTTTGAACATACGTACTTGTATACATATACAAGACACAATTCATTAGGAAAATACTCAACTGAAGAGGAAAACTATTCCCATTTCATTACTGCAAATAGTTTCTTGTTTTCTGAAAACTTCTCTGATTTACAGGTTTGATTCAAAGGTCATTTTTAACATTACAATTAAATCTAGTTGCAAAAAATTATATTGTATTAACATATTTAGAATGTGTTTTGTTATTAACATGTGAGGGTACTTTCATAGCGTTTGCATTTCTTTTGTAAGACATGGTTGAGAGGGATTCAAAGCCACTCTTAATAAACTTAACCATATGTATTAAAATATTTAATAACATTTTGCTACTGGAAGACATGTCGGAGGAAATTCTATATTCTGAATCATCTACATTGCAGCATCTGGTTCACTTTAAAATTCATTTTTATCTGAGTCATCTTATTCTTTTTTGCAACTTGACAGAATAGCTTGACTCATTTTTAAAGATACAAAATGTGTTTTTAATTCATCAGCATGTGAAAAGCTCCTTGACTGATAATGTTTTCCCTCACTCTTTTGTTCCAATATTAAAAATTATCTTGTTTTCACTGCACTAGTCTTACACATTTACTTTTAAAAAGTCATCCAGATTTAAAGCTCTTAGAAAAGAAAAAAAAAAAATCCCTGAGCTCTGCACTTAACAGGTCTCTTTCTTGTGGGTAGCCTGTGAGCTGTTCCCTTTATGAAATGTAAAATTTGCTTCATGGATCAACAAGATGGGAAAACTTTCGTTGCATAAAGATGGAGCTGAAGCAGATCTCAACTGCAGTCTGAAATCTAATGGATGGAAGGATCCTTCCTCTGTTTCATGACTATATAAAAGATTTGCATATCTTTAGAACAGAAATCATCACAAGTCAGCCAAAAATTTTGGAAAAAAAAGTTTATTCTGAAGAGGGTTATGCAACATTCTTGGGCTGGGGTGATATTCTGCCAGTGATTCTCCAGAATGATGTGAATGCTGACAATTTTTTATCCTATTCCAGGGAAGAAACTTGCAGGCTTGACAGAGCTTTTACATTTAACAGCATTCCTAAAATTCTACCTGTTAGTTCAACTTATTCCAAAGATGGTGTCATTCATGGACAAATGGTTCTTTATCTTAAAATACATGCCTAAGTGGAAAGCTGACAGCTTGAATAGAACAAAGAACAAGGCAAGAGTCAAAAAACAAAAACAAAAAACAAACAAAAGTTTTCATACATTTGTATAAATGGAGTCTCATAAATATATATTTTTAATACTTATGGTTTTTCTTTGGAAAAAAACAGAATGCTCTCCAACCTACTGGCAAATAGATGACTGAGGTTTTCACACTTCTGCTTAGGAAGCAGGTCTTGTTTCTGGATATTGGGATTAAGGATGCTGTAACCTTACAAACTTTTTCCTGCCACCACAGATCAGACAAAGACAACCTCCATGACATCCTTTCTGGTGTGACATCTCTGACTTTTTGTCTCTCCTCTCAGGACTAAAATTAATCTTTATTATTTCTGAAATGGATAGAGCAACCATTCACAGAAATATAGGTATATATGGAGCACTAAGTCAATTTCCTTCCAGCACTGTAAATGTTTTGTGTATTTCATTATTTTGTATATTTCATTCAATATTTTATTCAAATGTTGAGAAAAAATTTTGATCCCACTGAAACCACAAAATTTTGTTTCATTAGGTTCAAAGACAGAAGAAATAACAGGAGACAAGACAAGAAAAAGGGAAAGGAAGGAAAATTATTTTTTCACTATTTGGACACAAATATTAAATGAAAATTATGAACATTCCAGAGGGAAGCTACTGCTGGGAAATCAGAAACTATGCACATTAAAATGTATTTGTTTAAATTGCCTTATTTCCTTGGCATATTTTGAAGAAGAGCTAAATCTCATTCTGAGGACACAAACAGGACAGCCCTCAAGGATGTAATAATGAAGCACACTTTTCCCTCAAAAAATGTTTTGTGTCACATGTTAAAAACTTGCAATAATGCAAAATGTATATTTGGCTAAGTTTTGACATGTTGCAAATAGGAATGACAGAAATGTCAAAATCTACAAATACAAAGGGCTCTTCCTTTACTGGAAATCTCTGTGGACCAAAGATGAGGGAGATAACCTATTTTGTAACCAGCTTGCTCCTTTCTATTAGCATCAGCAAGGTCAAGAAATGGTAATATGCATAAGAAAACATATAGTATGTTTCTCTTTTCTTCTCTTCTCCTGTTTATGAAGTGATAGGTCCTTACAAATATTTTTTAAAAGGAATCCCACAGCTTTAGCCATCACACATATGATTATTAGTCTGAATATTGCCTTTTCACCCAAATACTTGTTACTTAGTTCTGTGGCTTTACTTAGCCAGTGAGTGTAGCAATATACAGCTGGTTTACAGCTGGATATAAGGAGTCTGATCATAACAGACCTAATTCAGCTAACCTGGCTTCTTCTAGAAGTCACATGGGGAACAAAGAGCTCAGCTTCCCCAGCTAAGCTCTGGATGCAGACACACCACTGGCCAGAGATCTAAGCAGTGCAGAGATTCCCAACCAATAGGCTTCCCAAGCCCGGGAAATTCAAACTGACTATAAAAAGAAGCTTGGAACAATTAAGGGGTTACTGGCTATTGCCCAGGACTCAGAAAACATCTATGTTGTGTGTCTGTCCCCACAGACCTCATGTTACAAGTGAGATTCTTTTTTAAGACTGAAACTAACTAGCAGTGACCTTGACATTTAAGAAATCTTAACAGTTCTGAAGACAGCCTCCATAGGCCCAGGGAACTGGAAGAGCAGTTGTTACCAGAGAACTGTACTATTAAATTGTTAGAGCAGATGTATAGTTGCATAGTTGTGGAGCAGAAGAGAAACAGAATCACTGAATGGTTTGGGTAGGAAGGGAGCTTAAAGACCATTTAGTTACAAACCCCCTGGCACAGCAAGGGACATCTTTCACTAGAAAAGGTGGTTCAAAGCCCCATTCAACCTGGCTTTGAACACTTCCGGGGAGGGACATCCACAACTATAAATATCTGAAAGTTGGATGCCAAGATACTGGTGCCAGACTCTCAGGGATGCCCAGTGACAGGACAGGAGTAATGGACAGAAACAAAAGTTAGGAAGTTCCACCTCAACATGAGGAAGAACTTCTTGAACCTTGGCAGAGCACTGGAAAAGGCTGCCTATGAAGGTCATGCTATCTCCCTCTCTGGAGACATTCAAAATCCACCTGGATACATTCGTGTGTCAACCGGTCAAAACCCACCTGTCCCCTTCCTTGGTAGGGGAGTTGGACTAGATGATTTCTAGAAGCCCCTTCCATCAATAACAGCTCTATGATTCTCTTGGCAATCTGCTACAGTACCTCACCACTCTCAGAGTAAAGAGTTTCTTCTTAATATCTTGTCTAAACCTACTCTCTTTCAGTTTAAAGTCATTTCCCTTATCCTCAGACAGTCCTTGCAAACAGTCCCTCTTTAGTTTTCTTGTAGGCTCCCTGTAAAATCTCCCTGGAGAGCCTTCCCTTTTTCAGTCTTAACAATCCCTATTCTCTCAGCCTCTCCTCATAGGAGTAGTACTTCATCCCTCTGACTGTCCTCCTGGACCTCCTTTGGGCTCACTCCAACAGGTCCCTTCTCATATCAGGGTTCCCAGACCTGGATGCAGTACTCCGGACAGGGTCTTGCATGAATGGAGGGGAAGAATCACCTCACTCGACCTGCTAGCCACATTTCTTTTGGTGCAGCCGAGAACACAGTTGGCTTTCTGGGCTGCAAGTACACATTTCTAGGTCATGTTAAGCTGCTTGTCAACCAACACTCCTAAATCCTTTTCCTCAGGGCTGCCCTTGATGCATTCTCTGCCCAGGCTGTATTTGTGCTTGGGACTGCTCTGGCCTACATGCAGGACCTTGCACTTGGCCTTGTTGAACTTCATGAGGTTTGCACAGGCACAAATTCCAAGCCTATCACAGTCCCTCTGGATACCATCCCTCCCCTCGAGCCCATCAAATGTTCCACATACCTTGATGTCATCAGCAACCTTGCTGAAGGTGCCCTTGATTACACTGTTACGTGGGAGGAAGTTTGTCATGGAGGAGAAAGCAAGTCATGAGAATGATGCAGAGACATGGGTTGAGTGGCTGACAGCCTTAAGAAGTGTTCAAACACTGGATTATTAGGTATTTTGATGTGAGACTTCCTTAATTCTTCTTGTAAACAGTTCTGCTAATAAAATACATAATGACCCTTTCTTACTAGTACTTAGCCAGACCACTGGAGTATGATAAGTATTATAGATTTTCATTGAATATGTATAATGAGCTGAATAGGCCCTTTATACATTTGTACCTAAAATTCATCTAAACTAGACTTCTCCTGAGTACTATTAAAAAAAAATAGCAACAGGAAAACCTGTTCCCATTCTGAAGTGCTTCTTCTCCTCATAAACAATATAGTAAGCTTAAATACTTAATTTTATCCTGAAGGTTCAGCTAGGAGGTGAAGCACCTCACTCAAATTTTAAATAAATGTTACCCATGCCTTAAGTATTGCAGTGCCCCAGAAGGTTTATGCATATCTCACAACTCACTTCAAATCCCAAACGAGAGTTTCAGTGCAGTGTAAGTTATATGTGTACTTCTTTGCACAACACAAAATCACTGACAGAGTGAACAGACACAAGTATTGAAAAGAAAAAATCAAGAGAAGTACAATAAAATAATTACTATATAGAGAACAAGTCTGTTTCTTTTAAAAGGTGAATTGGGAGAAATTTGAAAATATTTCATCACACATGTCTCAGGTGTAACTCCTCTGAAGCTATCAGCCATGTAGATCACTCCTTCACATTCATTATGCATACTGCCTTAGTGTCTGTGTCTTTTAGGTTGCAGAATGCAAGATGGCTGGAGGTTAATACCAGGTTTCCTATGCACGCTATCTTTGAAACCAGCATGCTGTATCCATTTAGGATTCAAGCAAATTGAACAGAGCACAAAAGTGCTTTACATATATTAACTCAGCAACTCTACAACAAAATTCACTTGTAATGTAAGAGGAGACAAATATCCGCATAACGTTTCAAGTGAAAGCTGATGCAGGCTTTAAATCTGAAAGCAGGAAGGCTGGTTTAAGGCATGGACTCTAAAGAAGAAAGGATTTAGGAGGATAAAGTGTGCTCACAAATGAAAAGTAGTTCAAGTAAGACTGAAAGCAGAATGTGCTACAGGGATTGTCAAGCAAAAAGCAGAGTGAACCGAAGTAGACAACAGCAAAGAAGGAACACTAAATTCGTATATAATGCATATATGTCTGTATATTTGTAAATACAGGTAGGCAATTATAGGCAGGATCAAAATACCCACATGATGTGTGTGTTGTACATCCACCACTGGCCTTCATAACAAGGGACCACAGTTCCTCCTTCCAGACATGACACAGATGCCTTCAAAGCCTAATGTCCTAAATTCCCAGCTCCTTCAAAGCCCATATATAATCCAGCCACAGGATGTTCCCATCTGTGTTCTCTCATCCCTGGTACAGGCATGCCAATGAGTTTCACAAACAAAGGTGAAGGATACCTTGATGGAAGAGGAGCATCTAGGGCCAGAGATAGGCAGGAATTGAATGCAACCACAGGGCCAGGCTGGGAAGAAATAAGTGTATTTACGGTGTGCTTGCCTGTACTTTGAGGCAAGGTGTATGAGTGGGAGAGGTGTGAGGCAAGAAAGATCCTGGAATCCCTCCCTTCACCCACCCACACTATGCATGACTGGGGCAGTAGTTTCCACGAAGGACCACAGTCTACTGACAAGGCATGGAGAACATATCCAGGGATGCACAGGAAGAAGCCTAAATTATTTCAGAAAAGATAAAGGCAGAAAATGTATTAAAAAATCAGAACTTCTTTTTAACAGTATTTCTTTACAAGAAAAGCAACCCCAGTTTAGTGGATCATGTGTTTGACACAAAATCCAATACACTTTAGGCAGCACTGCAGTGTCCCTCAGATGGACTACTAGATAAGATCTATATATTTGGTGATTGTAATTAATTTATAGGATTGGTCATGGGGGGTATTAGAGAAAAACAATTTTTTTTGGTATCTTCTAAATTATAGTAGTAACAGAAACATTTTCTAAAATGTGATTAAGTTTAGCAGTACTGTTTTAAACATCAATATTCTTTATTAGATAGGATATTAGACATATAGTCCTGTATCATATGTGACAGATTAAATATTTTAATTTTTTTTTTAAAAAATCTAGTCTCTTACCCAGAGTAATATTTATTTTTACCTTTTTTTTTCAACACGATGTAGTCTTCAATTATTTTTAATTTTTTTCATCTGAAACACTTCCTCATGGAAAATTTGTATGATGTGTACTTGCAATAATTTAAATTATGACACAATGTAATCCCAGTTCAGCTCGCACTTAAGTTCAGTTGCATCTATATTCATATACAAATAATTTAGAAAACTCACAGCCTAAAACAGTTTTAAAACCAGTAAATAATAAAGTGTGACCATACTTATGAGATATCAAAAATTTTCTATTATTCTCTGTTTTTATAGGGAAGATTTTCTGTGGTTTTTTGCTATGAGCAATTGTGAATTGTGAACAGAGGATTCAACTCTGTTTCAGATGTTGACTTTGAATTAAATTGAAATGTGATGTAGACAAATTGAAATGTTTTCCCCTTATGCAACTACTTGTTTCCTGAGCCTAAACAGAGATATTTAGCTGGCATCAGCTGTGCAAACTTTATATATGTCATTTATATGAAACTACATAGAAATTCCCTAACAGCTCTTTCAGTAAGCTGGAGACAAGATTATCCCTAGATGATACACAAGGGAAAGATAATACATGAGAAAAGAACATATCATTAATGATACAGAAATTAACTCAAAGCAGAGAGCAGAATATGATAAAATGGAGTTGAAATGTGGGATTTTTCATTTATTAAAATAGATACTTACCTTAAAATGCTTAAGCCTTTAAAATGCTAAAGATCAAAAAAAAATCCAGGGTTACAAAAAAGGAAATGAGACAATACATAACATATCTAAAGAATGGATTAGACCTGAACTTAAATGATTCATTCATAATTGTGTCTTATGAATATAAAATAAAACAAGTACAACATGAATGCTAAGCAAATTTTATTTAGACTGACTAATTGACTCATGCAAAGTGAAGCAATAGTGTAGGTTATAAAGATGCTGAATGTAGGAACACCCTTAAAGATGTTTGGACCACTTTGCTCAAATGAAAATGCACACTATTTTCCTACTCACTTTCTCCATATCAGATCAGTAAAGTTCGATGTAAAACTACAGACAACACAAAAGGTTATTTATGCTTTTACATTTGAAAAGCCAGTGACCTAGAATAAGATTAGCTGGGGCACATATACATACAGTATTGCTGATGAAATTAGTATGAAATTATTTCATTTCTTCTATTAAAAAATATTTTAACCAAGAATATGCTGGTGTTTTGGAACAACTTTCTAATGCCAATTCTCAGCTTCACTTTGTATGCAACACAGTTATCAGCAGAGTCATTTAACCCTTGCTGTCAGGAGGTTGGGTTTATTAATAACAATGAAGATGATAATATGTGATATAAACCTGAGCAATACGAAAATAGAAGGGGTTTCCATGACAAAACAGAGGAAAGCAAAGAAGCTGTAAAACATTATCAGCTTTTAATGAGGAATATGCTACAGCATCAACATAAAAAGATGAAAGGATAAAGGTTTTAGAACAGATATCACGTCAAGTTAATTGAAAATAAAAAAAAAAAACATTGATTAGTAAGGAGAAACCTTTAACACATGTTACAGAGAGCTTAATACTGGAGTGTTAAAGAGAAAAGGATGCATAGTTTTCAGAATCAGACACATTCAATCAGTATAAAAATCTTTCCTTGCATAACTTTCTCACAGAATCCACTGGAACTTTCATATTCATAGACAGTTTTAGATTTAGATTCTATTGCATTTACATTTACATTTCACAGACTCTAAAAGAAGAACTAAATCAAGCAAAATTATATACCAAACCCTGCACTAAATTTAGCCTAAAAAATAAATCATGTTTCTCTTCTTTAGCCAATTATCTTAAAAGAAAAAAATATATTTCTCTGTTTTTTCTAATAATTCAGCTTTAGGTAAATCTTGCCAAATAGCAGCACCACTTTCTGCCTCATAAAACATAGTACGATATTACGAAGCCAGTAGGATAGCTGGACTCGGCTCATTTTTTAAAATAGATGGATAATTACTTTCCTATTGAAAATCTCTTTGGACTTAGTGTGTGTTCCCACTTTTCATTGAAGGCAGTAGTAAATCAGGAAAGACATGGGAGACAAGACCATGTATCAGCAGTGACTGTGCTTTTCCTCAATTCTATTTTCTCTCTTGTTTATAGATTGGGTAGTGAATGAAGAAGATTAAAAAAAAATCAAGACACAATAGGGATTCTTCTAAATTACCTGAAAACACGATAGAAATCAAGCAATAAAACAAAGCAAACAAACAAGAAAAGTGAGTGAAAGAAACTGCCAACCAAGCCAAAGAAAATTCAAAAGAAGAAAAACTTAATTCCTCTTTTTTTAATAATCACATTAATTCTTTTTCCATTGCTAAAGTATTTGCTTGTTTCTGTACCTATTTATTGAAAATTATATTCTTGTCTATATTTATTTAGATACTAACAGATTTACTTCTTCAACTCTATTGCAAAAAATTTTAGAAGTGGTAGATTATTAAGGAACAAATACACAAAAGTGCATGAAGTTCCAGACCCAAGAATCCTTCAAATCCTGCTAAATATTCAAAGCCCCAAAGGCTCTTTAATACACAGTAAGAAAAGCCCAGTAGGAACACAGAAAGTAGTGGTCTTGTCTTTCAGATTTTTATTTCTGTGAACTGCTGCAGTTTTCAACAAATCAGAGAAAAGTTATTTTAAATATGCCTTCAAGTTCTCTATCTCAAAAATACTTCATAAAAATCACCGAGCTATGAGGAACTATTACTAATTTGGTTAAAAGCAAGACAACTGACAAAATAGAGTGTGACTTTTTTTATTCTATGATTCTTCATGGGTTATCTATGCATCATTTTTAAGAACATGAAAATCACAGAATTGGTAATGCTGGAAGGGGCCACCAAAGGTCATACCTTTGTCCAACCTCCCTGCTTAAGCAGAGTCATCCTAGAGCTTTTTACTCAGGTTTGTGTCCAGGCAGCTTTTGAATATCTCCAGTGAGGAAGACCCGACAACTTCTCTGGGCAATCTGTTCTGGTGCTCAGTCAACAGCACATTATTCTTCCTCATGTTCAGTTGGAACTTCCTGTATTTTAGTTTCTGCCCATGGTCTCCCGTCTTTGGCACAAATAAGTAGGGTGAATTCCCCTCTCAGTGATCTCTTCTCAAGGCTGAGCAGTCCGTACTCTCTCAGCCTTTCCTCGTAAGAGAGATGTTCCATTCCCCTGGTCTTTGTTGTTTTCTCCTGGACCCACTCCTGGATCTCCACGTCTCTCCTGTCCTGAGGAGCCCAGAACTGGGCACAGCACTCCAGGTGCAACTTCACTGATGCTGAGTAGAAAGGCAGGATCTCATGCCTTGACCTGCTGGCAGTGCTCTTCCTAATGCATCCCAACTGTTTTCTTGGACATCAGGGCACACTGCTGGCTCATGGACAACTTGTTATCCACCAGGACCCCCAGGTTTTTCTATTCAGAGCTGCTTTCCAGAAAAAATAAAAGAAATAAAACAAAGTGATCTACATTCCTAAACTAGTAAATTTAATATAATGTCTTGCTTTAGTTATTTCCAAACTTCTGAATTCTCTTTTGTTATTAAAATATAATGACAAATAAAAATAATGACAAATTCAAGATGTAATGTGGCAGCAAGGCATCATATGCAGCAGCGCCGAAATCTGCACAAACTCTATGCTGACCTGTAAGTAGAAGTATCAATATCTAGTCTTACTGCAGTTTGCTTGGTATCAAAGCTTACTTGAGATTTTTTACCCCTAAAGTCAAAAGGTCCAGAGAGGCTTTTATTGCTACTTTTTGAAAAATTAAAAGTATTGCCCCACAGAATTTAATTTGTGTAATTTCCCCAGGGAGATTTTAAGTATACAATTGTAAAGGAGTAGAAGTGACCCCCAGAGTGCTGTTAGCCTGGGCAAGAGCTCTATTCTTGTGCCAAAGGGTTTATTTCCAAGCAGTAAGATTTTTCTCAGAGGCCCTAAATACTCTTGTCTCCAAATGTACTCAGTGCCAGAACCTTTCATAAAGGTTTCTCATGTGATGCATTTGCTGTAAGCGCTGTCATAAAAATCGTGTGAGAAATAACACAGTAGAAGAGATAGAGGACTTCCTGAGACCCACTTTCAATGCTGATCTTTTTTAAAAGCCAACTTGTAAGTATAATTGAACAAGGATGTTCTCAAATACACTTGGCAAGTGTTTTCCTGAGGTCTAGATACTAATCCACAACAGAATACTTGATAACACTTAATTTAACCTGAGAGTCAGGTCCAGTTACATGTCATGTAAACTGCAACTTTTTTCTCGATGTTTACGATGGTGTTATCTCACTTTATAACAATTTCCTCTTTATAAGTCAGTCTTTGTCAGGCCTTGTGACTGGGAAAGTTAGGACTCTTAAAAGAGTTTATGAATTCACACTCATACTTTTAAAATTTATTAACATAAACTGAAAATATCTTTCTAGTTGTAAAGAGATCATTAGTTATATTGACCTTTTCTGCTGAAAATAAGTGAAGAATAATGTAGTGGTGTGTTTTTGGTTTTATCAGTTTTAGGTATATATTTGTTCCTTGTTTTATATTGTTTTTTTAATAAGTTATAATGGTTTGTCCCATGTCACTCATATTTAACCCTTCTTGGTTTTTCCCCAACCCTACTTATGTGTCAGTCATAAGTCTTGTCTATCACTTTGAGGCCTCTCCCAAAAGTCTGGAATGTTCCAGGGAGAGCCTCGAGTGATTGGACAAGACTCTGGCTGTCTCCCCGCCTGAGTTATTGATTTGTTGTAATATGTGTCATTTACCTGCAGAGCCATGCCCACATGATCCCTGATTTGTCCTCAGTTAAACCCATCCCCAAGTTCCTCCCCCCAATAAAAGATGTTGCATTCGTGTGCTCTCTCTCTTTCTGCTTAGGGCTCCTTCTGGCAAGGGGTCCCTGCTAAGGCAGACACCCTGAGCTGAGGTTATCCCCACTGTGGGATGAATAAAGCCAGTGGTTGAACCCTGAGCAGACTTTCTCCTTCTTTCCTGCTGTCATCACTTCACTCCTGCAGGCAAACCAGAACCCACGGGATGGGCAAGGTTCATTCAGCTACCGAGCCGTGCCCCTTCTTGCCGTGGTGCCAGGGCTGGCTGAGGCAAAGAGACACTGACATCGTGACAAATAATAACCTCATATTACTTTCTCCTTACCTCCTATGTTCAGATTGCCATCTACTTCTTAATTTTAATTCTCTCTTTACTGTAATATCCCTTAAAAAAAAAAGAAAAGAAAAAAATTGTTGTAAAAGTGGTTCATCTGCTTCTTTAATCTTCTCCCCCATAATTTCTGCTAAACCTTGATCACCAAGGTTTTCTTTTTGTTCTCTGTAGTGGGTTGACCCTGGCTGGATGCAGGTACCCACCAAGACACTATCACCCCTCTTCCTGGCAGGGGAGAGGAGAGAAAATAAGATGGAAAATAACTTGTAGGTTGAAATAAGCAAAAAACCAAAAAATAAATAAGAAGGAAAAGCCCCACAAAAGCTTGCACATGCATAAACAAAGAGAAAAAAAGTTTAATCTCTACTTCCCATCAGTGAGTGACATTTATCCACTTCCTGGGAAGCAGGGCTTCAGCACATGGAGTACTTGCTCCAGAAGGCAAACATTATAAAAGAACAATCATGCCCTATTCATCCTCCCTCCTTTAGCTTTTATACCTGAGCTGACATCATATGGTATGGAATAGCCCTTAGGTTAATTTGGGTCAGCTGGCCTGGTTGTGTCCCAAGATATTGCCCACCACCATCCCTCAGATGGGAAGGAAGGGGAAGGGGAGATGCTGCTGTGCCAGCCCTGCCCAGCAGCAGCCAAAACACTGTGGGGTGATCAACTCAATTCCAGCTACCAGGGCAGAGCACAGCACTGTGAGGGCTGCTGTGGGAACATGAACTGCTCAGCCAGACCAAATAGATTCTCATTGTTTGAGTTTGCTCTTGTAAAAAGAAGTAAATTTAATCTCATGTTTTGTCACATATGAACGTGAAGCTGAGAGAGTGCAGTAAGTGTTGCCTACAAATTAGACATTCAAACAGGATTTTTTCATACTATTTCCAGCAATACCCAATCTGTGCACAGGGAACAATACTGAAAATTCCATAGCCATGGGAATGGTTAGTGGTGGCAATTTTTAATGACCAAGTTTCTGGGGCCATAGTTTATAACATCAATTTCTCGACAACTTAGAAAAAAAAATCCTTAAAGATTAGAACTATTTTCAGTCTTAAATTTAAAAATAATTCCCACCTTTCCCCATAGAAAGCAATTCTTTCACACATCTTGGCATGTAATCAAATCAAATCATACGTATATGAAATAAGCTGCACTGTGATAGCCTTTTGATGTTAGTGATATATTTGATGGAATTCCTCTCATCCACCTTAGACTTCCGTATCTATTTAACAGTGGAGATCAAAAGACTCCTTACAGGAGCATTTCTCAGATGTAACTTAAATACCCTCTCAGGGGTGATGGGAATCGGATCCTGATCTCTAAAGAGAGTCCAAACAACTGACTCTTTTTGTATAATAAAGACATCCAATGAATTTCATTTAGTCCAGAAAGCCTCTTAGAAATTTGCATCCATTTTTCTCGACAGGTTTTTTATGTCAACAGCCTAATAAAGTTACGTAAATTTAGTGCCATTTAGTTTTAACTGCCATCTCTTCCAACAACTCAAAACATATGGAAATTCATGTTTCCAAATTTATACTTCTTCTTCTTTTGTGCTGTAACACAAGAACATTAACAGATAAATCTCATATGTAGTTTAAAGTTTACTGATGAATACAAATAGCAAATAGCTTCTGCTGCTTTGTGAGGTTCTTATGAGCAGTCAATTCCCAAAACGACCAAAAAGAGCAGACACCATATCAATAAAAGAGGTTCAGGTTTGAGATGCTGGGTTTCTCTTTTCTTTTACTTTAAGCCAGAAGGCCCAGTAACGCTTTACTCAGCTGATCAAAATTGGTTTGACTTCTTTGTGGAGTGGTTAGTCTTTATGAAATCCAAGTTTTCTCAGAAACACAGAATCATTTGATTTCAAGTTATGGTATATCTAGGAAATAATATTGTATGCATAGAATTAAAACCCTAAATTATTTTTGAAGTATATGTACATTAAAACCTAAAATTTCTCTTTGTTGCACACACCAAACGCGCCTCAGCCAGTTGACACTTCATCTGTTTCTCTTATCCTGGGAGAGACTAAAATGTTGATGGTCAAGAGATTTCGTCAAGAGTAAACCAGCCAAACAGACTGGGGCATAACTTTCACCCAAAATACTATACCATTTTACAAATTGTTTGCCAGTTACTTTTTCTATTTTCCAGATTATTTCTTTCCCACTTTAGCTGTAATTTTTAGCAAGCAAATTATGGTATTCCAAAGTTTGTTTGGAATAAAGCTCCAGATTTTACCTGCCAACTTTATATGTGTGATTAAAACTGGTATGGATAGAAGAGCTGTACTGGATGAATTGTAGCTCTTTCCCTTCCTGATAAGATCTTGGCTGTATTCTTAAGTTTTTATAACAGACTAATAAAACAGCTATCTTCACCAGTTACTAAGTGATAAACAGTTTATAACAAATCCACATTCTAACTGTACTATAAAGTGGCGTGTTTGTGGGGGTGCTTTTGCCGGCTAGCAGTCCCCCAGGCCAATTTATAGCAGTTTGTGGGTCCTCCAATTAGCTGGCTGAGGCATGGAGGCTTGGAAATGAAGCGGAGCGAGCTCTGGCTTGGGTTAGGAAAAAGGTGTTTATTTCTGTCCTGGCTCCATGTGCAGAGGAGAGCATGTGCTCGGCAGCCAGAGCAAGCCAGAACATGTGCTCGGCCCTGTGTTCCCTTTTTCCCAGCTCGCCCCCTGGACAGGGAACACTCTGGGCCAATCGGAAAGGGAAGGGGGTGGGGTTACATCAGGGGGAAACCAGGTGTATTCAGGGGTAGGAATGGGGGGGTGAAAGGAACATACCATTATAGACAAATAACAAAATACAAATTCAAATTCAAAAACCTAAAACACACGCTGCAACACTGTGCCATTAGCAATTTCAATTGCATTTTCTAACATTTCAAGAAAAATTCTTGCATAGTGCTTAAAAATGAAGGTTGATAACAGGCATAAGCTAAGTGTGGAATGTGCATATACTTATGAGTTACCACTGTTAACATTCTCTGTGTTATCCAAAAAACATGAAGAATTGTAGGCAGGCCATATTAACAGAGAGAATCTAGTTCAACATTCCTACATTTTCCACTCTGAATTCTCATTTTTTCTGAAACTGAACTTGGTTATCTTATCTACAATTATGCAATACCATAACTCGGTATATTAAGAGTTTTATACTGAAATGCTGAGTTTCAAGGCAAAGGACTAGAGATATGAAATGTCTCTGTAGAAACATTTCACACCATAAACATTAGTGTTAAATTAATACCAAAATTCAGACACTTCCAAGTGCTATTACTCATTCAAATACTCTTTCAGCTGCCTCGTTGCATCTCATTCTGCAAGTAAAGACTTCAAATTCATGTGTATATGCATACATTTTATTTCCACCACCTACTTCCACAGCTTTGAATTATTCAAGGCGGAGTAACCTCCTCAGCTAAAACTAATTTCTTTGTATTTTCTATCTCTCGATATATTTTCTTTCCAAGAACTTCCCCAAGAGCAATAATAAAAAAGCCAAATTAGAGGAATTGGGTATTTGCCCCTTTGGTGACTGTATAAGCAATATTTATTAGTTTTAAAAGTAATTCTACACACTAGATTTGTACTAGAAGCCAAAGAACTCAGAAGCATTCTTCATGGTCACAATCTGGAACTGATTGTGACAATGGTGTCACAGTCTTTTCTCAGGATCTTATGTTTTGCAGATCTTATTAAAATAAATTATGGTTTTCACAGAGGAATTTACATTCCACTGAAATATAAGGAACTCAATAGATTTCCTTAATGAGGTTTTAATTCTTCAATGTACTTTGAAATTACCAAATTCTATTGATTCCAGCAAAATTAAGATAATGATCCCATTGAAAAACGTAAGTAATCTGAGGCTTAGTATGATTGACCAAGATACCTACTCTTCTTTTCCAGTCTCCTCCAGAAGGCAATACAGAGAAGGAGTTTGTCTGTGGTGTTCCAAACTACTCTGTAGATGAGCCAATTTCTGAAATTGGAAAACTCTGAAAAGAACATCATAACATTTGGAAAATAACATCATAACATAGACTCGTAAATTAGATGTCTTTTTTTAAAAAACCTCATACAGATGAATGCATTGCCAAAAAGCATTTTAAAGGCAGGTAATCTTTTGAAGGAGGACAGCAAGGGAAAATGATCACAAGTTTTATTTTTTTAACATTACATTAAAAATAAGCATAGTGAAATATTGGCACACATGGCAGAGCAAGCAGGTAGTCTACTTTTTTCTAGGAAATATGTTCATGTATGCCCATGTGTACATATGGGAAGAGGAACAGAATGTAAACACAGAAGGATTATTTGGAGCAGGTAGAAAGTACGATAAATATCTTCATAGCAAGCTGCCACTGAAAAGGACAAGGATTACCAGAATGCAGTTTTTAATTGGGTTTGACAGACATTTGAGAATGGGAAGCATCAGCACTAGAGCTGTCACCACGCTCACAGACCGTAGCCAGGAAAGAATAATCTCTGAAGTGCATTAGCATTTTCTGAGGCACTCCAGTTTTTTGACTTTAGATAGAACTATCTCTCATGATTCTGAGCACATCCACTCTGCTATCTAATAACGGAGAAGTACCTGGAATGGAAGCCAGGGATGTGCTTTATTACTTTTATTCTAGGGAAGCTGCTGCTCTATCAAAATTTACAGTATTTCAAATTCATTAATCTCAGTATAATGAAGGACTGGGAAAACAAAACACACTCCTTTAAGAAACCCCTGTTAAAAGTTCCATCTTAACAGTGAGCATGGCATCTGGTTTTGCCTAGTGTTGCTCTAGTTTGATACTGAATTTGTATGAGTACCTTCAGATGATTGTATTAAGATGATGTATTTTATGAATCTACACATAAGAGAAGAACATAATAAACTAAGTGAAAACTCTGGAGAGAAAATACTTTTTCCTGTCATGGCACATAAAAGAATTGTTACCTGGGTATAATATTAGAAGAGAAGGTGGTTTTGTGCCACATCACTTGCACATATTCAGCCTGAGAAGAATTCTAAAATGAGACTAGATAGTTTGGGGCATAAAAATATTAATTTCCTTGATAATTAACTACTTAGCACTTTTTTATCACCAGTCAAATTTGGAGATCTTTATTCACTTTACTTGGGCTTGTGAACACTAAGATCTATCTCAAGGCTTAGCTGGAAGTCATCTGAACTTGTTCAGCTGTTCAGTACAGTGTGTAACATGCAAACAATGTGAAAAAGTATACTTTTTCTAACAAGCAGTATAACCAGATACAGAATCTAAGAGGGGAGAAAAAAAGAAAAAAGATCTCTGTTATTTACACACCTCAGACAGAGTATGAGAGGCCTTGACGATGGAACTAAAGCTCTGCAGCTCTCATGACTGGTTGTTTGGAGTTTTTTTCTTAGGATATGATTTTTTCACAACTACCTGGTTAGGAAGATGCCATTTAACTACCTTATATACACTTTTGAAACAAATTTATTTTAATAATTCCAAATTTGACCAGCAAATTCATATAGCTAGTCCCTCTGACAGGTAGGAAATACAAATTTATGAGAACCATGCAGCATCCTTTGTGATCTACAACTGTTCCAAAACCAAATGCTAGCTCCTTTAAATCATCTACTTATTCTGAGATAGCTGTAGTTTCATGAAACTCTTTGTTGTAATTGGCTTTGTCTTGGGTTGTAGAATAAGATATGCACAAAGTATTCTATCACCCTCTTCATCAACTGTTGAAACCAATTGTT
>JBBMKD010000053.1:16935115-16960226 GCA_037834095.1 Argya squamiceps | reverse complement strand
GAAGAAAGAAGAAAGAAGAAAGAAGAAAGAAGAAAGAAGAAAGAAGAAAGAAGAAAGAAGAAAGAAGAAAGAAGAAAAAGCTTTGTGTGTATAAATTTGAGACCAATATATCATGAGCTACTGCTTTAATTTACTTTACCAGTAACATTTTCAATACTGCCGTGGAGAGCATACTAAAGGAGAAAGAGATTTCTTAAGGACTTTGGGCCAGATTCCAAATGTTTTTTATTTTATAAAGTAATTTATAATTCTCTAAAGGACAGAATTACATTTAAATTTTAGAGGTAATTTCTCATTCAATGTTATATTGCCTAAATATAGGTAATAGGTATTAAAGATAGGTATGGCTGAATAGAAAATAATTATTAAAGGTGCACTTCTTATCCTTTCCACAATTCAAGGGGCATTGTCAGCAGATAATTTCAGAATTAATTATTTGAGGCTCTTACAAAATAACTTAATGAAACTAGATCCTTTTTATCTACTCTTTATGAGATTATTTTTTCCATCAGAAAAAACAATTTCTCATTAGTGAGCTAAGTAATAAACAGTGCTCAGATTTAGAGGAAATAGTGCAAAAGGTTTTCTACATTTCTCACTTCATCTTCAGATCTGAAAAACAGCAGGAAATGTTAATGGCCCTGCTATTTAGTAACAGCAACAATGAACTATTCTCTATAAATAACCTTTCTTTACATGTTGGGAATTGAGCCCTCAGTATGTCCTTGATAAATGAAAAATACCTCTGGCATGAACAGACCAACAGGCAGTGCCTCAGATATTTTAAATGATAATTGCCACAGCAGGCCATGTTACAACAGAATGATGACCGAAATCTGTAATCAGTTTTATAAACAACAAGTTATAAGGGGTTTTGACAACTACTTTTATTTTAGCACTTCATAAGAATCATTTACCTTTATTAGATGGCTGCCTTCATGGGGGGAAAAAGGAAAGTCCAGGTCTACAACTCCATCATTCTTCTTTTGAAGTCATTTTAGATTAATAGGACCCTGGTGATTTCATATAATTTACCAGTCAGCCACTGGTAACTGAATAAGAACTTTTCCCTGGGGGGCTGCTGGATGCTGAACTGCTGAGTGTGATCACTAACAGTACATTACTAAATGGATAAAAGTGGTAGAATTAGATGAGAGCATTTACAACACCATTTGGTCCTTGCTGTTTTGCAACAAGAATCCCTGTTGTGCCCAGTGTGTGAGATCATGGAGAGTGAAGATACATATTTACAGAGTTACCTGTTCATTCCCAGCCAGTGTTACTGCCTTCATTCCCATCTGAAAAAAAAAATATATACTCATCAGCAACAACCTTTTAGGCTCGTAAAAGCTTGTAAAAAGTGGTGAAAGAGCAGAATAGATTTTAACTTTCTGACTTTCATGACAAGAAAGATGAAAAACAAAAAGAAGACTGAGAAATTTTTATAACTTATATGTATCTATAAGTCTATGAATATAATAATTCAGACACAAATTTGATATAGTAGTGGGTATTTCAAGGAGAATGATGTGTGACTC
This sequence comes from Argya squamiceps, assembly GCA_037834095.1. Lineage (NCBI taxonomy): Eukaryota > Metazoa > Chordata > Aves > Passeriformes > Leiothrichidae > Argya > Argya squamiceps. The sequence goes on along the minus strand of JBBMKD010000053.1, from coordinate 16,958,688 downwards.
TTGGAATTAATTATTTTTAAATGCCATTTATTGTTTGAATTGCAACAAGAAGTTTAGGTATTTACATATCTAATTTTAATTAGATTGCAATTTAATTTATGGTCAGGGAGCAATCAACAAGCACTTGATATGAGGGAAATACTCTTGGATTTTAAGGTCCCCTCATCATCTTGTTCCAGTATAGACTGAAGGATGCTCTTATGTCGCAGCCAAACCAGATGTATACCTCTTTATTTGAGTTCAGAACACAGTGTCAGACATCATATAGAGTAAGAAGGAATCACTGAATGTTCCTGTATTTCAGAAAATATAATCCCAATCCAAATAAAACAGTGTCTTTAAACCTGTTCAGTTCATAAAATGTCACCTTTGGCACTTGATATCAAAATCAACTATTGGAATCCTCGCCTTTCCAATGCAGAACCATTATTTTCAATATAATGTAGAAAAAGACAAAAGAAGCTTGTTTAAGCATGGTGACAAGTTGTAGAGTGTGGGGTTTTTTTGTAAATATTTTCAGTGAGCTGTATTGTTGATCTCAGTCATTAGACTTATAAATGTTAATTATATTATTACCATGAAATAAATAGGCTCAAGTCAAGATTTTTATACATGACTTCCTTAAATTAGGAGCATTTATTTTGAGTCTACAAAATTTCAAAACTCTTACAGAAATCACAACAGCTGTATTATACCATAGGTCTGTGTAACGGTTTGTGTCTTTTCTGCTGTGAGATAAGATTAGGAGAAAAGCAAAGCAGGCTCAGACTTGAAGGGTATAAAGATAGATTTATTAACACACACTAAAAGAAGAAAATGAGAATCAAAATTAAACTTTCAAAACACTCCTCCTCCCCCACCGCCCCACCGGCTTCTCTTTCTCACAGACAATGTATAAAGACAAAAGTCAGAACTCTAGGTCAGTACCACTTACAAAACAGTATCCCCATCAGTCCTTTTAGAGAGAGAAGTCTCTCCTGATTTGTTGTGGTAACGTTCCACAAGAAGGAACTGCTTGTGGCATTTAAATTTCACAAAAGCAGCAACCCGGGGATAAATCTGCAGCTGTGAACCTCCCATATCACATAGCCTGTCCCATGACTACATATGGGCCATGGATTCATGCATGCTGGGATGTCATTTAAAAAAAAAAAACAACAGTTCAAATGCAAAGCATTTCTTCATCCCATGAAAAAGAGGTCTTTTTTCACTTCTTTACTGGTGCAGCAGACTACTGGTCTCATCTTTGTTCAAACATCTCATGGGATCACAGGATCACAGCTACTAATTCAGTATTCACTCAGTCCATCATAAATACCTTTGCTCAAATCACCAAATCTGAACAATCATTTTCCCCAATTCATATTGTCAATGATTTAAAGGGATATTCCAGCATATTACAGTCTGTTACCATAGCTCATAGGAGACTTTCAGCCTAGGACCAAGGCATCTTGTCAACTCTTCCACTTAAGGCGTCACTCTTCCTCCACTGACTCTAGTATCTTCATATTGTCCTTTTACATGTCCCCAGTTTGGCCTTTTCTCTAACTTAGAGAAGGTTTAGGAATTCAGAAGTTTTGTCTGTGCAAGGAAAGCGTTAACACCTTGCCCAGGGCCTGTGGTGGCCACATGCTCTCTGCAGTGTCAGCCTCTCACTTTGAAGAGTCTCAGAGCCGCCTGGCTGGTGGATGCCTCCTGCCCACCCCGCAATGACAATCGGGGCAGGCCTGACCCAACCCGAGCCCGAGGCTGCTGTCAGGGGCCCGGCAGACATCTCCCTCCGCCTGGCTGGGGGACAGGTGGGGGAGGTGTAGGCTTTAAAGTTAGTTAGACATTAAGCTGTAGCCTCCCCTTTCCCTGCTGGCAGCCGCAGCCCCAGGGGCACAGCCAGGCCGGCCAGGACCGGCTCCCCCAGCAGGGAGGAGCAGCAGGGCCTGGCCAGCCTGGGTCACTCCATGGAGCAGCCCCAGGGGCTGGGTGATACCTGCTCCTCCGGCCGGAAGGGAAAGGGCCGGCTCGGATACAGTCAGGGCTTTATATGTGTGTTCCCAAAGTCACATCCACCGTCCTCAGTGGTTTAACAATATGTCAGTATCTAGGAATTGGATCCTGATAGGTCCCTGTCCCTTCCACAGGAAATTAACAGGTCCTTACAGGATTACAGAGAACTGTTGTTCTTTTACTGAAAACCAAGCTGTATTAACCCATGACAGTCTGACTGCAGCCCTATGTCATATTTCTCATTAATCTTCCCCATTCCTTGATACCATGAGAAATGATCCATGCTGCTATTTCATTGGGATTTTTGCCCAGCATCTGTGATGAAAATTCTACAGCAAGTGACCTTTTATTTTTTAATCTTATGTCTCTAAGGTAATGTTGGAAGTCCCTGAAGCAGGACAAAGAACTTGTGTGGAACATATGATATAAGTACATGCAGGTTAGAAATGGAAACAAGTTCACTTGAGCTTATTGACCAGAAGTCTCTGCCACCATGATATATAGCTTTAGAATTGAACTCTATAGATCATCTAAATTTCTGTCGCTGTGCAGTTCAAAGTTTTGCAGGTCTCTTGTGGAAAGAAAGACGTAACCCCTTAAATCTTTGTAGCTGAGACATTGATGTTTCTCATTCAGAAAAATGACCTTAGGATAAAAATGAAAATGAGATGCAACTGCTCATCTCAAGAGGTTTCTCAGGGCCTGAAATGTGAAATAGATTTTTTTTGAAGATTCGTTTTACTAAAAAAAAACAATAAATTTTTTAGCATTCGTGCTTTAATGAATTTTTACCATATGATATTTATATCAGTCCAATTACAAACTACATTATTAAGGGGCAAAGTGTTGCAAGAAGCCTTCTCATTCAGATTAGAGGAAAAAACAGCTGTGACATTGCCCTTAAAATCCTTATCACAACACTGGTGTCACAAGCTCAAGCTTTGTGTCTGCACAGAAATGTCTTCTAATAAAAGTTTCCAAATACTAGGAATTTGAGAGCTGTTCACATTCGTTATTGTAGGACCATTGTCCAACATATTTTTAGAACTAGTCTTCATTTTTGCTGATTTTTTGTTTTAATAAAGATGCAAAAAACTGAGAAGAACTTATCTCTTCGGTACATTGATCCACATATGTCAGCTAACAGACATACATTTTACCACTGAGAAATTACTTATTTTGTCTGGTAGGCCTCAGTAAAGTAACATAAGGTTTTCTGATATCAGTTTTCATTTGGATATGATAAATATGAAAAATTAATTTGCTCTCTATAGCTGCAATATTTCGGGTAGATCCAGGAACCCTATGATTTACATGCATGCTCTATTTTCTGAATAGTGTCTTTAATTAGAATTATTAACTCAAAGCCAGTGCTAAAAGGGATAGCATAGCTTTCCCCTCCATGTTCTCTTCAGATCAGTCTTACTTGCACTAATATCAACATCAAAACTCCTGTTGATTTTCCTGAGAGACAGATAGGCTCCATTTACTGCATACTCAAGACCCTAAAGGATCTTTTAAAGCCTTCAATAAACCAAACCCTGTTGTACTGTGGCTGTTTAATTCTGTTAGAATTATTCCCTGAGTAGCACTACACTGCAAAACATCTTTTTTTCATTTCAATTTCTTTTTTCTCATACCATTTTATTGCTTTTAAACTTAAATTCCTTTTTCTTCATTTTTTATAATCAGCCTCAATGTCTTCTTAGGCTAGCACTCAAATTTACTGAGAGGGAGAGCAGCAGGCAATGACACAAGGGCAAACAAAGCAGTACAACATGGGAATTACTGGGAAAAGACATTCTAAGTCAAATAGTTTTAAGTTATTCAAATACATCTACTTTCATTTTTATATGGCTTTTGACACTAAATACTTGACCTAGCTGAATCTTATGGTAGTTTCACTTTCAGTAGTTTAATATGCCTTAACAGTGATATCATTTCCCCTGAAAGGCACAAACCAAAACCACACAGAGATAAATCACTGAAGTTTGAAAATAATTAAAGTTTTTAATTCTTTCATGAAACAAAATTAATTTTCAATATACACCTTTTGCCAAGTAAAATAAGTATTTGTTTATATTAACCAAATCTTATTTCCTCAGCTATATTGATTAGCAGCAAAGATAACAAAGAACTCATATATACCCAGGCACATAACTGTATAAACACAAATGTGTGTTTGTTGAACCAGGTGTCTTGTGTACATATGTACGTTCTGTCCCCATGATGCCCTTTCCTTTGCAGCTTATAGCACCATTTTCAAATTGTCCTCCAAATACACAGCATGTGGCATGACATAACTGTCAATTCTCTTATTCAGATGCTCTGAAAATGGCAATGAATACTAGAGAGAGAGTTAACTTGAAATGCCTAAATTCCTTTGAAGGAATATAACTGAAAGGACTCGACAGTACATTCCTGATCAGACCTTTCCACCTGAACCCATTCTTCATTCCCTTTCTGCTGGCATCAGTTTTTATTGTAAGGGGAGAGCTCTGTACAAGGAACTTTGTAGAGCTGGTGAGAAACTAAGGCAAGCTGTGCAGCTACTGTGAAGTGCGCACAGAATTATAGTCTATTAAACTATGTCTCCATATAGGATTAGCTGGATGATAACTAAGCCTTCCCTGCTTCTAGATGACAAAAACCCTTCAGCAGCTCCAGATCACTATTTTTAAAGTGGTGGTGTGCGGTGGTAAGCCTCGGGATTAGACCCGAAAGGCCACACGCCCTTCAAAAGCCCCGACCAGCGCAAGGGCGTGTCCGCAGAAACCTTGGGCTCATTGCTGTGACAGTCTGTCACCAAAGCGGTGCAATGATACGTGCAAAGGGAGCAGGGAGAAAGAAAGACGGGACTCTCACTGAGGTGGAACAGGGAAGGGTTTATTCTCCCCTGACCAGTGCTCAGAGAGAGACACCGATCAGAGGTAACATCAGCATTTATACAACTGGTCTCTCTACAACTTTTAACCAATCAGACAACAGAACTGTATGGCATGACATAGTAACAGCAAATCAAACCAAAGCGGGAAAATCAGGCGAGGAGGGGAACCTATCATTACACTCATCGCCTCAGAAGTAACAAATCATGAGACAACCCACAAGAATTATGTAACTAATGATTGACATATAACAGAACTTGAAACTTTGAACCAATCAACTTTCAACAAACTTTAGACTGAAAGTGATAAACAACAAAATGGAAGAGAGTGGCAGCCATCTTGCAGGCCTAACTTAAACTAACCAAAGTCCCGCACCACCACAGTGGTGTTTGTAGTGTGTAGAGTTGCAGAGCTCCACCGGTTTGTGAGATGCATTTGTTTCCTGTCTGGATCAGGGACCAGCGACCTGGGGCACTTGCACTGAAATAAATGCTGTACTGACACTTGCAACATTTTTTTTCCAGAGACAGGGTAAGACCTGGAGAGATGGTTAGTAAAAGAGAACACAAGACAAAGCCACACAGCAGGAATGTTACAAAGTGCAGCTGCATGAAATACAGTTGTGCTTACAGATGCGGTCTGGCAGGATGAGACTGCACATTACTGTGGGAGTATTTCAGAAGGCACATGTCAGTCCTGTGTTCTTAGGTCATCTGCACTTGCTCATATACTGTGCTCCATAAAAAATGTTCCGAAGGGGAGCCAAAGTTTTTAAATATACCTTAGTTAAACTGCAAATGCTGGGAATGACAGCTACCTGTGTGCCACTGCTCAAGCTGAGGCATTTAACCTGGTACCACTGTGACTGACAAGGGTTGAAACTACCAGCCCAAAATCCTCAAAAAGATTCACCTAGTCCGGAAATCTGTCTCTGACACAAGCTAATGCATTAACCAGTGGCTTAATTTTGTTAAGTTAATGAACAAGAGAAGTCATTGCCTTGAATATCTTCTTTGACATTACAGGATATAAGAATATACATTGTAGGATCTGAAAGAGTGTGATAAGTGTCAGTAATGCCATAAGAAGTTGTTTGGTTTTTATCATTTTTTGTTCGTTAAAACATTTTATTTTCTTGAAATATCTGCTGGGTTTTTTCTCCATTTCATCTAGTTACACTTCAAACTAAATTCTCCTTTAAAGGAAAATGCTTCTGAAATATAAATCATATTTTAAGAAATAAACCCTGATACCAGTCATTTACATCATTTAGCAAAGTCTTGTGCAATTGGAGCCACTGGGTCTGAGAGGAAAGTCCAAGTCAATATCAATGATTTTCTTTCTACTATCAGCCTTCAACAATTATCTGAGTTTCTGTAAATACAACTCTCTCTTGTTCTTCATCATATAATGTCCAAGTATTATTTTCAAAGATTAAGAACAAAATGTCCTGGAACTACCAGCAATCTGCACAAAGTACTTTCACCATCAACAGGTCCATTTCATTTGATGACATGATGGGTCAATCTTCAGGTCTGACAGTTTTATTACAGTTTACAAGAACATGTTTATCTAATATAAGTTGTCTAAATTTCTTGAATATTTGAAAGCCTGCTGACATTTTCTGCACTATATATATTAGCAAATCTATTTTGAAGGTCTAAAGTCTTGAGGAATAATTATCTTCATTTTATGGTGATATTTATTTGAAAATTTGTGATAACAAAGGAAAAGTAAACCAAGATGGTTGTGCATAGCAGGTGAAAACACAAGGTAAAAATAATACGATGCTCCTTTTGGGATTGGTGTGATGGTAATTGCACCCCTACAAGTTTAATTTTGGGAATCCTTTCAGTCGCTACTATTCACTTTAACGAGTTAATTTATTCCATGTTAAATGTTGCAGAGCTCAATGTCCTGTGATTTGCTTTGCTTTCTTTTGTATGTAAAGAGAAAGAACAGTCAAATAATTTGAAGCAGGCTACAAGACTATTGACATGTGCATTGATGTTACCCATGACAGGATAGGCCCTACTGATGGTACTTTACAGGAGGCAGCACATGCACTGAATAACATAAACCTCACTCGACTGAAAACAGTGCTAGAATTCAAACCAACCTAATTCAATAAAATACAGCTGTGCTACAGACTGTCCATAGACCATCTTTTGGAAGATTCATTAGAAACAAGCAAAGTTATGGTGATCATTTTTTTTATTTAACATTTGATTCTGTCAGTATTAATATTATGAATCAATTATGTATATTACTTAGTCTGTAATAAAAATATAATGCCAAGAACACCTGAAGGAAATTTAAAACTATATGTTGCTTTTTGCAATATATGTAACAAAGTAGTGTTCCAAACTGTGAATACTCAAGCTGGACTTCAGGCCTGTTTTTTAAGAATTAAAAAACCTAAAGAAGAGAAATGTGTTACTGTGAAGAAAGAGAGAGAGAGAGAGAGGAAGGAACAAGCATTTTTCTCCTTTCCTGTATGAGAAATGTTCCCATCTACCAATGACAGATATGTGCATTTTGGAGAAACCCATAGCACATGACCTGCTCCCAAATATTTCAGTCAAATAGAATTCAGTATTATATTCCCATTATTGACCCTAACTGAAGGTACATCCTTGAGGATGCCGTATGACATTGATGGTAGTGATAGAAAATGGGGAGCCCTAAAAAGATTTGTTAAGATGATTTGGTCATGCTTGTCAAATTTCAGGCATCTCTGACTCATTTCAGTATTTTTATATTTTACATTGAATCCTGGGATGTTTTATATTGAATTCTAGGATAGAAGACTGAGTACTACACCACAAATTTAACCTTGTGCAAGATGGCCCAGCCCTGAGGAGGTTGGAAATGTTTCCTGAACCATGAATGTGTGTATGTGACTGGTATTCACTTTGCTTCATGTTGCTGTCAGTTCTCCAGTGCTGCTCAAGTGTGACTGTAAAATCTGTCCTAAAATTTTGGAGAAATAATCTGCACATGCACAAAAATACATGGAAAATCAAGAACTAAACCAACTTGTAAGCCCTTGGAATCTTGCCACCAGCGACAGATCTTTGCTAATTCATATGAGTAGAGAATTCTTTTGTTTTGGCAGTTAATTTGCTTGGTAGTGGGAGAAATTGCAGAATTGCATTCAATGTCTCCCAAGTTATTTACCGTTGAAACAGATTTTTTCCAAAAATCAGTGTTTTTAGATGCTATCAAAAGTTAAGGGTTTAATAACACACGTAAAAAAATCAAATGTTCAACCTGTTTAATATAAGCTTTAGTATATTAATTCAATAGATTTTTTTTCAGACAGTGTTTCCAAAAGGAAAAAAAAATCCTGCTAAATGTAAGCAGTATAAGGGAATATATGCTTATACAGAAATAATTTTCATCTACCTGTCTTTAACATTCATTACCTTCCCCTATAAGCCTGTCTTTATTACAGCAAAATAGATCATAAACAGACAGTATTTCTGCCTTACTCAAAAATCATAAAAAATTGGTTTAATCAAAATCATCCTTCCATAACTAAAGAAGCAATATGAATCAGTGTGGTGGGTTAACCTTCCTGACTGCCAGTTGCCAAACCATCCATTCTCTCACTCCCCTTTATCAGCAGGACAGGTGGGGAAAATAAATGTGAAAAGGGTCATGGGTTCAGATAAGGACAGGGAGATCACTCACAAATTGCTAACACAGGAAAAACAGACTAGGCTTGGGGAAATGTATTTCATTCACTGTAAAATAAAAATAGAGTAGAATAGTGAGAAATTAAAACAAAATTAAAAACATGTATTCCAAGCCTGCTTTTCAGCTCAGACTCAGCTGTATTCCTAACTCTTCTAAGTCCTAAGTCTTCCCCCTGAGTGGTGCAGGCAGGCAGGTAATGGGGTTTCTGGTTTCATAACCATTTGATTCTGTCGCACCTTCCTCATCACACTCTTCTAATGCAATGTGGGTTCCTCTACAGTGGGATAGAGCCCTTCAATATTTTTTTCAGTGTGGATCCTTCCCAGCGTCATGAAGTGCTTCAGCAATGTCCTTTCCATGGTGTACTGTTCTTCAGGAAGGGTTTGGGTTCCCTATATGACTGCATCTCCTGACAGAAGACCTGCTGCTGTGTTCCTCCATGGGCCTGGTCTTCTCCACGGGCTGCAGGAGAATCTCTGCTCTGGTACTTGAAGCATCTCCTCTCCCTCCTTCTTTGTTAACATTAGTGTCTGTAGGGCTGCTCACTTCCTTTTCCTCTCTCTCACAACTGCTACAAAACATTCTTTTATCCTTGTTTGTTTATGTTATCACACAGTGGTCATGTCCTTGGATCATGGGCTCAGTTTGGTCCAGTTTTGGGGTCTTTCAGAGCTGGCTGGGACCAGCTGTGTCCAGCACGAGGCAGCCCCAGGCTTCCTCTCACAGAAGCTATTCCTTCAGCATACTTTGCTACCAAACCCTTGCCATGTCAACCCAATACAATGAGTTTAACAGCAAAAGACAATACAACAGCTAAACAACAGGATTTCACTGAATCCTGTGTGACCTTCTACAGGCTTTTTCATTCTGCAGTTTTAGAGTTTCACTGCAAAGCATCAGCAAAACTGACAGTGGCAACAGCAGTAGCCAAATTTTCCATGGAAAAAATTGTCCAAAATGTTATTAGGAAAACCAAAATTATTATTCTGAAAGTATTTTCTTAATTTATTCTTCTTTAGAAAGACAGAAAAACACAAAAAAATTATATAAATTGCTTTTCTGGAATGAGCATGCATCATATCTTTTACTTCTCTTGTGGCAATTTTCCATAAAAAATATGGAAAATTCAATGCCAAAAAAAGCCCAAACCAAAAATGTAATAAAAAATATATAAGCTGAAAAAATATATAAGATGAAAATATATAAGATGAAAAAGAATGAAACTCTGTCTTCCATATCACAATAGATGCAACAGAGTCATCCACCTAATATAAATCCTGTTTTAATGTTAAAATGTTCAGCATGTTTGGAGTAGTTGTTAAAGATAAAAGGATGTTGTGTCAGATTTCACAGGAGCCCAGATACATAGCCGATATTTATCTGAATACTAAAGAAATGCTGAAATCTGTCACTTATATTTCTGCTTTCCTTCAGTAAGTCATGCTCCTGTTGTTGGCTCTAGCAAAGAATAATTTTCTTGAGATTATTTCTGTACAATCTATATGGATGTGAATGCACCATTCCTTACTAGAAAACAAAATATTTGTTTGTATTAAGATAATATTCTTTTAAAACATCTTATATATTTAGAACATTTTATGGAATTGACAGCAAAAATGGTATTGTCCACTTTTACAGTGACCCAGACCAGCCATATGACTTTAATTAAAAAATTATGAGTTCTTTATTTTAGATTTAGAAAAAAAGAGAAGAACACAAACCTTCTTAGTAGTTTTGGACTACCAGTTTTTTAGGTGCTTTGAGAGCAAACAGGCCGTTACTTACTGAAGCATCAAAATCTCTTTGTTTTTGAGTCAGTGAGAATAAAGGCCAATTTCTATACACTAGTTTTAGTTGTATCAAGGACAGTACTTTATGAAATTGTACAAATACTCCGAAATTTTCCCTCTAAAGAGTATGCCAGTCATAGAAGTCTGCCTTCTCTCTTTTTTGAAAAATCAAAGTTCTGGATAAAGCACCTGAGAGGGTTGTTAAACAAATGTTTGGGTAATACTGGACAATATCTTTGAATATTTTTCTGGAAGGCCACTTGTATAAACCTAGTGAAACCTCCCTGGATTCTACCTGTTCAGATCTCCCTATTACAGTATCTGCCTTCAACAGATGGTGGGAGACAATTTCATGTTCTGCCTCCAATGTGGTTCTTCTCATGAAAGTAGAAAATCACACTCAAAGGATGAGAGAAAAGTTACTGTCAAAGCTGTCTTTGTCAAAATAAAAGAAGATAATCACACAGTATGGAAGTGAAAAAATCTGTGCAGTAGTTATTGCCTATAGCTGCACCTAACAGAAATTTGGTTGTGGACGTAGAAGGCAACAGATTCATTGGTTTCTTCAGCTGCAAATTTTCATTTTTCTTTTTTCTTTTTTTTTTCTTTTTTTTTCTTTCTTCTTTCTTTTTTCTTTTATCTTTTTTCTTTTTTCTTTTTTCTTTTTTTTTTCCTTTTTTCCCCTTTTCTTTTTTCTTCTTGCTTTTTTCTTCTTTTTTTTTTCTTTTTTTCTTCTTGCTTTTTGCTTTTTTTTTCATGTTTTGCTTTTCTTTTTGTATAATCCTTCCTCAACAGAAAGCGAGATTGTCTTCTGAAAAAAGAGACCTATTTTGGGTTTTTTAATTCTTCATAAACGTAAAATATCTCAAAAAAAAAAAAAATTGATACTTGACAGATAAAGAAGAAAATAGAGGAGAAAAATCCTTTCTGAAAACATCTTCATTGATGTTCAATTACCAGTGAATGAGAACACTTTTTAATGCTGTTTTTCTGAGAGATGAGAAAGCTTGTGTCTTTGATATGAATTTAAATGTGATGTCTTAGTCAACAAGCTGCAGGTAATAAGCCCCCTTGACCAATAGTGTCTGGGAAAATGTCACACAATACATAACAGGGTCAAATATTGTTTCTAAAGCAGACACTGTTTTAAAAAATTGTGGTATTTATTCAACCATTCTCTCTAACAGCAGAATCTGGTTCAATTAGCTTAATTTCAGGGAGCTGGACAGTATAAAAGCAAGCAACTCAAAGAATTCTGTCCTTTAAATCTGTGCAAGATATATTTCTTATATGGTACCATTTAAAATGGTGAAAGATTCTGCTATGAAAGCTAAGTGATTTATTACCTTGATATGGAGCACAGGTGAACATATTTCTTCCTTTTTCACTGATACCATTAAGAAGTATTGCTTCATTTATCTTATATATTCTACCTTCATTTATCTTACATATTTTACCTTCAACACTTGTTAGCAAGCTGCAATACAAACTTCTTAAAGAAACTTTTGATACTCAGATAATGAGATTCCTCTGTAAAAAATACAGTTCCAGAGACTCTTGAAGATGGTTCTTTCCACTCCTTCCATAGGAAGAATATTAAAAATAAATTAAAAAATAAATTAGCTAAAAATCTTGAAAGAAAAGAAACATTAGGCCCCCTCTAATTATCATTTCTTTTTATACGTAAATAAACTAAAAACGTCTTTATATGTAAACAAACTTCAAAATGTCTTAGTTGTGTAGTTTATGATAGCAGGCAAAAATACTTCCTACTTCAAAGTTTATGCTACTGAATGATAAATTACATTATTTCTTGACTCATATGGTGAATAAATCAACCAGATAATTAGTAGTAAAATTAAGCTATGGAAAAAAATAATATCAAGAACATCAAAATGAGACATAACAGGAACCATTCAAGAAAAGTATTAAAAACAATCTAATTTTTAAATATGAGAAACCAAATAATTCTCCCCTTGCCTCCCCCAAGATGTCCAGAGCTGTGGCTAAGCTCCTTGGGGCAAAACTTCAAAACTCAGCAGAGATTGGTTTACATAAAAAAAGTGTTTACCAGGCTGGAAGATATTCTCTGTGCATTTTTATGAATGGCTTTCAGTGAAGTTGCAATAATAGCATACATGGGAGACATATGGAGCTAAGAAATCCAAGAGGGAAAAAAAAGAAGTATATGTATTAGCTAATGTAAAATCTGGTAGCTGAACTAAAGTAAATTATAATATCTGCCTTCTTTTCCTAGCTTTGTCACAGGACTCACTACAATCTGTGCAAAATACTTAAAATATAATTGTTTCTACTATTGAAGGCAAAGCCTGAAAAGCCAAAAATGCCTTTTAAACAAAACAAATGTTTCTTTGGCCATCCTTCTATGTTACTCCTGTTACATAGCAATTCTGACTGTCACTGAGCTTCTAGGTATTCCTGGTAGCTTTAACCATTACCAGTCTGTACGTCTAACAAAGTGTTTCTGCTTCATTATAGAGTCATCAAACAATTAAGAATTCTCTGAGGAACCAAGAGGTTTTCTCTTAACTATCTCCTATATGTTTTTTACCTGAAAAAAGAAGTTTGAATAAACAGCATGTGTTTCTTTTCATTTGGATGTGTCATGTAAGTTAAAATGGCATAAAAATATTACTATGATAAAAAATTATGTTAGTTGTTGCCCTGATGCAGAAGCTTTTAGTTGTTTTTACTCTTGAACTAGAGTTCTCACGCAGCTTCACAAAAACAATATGTATTTTTAACACTTATCTATTGTTTACATTTTTGTCCTCTGGGAGGAGAAATGTGATGGACGGTGATATTCACCATTCAGGTCAGAGAGGTGGCCACCTGTGTAGCCAATCTCTTCGACCTCTGTACAAATGTATATAAAGAATGGAGTCAGATAATTAGAGGAGAATAAAGCCACAGAGCCTTCCCTTGACTTGCTGCGTCTGCCTCGTTCCTCGGTGCCCTGAAATTGTTACAGTTAGTAGCAAATTTTGTTTTTCAAACAGTTAACTGATTCCAAGCAAGTGGCAGCCACACTTCTGCTGTGCTTACGATGCTTTCCAAGAATTGATGTAGAAAATAACTTTTACCAGAGAGTCTAAATTTTTTCAATTGCAAGAAATCTCATGCACATTTTGTTGAGCAATACATCTGGTCTGGGTAGCTGGGCTTGAATGCTGCAGATGGAGATGCAGACTGGGCTTAGATGGGAGTCTGAGACAAGAGGCTGTGAACTCTCAAACTTTGAGATAACAAAGGGCATGAAAACTGGTGACATCAGCCAGGTGAATGGACAATGGGACACACAGCTGGACCTTGGAATTGCTGAACTTTCGGGTAACAGAAGAGATGAAAGGGTGTGACAGCCAGCGAGCCAGCTGGACATGAAGAAAGGCAGGAGCAGGGCCTCAGGAGGAAGAGTGAGACCTACAGACAGACTGTGAGGATATGAAAGCCATGGGGTTCCTTTTTTGGAGTGCCCTCCTCAGGAGCAGCAGCTGGAGCTGTTTCTGTGTCACTGCACTGTGAATAAATGGCTCTATGGAACAAGGCATCTGGTGTGAAACATGGGGTTGAAGCAATGAGGAAACCTGGTGTGTGTGGCTGTGAGTGGGGTGTGCAGGGGATCAGGGGGGCTCCCCTTGGGTCACTGGAGCTGCAGCTGCAAAGGGGCTTCAGTCCCAGCAGTGAAAGCCTCTGGCCTTGGGAGTGTGACTGCCAGAGAGGTTCAAGAATGGTCAGACTGGGAAGTTTTCTTAACTATTTAAAATTTCAATTTTAATTGCATTTGAATTGTAAATGTTTCATGTATTCACAGATACATCAGTAGGCACAACATCCCCATTTCATTAAAAAAGGGACCACCATAGTAGAAGGCCAAGAGACATAAATTTACACAGTTTATCCCACAGAAAAAGCTCAAGGATATTGCCAAGGCCTCTGCTATAGTGGTAAAACTTATTCATGCAAAATTTTGTACTGACACCAACAAGTGGACCATGTCCTCTGCTAAGGAGAAATGGCATATTGTATGGAATATCACTTTTGGTGAGTTAGAGTCAGCTGTCCCGACTATCTCGCCTACCAACTTCTCCAGCCCCAGCCTGATGGTGAAGGGGGCAATGTTGGTGAGACAGCGCTGATGCTGTGCCAGCACTGCTCAGCAGCAGCTAAAACCTCTTCTGCCAACACATTTGCCCTTCTGCATGCTGGTGTGTTATCAACTCCTTTCCAGCTACTAATACAAAGAACAACACTATGTGGGCTGTTACATGGAAAATATTAAACTCAATCTCAAACAGACCAAATTCACACCTCCTATCCCAAAATCTTGGAATAAATTATTATTCTCCCATTCTTTCTACACTGAGTTCAGTTCATCAGCTCTCTTTTGATTTGACTGTGATTCTTTTTTGGGACATAGAGGATTGCTCTGACTTTTACTGAATCAGCATGCTAGGCTCATATACCTTTTCCATTATGAGCAGAATGAATTTAATTTTTCACCCTGAAAACTTCTGCTAATTTTTATTAAAACATTAATGATGCCACTGCCTGACAACTGTACTGCTTTTGCAATACATGAACATGACTAGAAGCTATTTTTTATATCAGAAGTGAGTGGAAAATAAAAAAAAAAAAATTAAAAAAAATTCCACTCCTCTTTATGAAAAACAGCCGGAATGTTTGTAGAGTTAAATCTCACTGTGAAAATGTAAGACCTTGGCTCACTCTATATGTGGCAAACCTCCAGAAGTCAACCTGCTCTTTGGAGGTGAACCCTTCAAGCTCAGCTCCTTGGTATTGATTGTGACATTTTCTTGTCAGCATAAACATCCAATATCCAACGCAGGCAATATTTCTCATTAAGTTCTATAGACTATGGACAGCATAAACTTAAACAAATGTGCAGTGTCAGAGCACAGGCAAAGTGTAGCACCTAGTTTTAATAAACTGAAAACAATCCAGCTGACAATATTCCCTAATTTTACCTTTGACTTGGTTTATGTTTTATTCCATCCAGCATTCCTCCTTTTATCATTACTTTAGCTTCTGCTTTTCTAATTTTCTTTTTTTCCCAAGTGAGTGGCTTCATAGAAGGCTGCTTCACTGAACTCAGAAATAATCCTCTCATTGGCAGCAATGGTCCAGTATCAAGCTCATCTCTAGCAAAGTAAAAATTTTATTGCTATTGCTCTGTTAAGTGCTGAATACTCCTCTCTAGCAGTATAATTCAAGTATTAATTCTTCACTAGACTCGCAGATTTTAAACCATGGAGAAATAAACATAATCAGCTAATCTAATATCTTGCATAGTATAAAGCATACAATTTTCCTTCATTTTTGTGATGCATTCATTACTTTTAGCTATATTATCTCTTTCCAGAAGTCAGTTCTCTTGAATGGATGACATCATATAAAGCAAGAATGTGTCCTAGTCTTTCATAAGTTATTGCAATGGCTCATTAAATCACAAACCAGTTATACTTCAAATTTCAGTATCTTTCATTTATGATGAAGTCATGTCTGAAACTTCTCCTGGATAAGCCAAAAAGCATGTGTCTGTTTAGGTCACTGTCAAACCATGAATACTCTTACCGGTTTTTTGAAGCTGTTTCAGTCTGCCATCTTTGCTCTAAAGAACTTTACACAGTCAGTATTCAGGTAATGACCTCACTAATGTGACAATACAATTTCCCTCTTTCTACTCAATAGTTTTTCTTATTGTGACTCAATGGTCTGAAGATATTGTCTGCCATAGGTATGTTCAAAGTGTTTTCTGATTAGTCACATTTCAAAGATATTTGAATTTTCCCACAATTTTTGTTGATTAGTTAGCTTGCTCTGCATTTAGCTGTCTTAAAAAGCAAGTGAATTTGGTTGATGAATAGCAAAGGGTTGCCATATAACAGCCAATATTTTTGTTATCGATTGAGTTCACTAGTCACCTTGCATTTTCTTCTACAGACCTTCCAGCTACTTGAATATTTTATCAGAAGTAGCCAGGTTGGAAACTTACTGCTGGCAGAAGTTAGTCATCTTGAGACCACAAGAGACTGTGCCACCTCCTCCCTCTCAGTGTGACACCTCTCAGAGCTCTTAAAGACAGCTGTATTTGGAGGCCTGGACTGATAGTTCTCGCCCTCATCTCCACACTCTTTGATGTCCACCCCTTGTCTGTGGGGAAACACTAACAAGGTGTTAGTGAGGTGAGTGTTTCTCTGAACTTGAGGGGAATTTTTGATAGGTACCTTTCCATACATAGAAATAGCTCTACGGATTACTTTACCTCTGTATGTGAATTGATTATGGTATGAACATGTGCTGGTTTTTTCTGGGTTAGGGTTAACATTCTTCCCAGTGTCTGGTATGGGTCTGTGTTTTGGATTTGTGCTGAAGACAGAGTTGATAATACAGAGATGTTTTTGTTATTGCTGAGCAGCGCTTACACAGAGACAAGGCCTTTTCTGCCCTTCATACAGCCACACTGGTGAGGAAAATGGGGTTGCATGAGAGACTGGGAAGAGAGACAGCCAGGATAGGTAACTCAAACTGATCAGAGGGGTATTATCCCAGATCATATGACGTCATGCCCAGTAAATAAAGGGGGAGGAAGAAGAAGGAAAAGAGGAAATGTTTTGAGTGATGACATATGTCTCCCCAAATCACCATTATATGTGATGGGACCCTGCTGTCCTGGGGATGGCTGAATACGTGCCTGCCAATTGGAAACAGTGACTTAATTCCTTGTTTTGCTTTGTTTGTGTCCATGGCTTTTGCTTTCCATACTGAACTGTCTTTATCTCAACCCACGAGTTTTCCTTTACCCTTTTGGTTCTCTCCCCAGTCTCACTGGTGGAGGAGTGAGCAAGCAGCTGTATGGGGCTGGGTTGAGCAGAGGTTAAAACGTGACAGAATGCTGCTATTTCAAATCTATCGTTAAGACATTGTTGTAACTGTAGTGAAATCTACCAAATCACTTTGTAAATATTAAAGTACACGATGATTAAGAGATGCTACATGCTTTTGCACTCTTATCATCTTTCCATCCAAATCCTTTTCGCTCTTACCTACCTTTACATACCTGGCTTCCATATAAATCATTCAAAATTACTTCTAGTTTGTTTTTCCTTTGTATTAGTCTTTGTAGCAAGCAATAGAGTAAACCTTGCCATTGAACTCTGTAAAACTGTACTTTCACAAATTCATAATAAACCCTGTTTTTGACAGTACCATTGACAATGTTTCTTGAAGTGGCCAAACAACTCATCCATGTTTCAAAACAAGTTATGTGTTTGGTTTTTTTTACTCTTGTATTTAACTTTGTTAATAAAGATGTCAGATTAGACCTTGCAGAGAGCAGAATCTCATCTGTTTACTTACTAGCTTTGAAGTATTAAACATAACTAAATTTCAGCAATCCCATGTATTCCTTGTACAGAGTTAATCTACCTTTTCAAAGACACAGCAAATTAGGCATGTAATCACAGTTTACCTAACAGAGTCATAGAATTATTTTCCTAACTTTAGGTAAATTTCCAAAAGTTTAGAAGACTATATCCAGTATATATATTTAGAGAGAGAGAAAGAGAGAGAGAGAGGAAGAAAAAAAAGATGCATAGAAGAAAAATGATAGAAGGGGAAAACCCTGAAAACCAGAGAAGTAATTTGAATTACAGCATTGGGAATGAGGGAATAACTTTATGGTTTCGTGAAAACGCTCAACATTGTAGTTGGATGAGATTTAAATTGTAAAAGGCTTTCCATATTAATGGGAAATAACAAGGTTGGTAAATAACAGTATGATAGATGTTAAATCAGCAGGTCCAAATAATTTTGCCTGCAAGTGCTGTAAAGAGTCAGCTGAGCAGATCTCTTGATCATCAGCGATGATTTTCAATAAGTCTTGGAGCACTGGAGCATTTCCAAAGGGTTGGAATGAAGCTAATGTTATGCCAATATTTTAAAAGTGTAAATGGGACATCTAATTATAGGCCTGTCATCCTGACATTGATCCCAGACAAATTATGGAACAAGAGATATGGGATTTGATGAATAACCTATTAAAAGAGGATAATATAATTAATGGCAATCAGCATGGGCTTATAGGAAAGACACACTTTTGAACTTGCCTGTACGCTGATCAGGAAAAGCTATCATTGAACTTGTATGAGGATGATGCTGATGATCTTGTTGTACTTCTGTAGGTCATTTAGTTTCACACTGAACATGCTGATTAACAAAGAAGAAATCGAGAACACTATTATACATACTAAACTGAATACAATATTCTAACATGTAGATTTTAATATACTGTATTTAAAGAATTATCAAAGGGTGCTCTAAAAAAATGCCAGAGGCCTTTTATTTTTGGCCTTATTTGCAGCCTGGGTATAGCAGCATTATTTCTGGGGGAAAAAAAAATAGATAACACAGTAAATGGAGGAGGGATAAATGAATAAAAGGAAAGATTGCTGACAAGCAAGTTAGAGTCTACCAGATACCAGGTATAAACAATTATCTATTATAGACAATGAAAATTACATATCTAAGGACAACAGTGTAAAGAACACTTGTAAAATGGGACCTCTATCCTAAGAATAAAAACTCTAAAACCTTGGGGATGGCAAACAGCAACCTACTATGCCTGGAGGAGCCTAATACAATCCTGGCCTGTGCAGGATTCAGCCTCTCTTTCTTGGAATATGAAGGCTACTGCTGTACTCCTCAATTAAAGGACACTCATGTATTGAAAAACAAGTGCTGAGAAACGTTGCAAGCATATTTAAGCATCAGGAAATAAATCTTACACCTAACCATAAGGAACTGTTTAAAAAATTTTCTAGTACAGTAGTTCCTTTGCCTCTTTTATTGTAGAGAGCATAGCAACAACTCTAGTAAGAAGAAGTCAGCTTTCGTGACTATTCCCAAGAAGTTCAACCTGTTTAGGAATTACAAAAGAAGGTAAAGGATTAATTTGGATTAATTTGGATTTGGTAAAGGACTCATAAGCTGTCTGTACTTACATTCAGAGAGAAATATGGCTGTGGAAAAAGATAATAACCAGAATCCATTTACCAGACAGCAAATTTCCTTTTTCTCTCTAAAATCTTATGCTAATTCTAAGAGAAAGTGTAGTTATGTCATTAGTTGTGGGCTTGTTTGACTGCAATAATTTCCCCTACTAGTTGGCTTCCACAAGTCAGCACTGATACATCACTCCCACAGATTTTGCTTTTGCTAGGTCCTGTCCTGGGTTGTATTTAATTCAATAATATTTATGAGATTTATGGTTGATGACAATCCACTGTATAAACCCAACTTTAAACACCCAGAAATTAATAAAATCTTATTTTATGATATATTGTATAAAACTCTAAATACTATCAAAATGTGGTCGAGCAGTTAAGGTGCAGAAACACACATAATAATACAATTTCCCAAAGATGCAATGCCAGACCTAAATTTTCAATTGAGAATGATTTTATAAAAAGAAAAAAACACTTTATCCTGCTATTAACTGATTGGCAAAAACAAGGATAATGACTATGAATATAACAAATTACGTGGTTGCTAAGTGTTTCACGGATGCACACTGCCTAGGCACTGGGGTGTGAAATTAGTGAAGCACTTACGCAATATACAGACATTGTGAATATGATTATATCTAAGAGATGATTCTAGTAATGATAACTTGAAGTTCATGCTAGAACAATTACTCATTTTCATACAGTGGTAAGGGTGACAATTTTAATGTTTAAGGTCTCTGTCTTGATCCCTCCAGCATCTGTATGGATGTAGCCAATGCAGCCATGCATTAGTGTGGGAACAGTTTATTTTCTGTTGAGAGGGCTTATCTCAGTTCTCTGTGGTGTTCCTATGGCTAAAGAAATTTCAGTGTGGCACACAGAATACTAAGCCATGAAATATATTTAAGGAATAGGATAGAATAGAACAGTTGTGTTTGGAGGGACCTGCAAATGTCATTTAATCCACCTGCAATATTTTACTCATATACGTGACAGACCAAAAGCTACTATTATGTGGTACACTGAGTGCAAAATTATAAGGTGGGTCAAAATTATGCATGGTCTAAAATGACACAGTAAAGAGTATGAAATGAGAAAAAAACATCCAGCTAAAGCTAGATACTGATCACAAAGTGTCTATTTGGATACTTAGGTCAGCTGCTCATAAATGAAGACAGATTGTGCGTACACTTCAACTCCTGGAAATATCATTGTTGATCAGTAATAAACCAAAACCAGTCATATTCAGGAAGAACTTCAGGTAAGATTCTCTTTTTCAAGGGGATCATTCTGGAAGATGCTGGCTCTCCACACTGTCAGTGAAAGCACAGCAAGAAAACCTATACAGTGCTCTCAGATACAAGGTGTGACTCTTGGGGTGTCCTGCAGAGGGCTAGAAGCTGGAGTTGATCTTGATGGATCCCTTCCAACTCAGCATATCCTGTGGTTCTATGAATTGAGACCTCGATTGAAAAGAAAGAGCATATGCATGAAGATATATCTTGAATTGTGCAAAGGAGTTTTGATCTTTGCTACAATCTCCAGTATATCTCAAATATGTATTCAGTGTGAACTGACAGTTCCTTACGCAGTTGAACATACCATCAAGCATTCCTAGAGATCCAGTAGACAAAGTCTGAGCTTTAAAAGAATTTCATTCTCTTGAAATCTTTAAATCATTACAATACACAATCACAGTACTTAAAGTTGTTTTTATACAGTGATTGAATTGACATAATCTCTTATTCTGTCACTGAAGACAGCTTGCATCGAGCTTCTCAAGAACTAATATTTGAAAGGAAGAAAACCTCCAACATTTCTTTGAATATGGGCCAGAAAATACCTTGTTTTTCAGGCAAATGCAATCACAAATACACAGAGGTGGTTGTCCTAGACATCTTTAACTTTCTACTTCTTTGTATTGATGTCCTCAGGCAAGAATTCTTAATTACATTTTTGAACATATTACTTACTGAATTATAAATCTAGAAAAACTGACAACTAGCCTGAAGTAAATTTATTTTAATATAATCTGAAACTTTTATTTGGGTCCTATCTTCCTCCAATGGCAATATAATCACCAAGATAATTTGCATGATCAGCTGGAAAACTCTTTTTAACACTAAACATGAATACATAAAAAAACATGCTGGTTTATTTTCTTCTCTATTAGAAAATGAAACTGAACACAGTCCTTTCTTGTTGAACCTAAGATTCATGAATCTACAGAGTAAGACCATTTTTAAAAAACATTTGAGGGAGCACATGGTTCAGGTATTCCTATAGTTTTCTTCTTTCCTCAAATAATAATAAAAATGAGTGGGATCAGTAAAGGTCTCATTCCAACAACTTTCCAACAACTTGGCTTTAATATGAGCCACAGAATTAATATCTGAGAGGGTAATACATTGTTTCATTCTAAGCTGACCGTGAGCTAATACAGCTCCAAGAACTCCAAAACTTCCAGTTGATGGCCCTTGACATCCAGTTAAAGACTCAGGTTTTAATGCAAATTGTATCATGTGTTGAAAATTGTTAGTTTTTCACAGTTGCTTTTACAAGAATATGAGTGCAAAAATCCACAAGAACACATGTAAAAATCCAGAATGCATCTCCAAATATGACATTCTGATTCCCAGATTTCCTCACTGACCTGACACAGAAGGTGTACTAATTTGTAACAAGGTTTTAAACAAGGCAGAAGAAGAAAAGAAAATGTACTCTGAAAAAAAGAAGAAAGACTTGTAGGTCAGATACTGGTCTTGTCCTCAGGAGACCAGTATTCACTTCCTGATTCAATAAGAGATTAATTATATAATACTGAGCAGATCTGTGTCTCCATCTCCCATTTTCAGAGTAAAGATAATGCTGTTTAACTCTCTCTAACCACAACATCCCAAAACCTGCTTTGAGTTGATGAAGCTTTCTAATGATTTTATATTCACAGCTTTTGTCTGTACGGTCTCTTTTAGGAAGATGTTAAAGGGAAGGAATAAATCAGCATTTCCTTTCCCACCAAAAAATTTCCTTCTCCTGTGATGATCTAACCTGACTGGTTTTGTTACCATCCAGATGGTAACACTGTATTGTACTTATATTTTCCTGGTAACTCATGGTCAAACTCCAGGACATTGTCACTTTGGGGAGTCCTTCAGCTTTCATATTGTCTTGTTTATTCTTGCTTCTATCAAGAAAATCATATTCATAAAGTTATAAATTCTGGTTTCAAGGAAAGTCAGGGATGTAAACAAATGCATGTAGCTACATCCTTAGAAACAGTTTGGAGCTGAACAAAAACCCACCAGAAATCTACAGAATAGTCTTGGTAGTAAGATGTGGACAAAATAATATTTGGTGCTCAGCAGCCAGTCCACCTCTCCCCAACACCCTCCCGTAATTCATAACAGCTCTCGTAAATTACTTGTTGTGATTTGTGCCAGAATATCATTCAGTTTGACACTATGACCAGAAAAGTATCAGTAAGTGACATCTTAAAGCACAGAAATAATTTTTTTAAGAAATATTGCTTCTAAAAAAATAATTTTTTATCTTATTTAAGCAGAGCTGCGAAAAGACCATTTCTACACTAAATTATCCCAGCTGGGTGTCTAATGTGTTCTAGTTTTGAAAAAGTGGTGCTCAACTGATGCTATAAATTTCACACAAATGTTCCAGTTATTTACCAAATGATTAAAACTAAATATATTATTGTCATATTACAGATCTTTTTCTTGAATCTTAAAAATGCTGCTTCAGATATGCCCTTTACTGCTATTCATAATCCTGAAAATGTTTATTCTCATAAGTTAATGATGGAAAGTTTTATGAGTCAGCAGTGCCCTGGCAGGCAGGAGGGCCAAGCATGACCTGGGGTGCATCAGGCACAGCATCACTATCCAGGCCAGGGAGGGGATTGTCCTGCTCTGCTCTGCACTGGGGCAGCCTCACCTCAAGTCATCAGGGCAGTTTGGGGTGCCACAACGAAAGAAAACATTAAACTGTTACAGAGGGTCTAAAGCAGGGCAATGAAGATGGTGAAGGACCTTGAGAAGAAGCTGTATGAGGAGTGGTTGAGTGTAGGGGTGCGTGCCCCTTGGCCAGCCTGCTGTATTGCTGGCCCACCCGGCTGCTTTTGGGGTACGCCTCTACAT
>JBBMKD010000053.1:16911475-16935015 GCA_037834095.1 Argya squamiceps | reverse complement strand
AAGAGGCCCAAATGAGGCAACTCAGCTATCCTAACTTATAACAAAAAGACTATTCTAGCTTATAATAAAACCTATAAGAACCTAAAAACATGGAAAAATAAATTCAGCAATCCCACACTTCCCCCCCTTTTTTTTTTTTTTTGCTAAGGTTTGGGAGTGTATATTTCTGAGTTGCATTCACTGCTGGAGCCAGAGTCTGGTGGGAATTCGATGGCTGGCTCCACTAATGCACAGAGGGAGCAGTGGTGGGAAAAATTACATTCATGAGCAGGGTTTTTATTGCACTAGCAGCAATGGCTACAATTAAAATGATGAGCAGAACTAACAGTCCTGAACTGTTAGAACTAACAGTCCTGAACCCAAGAACTGGCAATGTTTGAGAGTCCAACGCCTCTAAAGAGGTTGTCAAACCAGTCTCCTGTTTCTTGCTTGATGGAATTGACCATTCCTTGCAGCTGTTGGATTGAATGTTTGATGTTTTCTGCCTTGGATGAGAGATTGAAGCAGCACATCCCTTTGAACTCCTCGCATGAATGTTGATGCAATAGAAGCAGGTAGTCAATTGCAGCTCGGTTCTGGAGGGTTGGCTGCCTGGTAACTTGCTCGTCTGATAGGAGGCCACTTATAGCTTCAGTTGTCAAATTTGCCTGCTTGGCTACCCAGCATTCCAAACGACCTAATTCTCCCATAGACTTTGCTATCGAGACCCAGGGTAAGAAAACTGTCAGGGCTGTGGCCTTTGCCCTGGACCAGTGGATAATTTCCGAATTACAATCTGGGTCAAGATTTGTTAGGTCTCTTTTTCGAATCAACGCATGTTGAGAGGAATTTTTCTTGTGCCAGTTAAGAATTTGAGTCTTGTTTGGGGTAAACAGGCTCAGCTTACCCAATGTGCACGGGCCTCCGATCAGTCGAGCAGGAATGCCTGTGAAAGCTCTGTCACCGCAAATGAGGAAAAATCCTTTGGGCAGGGAACGGGGGGAAGGACTGTTAGCATCAGAGGAAGGAGTGGTAACATGTACAATTTTTCGTGCACCAGCTTCTTGCCACATAGGAACCTTTGATTTGCAACATACAATAATATGACTTGACGTGTTTTTCGTGGGGGGTGTAATCAAAATGAACACAGAAAGAAGCTTTTGAGGACGCAATGAGATCTAATTCTTGGGGCTCTTGTGGGGCCTGCGGGAGGGAATTCGACCACTCTCTCCAAAAAGCAAGGGGATTTTTGACAAAGGCAGAAGGGGCACTACGCATTTCTACAAAGGAATTATTTACAGTAGGTTTTTGATTGTATTTTTGTTGCAGCTGGAGGAGTGGGAATGGAAACTCCTCCTCTTTCGCAGGGATTCCTACCAGGCAGGAGGACATGGGATCTTGGGCTGCTGCTGAGGCCAGGCAGATGTGATCTTGGCCTAGACTTTGTGCAAGGGTTTTCCACACATTGGTTTTGGTCACAGCACCAACCTGACAGAGTTCTAGAGGTGTTTGGACAATGCTCTCAGGCACGTGGTGTGACTCTTGGGGATGATGCTGTGCAGGGCAGGGAGTTGGACCCAATGGTCCTTTTGGATTCTTTCCAACTCAGCTTATTCTGTGGTTCTATGTTAATTTTTCTCATAAAACTCTTCTGAAACTGTATTCACTTCAATAATTTAACAATAGTACTGATCATGTCATGTTTTAAGTGCCTATTTCAAAAGCATTTAGATTTTTTTATATTGCCAATTTTTTATTTTGGAGTTTTCTGAGGTGGAGAGATTAATTTTTTCCATTCAAACTGTTTTAAATTCATAAGTGAATTTATACTGATAGAAAAAGCATCATTGCAGCCAAATTCATAATATCACATCATTAGTGTTGAATTCCTTTCTTCCTTCAGTCAGATAAGTTCTCCAAAATTAACAAAGCAAGTCTGAAGGCAGTTCTTTTCTTCTGTTTCAGATATCTGGATTTGGGTGAGAAGACTTTTCTTTGGGAAGTATCTGTCTTTTTCATTTGAGTTAAGGGCTTGTGTAAGGGGATGAGGACTCCCTTGCAACGTTTTGAGTCAGAAATGGGAGCCAGAAATTGTGAATCCATAGAAGTGGGTGCTTTTGTAAGTACTCTGTCTCTGAGATACTCCCTCCCTTATTTTAGGACACAAATGAGGCAATCTATTATCTAAACAAATATCAATAATCTAAACAAATAAAAATTTTATATAATGGGACTTTTTATGTTTGTGTATTTCAAATGTCTTGAGGAATGGACCTTCCTTTTGCCTATCCAAATCAAATCCAGGGAAATGTGAGTTCTTCCATTAAGTTCCAAAGCATAGCCATCAAGCTACTGTTTTCAGGTGCACACAACATCTTTTCTGTGAACTGACTATTAGCCTTAATACACCATTGAAGTGTTTTACTCAGAAACATAACAGGCATTATTTTCTCTTCCTAGAATGCTAGTAAGTACTGAGTACTTAGTACTTCCCAGCACTAAGAAAAGCCATCAAGTTCTTCTCAGCAATTTCCTTCTTTATTCACTCTTTTGAAATATCAACACGGAAAAAATGTTAGAGGATGTATCATTATATGTATTTTAAGAAAAAGCACAAGTACCAAGTTGATAAGAAATGCATTACTCGTAAGAGAGGCTTTTCTTGACATGCCGTTGTCATTTGTTTTTACCTGAATTGCAATAATTCTTAAATCCCAATCTTAATTTTGACCAATAGTATAATGACAAGTACTGCATTCTCTAAGTGTGTTCACTTGCTTCAAATTGACATTGCGTTGACTAGACATGCAGAATCAATTCTTCCTGTGGGATTAAGTGACAAGCAATAGAGGAGTATAGAAGCATCTGTGTATAACAGTAGCTGCCAAGGATGGACAAGGTAGCACTTTTATACCTCCACCAAATTGTACTGAAAGTATGTAAAGCTGATCAGAGAATTACAGCTCAAATAATCTCAGTGCCAAGAACTGATCCTATTGTGAATTCCAGTTTGAACATTTTTCTAATTAAATCTGTTAGCTACACATCTGTATGGATTAGGGTGTGGGAAGGTGAGTGGTCATTTTTCTGCTGAAGGCACCCTGAACTTTTCTTCATGGATCTTTTTTCTCTAATTTGTTTAGGCTTTCGTAAAGCTGCATGTTTCATTGCAGTATTGGTCTCTACAGCATTAGAAAGTCTAAACTTCAAATAGATTTAAAAAAAAAAAAGTTAGAACCAACAAAGCTAGTTAAAGTCTCAAATGCTCTCTTTTTAAGTAGCAAAACAAACCAAGCCAAAAAGTTTTTAAAACAAGTCTGCCCTGCCCTAAATAAAGCATATATTTTTTTCATGTAGAAGTGCTGATGCACTGCATTATTTGTTGACCTGATCCTTCCTAACTCAGTGGGGCACAAAAGTGTAATCAATGAGGCACAAATGTATAATCAAAAGATTAAATGTGGGGCAGAGAAGTCTACTATTACATGCTGCAAGCTGCTGAGAAGCCATCATAACTGCTCACTCCTGTCAGCAAAAGAAATGTGTGTTGAGGCGCCTGATCAGCAAAGTGAAGGGACAATTTTACTTTTTATTTTCCCCCAGCAGCAAGGTGGGTTTATATTGTCAGAATAACTGAATAAAGGTAATGTCCAGAAGAAAGTACCCCCAGAGTTCTTCATATGGATGGCAAAGGATAAAGATGCTTTACTTTGAACTCAGCTATATCTTCCACTCACACTGGAGCTAGAGTGCAAGTCCTGTGCACTGCACAAAGTCTTCCAGTGTCAGGGCTTTTCCACAAAAACTGGAAATTTATCTGAAGGATGCACATGTCTTAGTTGAAAATGCTGCTGCATGATAAACTGCTACTTCTATTCCTTTCAGACAAACTAAAATATGTAATAGCACATCTATCTATATCTATCTATATCTATCTACATATCTATATCTAATCTGTATCTATATCTGTATTTATATTTAGATCTGCATCTATATCATCTATCAATCTCTATATCTATATCTATATCTATATCTATATCTATATCTATATCTATATCTATATATCTATTGATATCTGTATCTATTTGTCTACATATCTATATAGTCTATATCTATATCTATTTATCTATATGAGTCTCTCAAAAAAAATGTTCCCTCTTTATGTCAATTTGTTGCAACATGAAGCAAATACATACCTGCTTCTTTTTAAACCAAACTTCAGATAAAACAGTATTTTGGTCAAATGCTCTATGGTTTTATTATTTCTCTTTGAAAAGTAATTTCTTGTTCGATATAGAAACAGTAGCTGTACATCTGTGCCAGAAATACCCAAGAAAATTTCACTCATGTTTTGCAACATTCCAGAACCTTTTGAATTAGAAGTAGACAAAAACAGAGATTTCAAATTTATTAGGGCTGATCAGATTAGGGCTGTGGAAAAATTACTGAAGTTTGCAATTTACTCAGTAACTGTACAAAATTGAGATATTTTGATTTGTTTATAAAGAAACTCATGTGAAGATATGTATATTAATAACAGACATGGTCAAACTTTTACTCTAGCTGCTCCAACTGAAGCTATTGGATGCCTGAGGTTTTAGGCTCTATCTATACTTCTCATTTATTTTGGCTAAAAAGTGCTTTCTTAAAAAGAAAAAAAAAGAAAAAACCTCTTGAATTTTATATGCTTCCATTAACTTTTTCAGTCTGGATTAATAGATGTGTTTTGACAAAATTTATTTCATCACAAATTCCAAGCTGTTCTTTCTCCAGTGTTCTCAGATTTTAGTGATTTAGATTCAACTGGATGTAATTCTAGATAGTATTAATTTCAAAACCTAATCTACACAAATCAGTGATGACCAGAGTGAAAATAAAAGCAGAATTTAGTGAGATTTGGTCATAATAGGCTTAATCACATCAGAAGGTTGAACTTAGAATTCTACTTCTTGGTTTCTAGAGTTTCTGCATCCTAGAAACTGAAATTTAATTATAGACTCTGGCCACATGCTCATACAGTTAAGACAGATGAGACTAATAACAGTTATTTTTGCTTGATAGCCTGCTAACGAGATTGCATGTGCCATCATGATTTTCCCATTGCCTCTTCTCTGAGGGAGAGGATACTTGATTTATTTGTATTATATCCCATTTTTAAAACAGAGATTAAATCAATTTAATTTTAATAAAATAACACTGCAATATAGAAATGTATTTTATCATTCTGTGTCATTTGATTGGTATTGTTTTGAGGTAAAAAGAGATATAATTCAAATATTATATGATTTTTAAAAAAAGAAATCAGAAAGCAAAACTCAATTCTCGCACATGAGATTTTAATCAAGTAAACATACAGTACCATATCACATATAATTAGCAAGAAACTTTTATTTCCAGAAAAATACAGAAAGAATACTTAGAATCATGAGCCTGAAACACTTAATCATTCAAACATGAGCACAGCAAGCCTGAAATAATGCACAGTTCCCAAGGGGTCAAACGTAGACAGTCTATTTCCAGTGTTCCTATCCAAGGGATTCCAGTTTTACTTTCAATATAGTGGTATGTGTGGCACATTATTTTTTAAAATGGAGACCATGTCAAGTACTTAAAATAAATAGATTCATACAACTCTTTCTCTTGCCATGTCACTCTCTCCTCAGAGAATGATCTTCTATTCTTGAATTCCTTGCTTTGATTAACTCTTTCCATGCCATATGATTGCTTAAAGATAAAATCACTTGAATTTTGAAAATTATGGAATCTCATGCATAGTCTAATACTTTCAATTGTATTTAAAACTAGGTCTCCCACTGAAATGCCTAACTATGCTAGACATTCTGTCACTTTAATAAAGCATGAAAATATTGGATATTTTGTTGAATAGAAATAGTTATTAAAGACTATTTAAAATATATAACTCTTATTGTATGTGACTGAGAAAAATTGAACATATGTAAAATCAGTATATGTGCTGTTTTACAGTTGTTCTGTAAAAAAATTTATAGTTAAGCTCAGGAACATAAAAAGTTATACCAGGCACAAAGGTTCAGAATTTATGATTTGTTCCTATAATAAGGTGTTTGGAAGGAGGGAAGCCTTGGTAAGATGTTTGATAACATTCATGGCTACAGTCAAGATTTTGATCAATAAACAGAAGCATTACACAGTGTAGGGAATTTGTTTATACAAGTCAAGGACATCTTACATGCAGGATTGAGGTAGTTATCAATGAAAGCTGTTGTCTTAGCTGCAGAATGAAAGAAACAGTAGTAAAAGCTTAGCATTAAAGTTTGGTGTCATTTGTGGTTCTGCAAGGTTGTTCTAAAACACCGTTCATTTACAGA
This sequence comes from Argya squamiceps, assembly GCA_037834095.1. Taxonomy (NCBI): domain Eukaryota; kingdom Metazoa; phylum Chordata; class Aves; order Passeriformes; family Leiothrichidae; genus Argya; species Argya squamiceps. The sequence continues at coordinate 16,928,689 of JBBMKD010000053.1, read as the reverse complement.
TGCAATGCTGCGCCATTTGGGTGTAGGCAACAAAGGACAGTGCAGTCCTGAGGAATGCAACTGAGGAACGGCTCTGAGACAATGGATATCGCCAGCAGGACAATTTTGGGCATAAAGGAAAAAAAAAATTAAACAACGACTACAACAGATTTGTAAAGAGAGATTATGTAGGGAATTTCTTTCTTTTTAAGATCAGTGTCTGAATTTTCTACTCTAAAGGTTTTGGCCATCCCATATGAAAAGAAGTTACCTTCGACTTCACCTATTACAGTAGAGAACCATAATCAACTTTTGTTTTGGCAGTCGCAGATAAAAATACTTCCCAGAGCACATACCTCTTATGATCACAATTGGAATTTTTGCGGCATATACTTATCTCAGTGAGTTACAGTATGCCTTTGCACACCCTCATTTGACGATGATTTCAGGGAGGCTAAGAACTATCCAGGAAACCTTTTGAAAGAGGATCTGAAGAGTATAGCAACTTCTATATCTTCCGTAAGGATTGTCTTGGTTTAACCCTCATCAGCCACCCACTTATTTCCCACTGGCGTATGGGAGAGAGAGTTACAAGGTAAAAGTAACTCCAGACAGCACCTCCAAACTTTACCCAATCAGGATTTTAAAACCAGTAAGATGGGGGGAAAAAACAGTACACTACAGAATGAAACCAAACAAATTCATTTGGGATCTGAACAAAGTACATTTCGAGTTTAAATAGATAGAATTCCTTATCATATGCACTGAATCTTTCCTTTGGGGGAAATAAAATGTTATCAAGTATGAGAAAGATCAGTGTGGGAGAAAACCATCAATAAATACAAATTCTTCATACTTATGCAGATATGCAAATATGCACACAAATAGCTGAATCTTATAGGCCTGTGGCTCTTGAAAGAAGGAGATGAAGACAGAGGAACAGCTCCTGAAGCTGCATATTCCAGATTAATATCAAGTCACTCCTAGTGAACAGAAGAAAAACAATGTAAGATTCAAATCATGCAAGTTAGGCAGCACCTTCTATATTTCAACAACACATTACAGTAGTTCACCAGTGAAATTAGTCAGTTTGGTTTCCACAGTGATGACAAAGGTTTCAATTTCAATTTCATAGTCAGAATAAAACTGTAAAACAAAAACCTTAGGGTTTACAATTTTTTAAACTAAAATCTTAGATGGGACTCTGGTCTCATCTCTGAAACTACGTGGTCTTAGTTGTTCTTAAGGAAGACAGGATGACAAGGGGTGGAGGGAATATAACTTTGTAAGAGGTGATTGTGGGGTTTTTTGTTCCCTAAAGTCAGAACGATAAAATAGTCTTACAGACATTGGAATGTTAAAAACACCATTGCAATACACAATTTATCTTAATGAAACTACAACAGTTACAAAAGGACATGAAATCTTCATTACTTGAGATGACTCTTCTCCCATCATGTTTCTGTGGGTCTCCAGCACATGGTGTACATAATTTCATGTCAATCCAGCATTTACTGCTGGAGCTGTGGTCAAACAGTTGACATCTGTCCAATATGCCCCTTTTCAATGTCTGTATTAGGTTTACTTCCTATTATAACTAACAGGGTTAATCACATAAGTATCACTCATACAGTGCTCTTGCAGGGTTTACTATTGACCTTATAATTTAACTGTAAGATTATCTTCAGGTCAAGATCCTCAAGATAATATAAACTTGCTAAAAAACAAAAAAAATAGCTGTGCTATTCAATATATCCTGTATTAATATATATGTACATATATATATATAGTTATTACCATTATTCCTATATCTTACATTTACAATTATGTTACAGATTTTAATTATTAAAAGCCTTTGCATCTTCAAAATTTATCACAAACTTGTGAGGTGCATCTGAAAATTGTTATTCACAAATGTTCTGTGAACAACTGCAAATGAACAAAACTACTAGCATATAGATGATAATTTTTTTACTGTTGTTCTACTTTAATTTCCCCTAGATTAAATTTTATGAAGGTTGTATTCTAAGATCTGTGATGAGAAGGTATCAGTTCACATCTAAGTAGTGCATGGAGAATTGTAAAACAGAGTGCTGAGATAATTAAATAAGTATTAAGTGGATTAGTTGGTCACATCCCAAAGCTCTGAAAGGCCTTTTCAGTATAAAATAATGCAAAATTGCTAGAAAATCTGATGGTAAAATTTCAGTCATGGATTTAGCTTTGTGAGAATGAGCTTTTACTTTCTGTTGTATTTTCTCTCCTTGTCACCTTACAACAATCATGAGTCATGACCATATTCTAACTATTTGCTACTTTTAGTGTTAGTTTACATGGAAGAGAAAGGGTCTAGAATGAAAATTTGACTCTTTCTAATTCCCAGATGGATTTCATAAAATATGAAAAATATGGGACCTTCTCATGCCCTTTATTTCTACTCTCATAGGAAAAAAAGAGTGTCATACTACTGGAATCAAAGTGTCATTAAGGTCTGGATATTTATTTGTAGGAATTCAGATAATGACCACTTTTCAGGGAAAAAAGGTCTTAAATTGTTCATATTTGACATTAAGATGTGTTTATTTTTTAACTGTTGTTTATTTTGAATTAATACTTACAGCAGGACCAAAAGGTTTCAACTTGAATGGTATCTCAGAATGCAAAGAATATTCTCAAGAAGTAAACTACAGAAAGGAGAAGACATTGGATAAACAGAAAATTTATTTTTAAAGAGAGTGACCAGACTTGTTTAAGTCTCTTTATGATTATAAGTAATACTTAAGTAGAGTGTTTGCTAGTTTTCTCATTCCACTTTGGAAATCTGAATTATTCTGCATCCTGTTCACTGACAGAGTTCCACTGGTAGCCAACTGAGGTGACCATGCCATGGCAGCCTGAAGTGAATATTCCATTTCAAAGTTGAAAGCTATGAGCAGCTACCAGCTGCCCTGAGGTTTCACTTCAAAAAAGTTGGTGTCCTTTTCTCATAACAGTGTTCCAATTTACTCTCTCTCTCTTTTTCTTTTTTTTTTTTTAGTCTGGCCTGGAGAAAGGCACTTAAGTGAACACATGGGAACGGTTTCATCATAGAGATTTAAATGCATGTTAATTAAATCAAAATTCTATCTAATAATTCTTCAAGGTGAAACTGTATAGAAAATGTTTGTCTTCCTTGGAATTTCCTGAGTTTAAAATCTGATTAATTAGTTTTTAATTTCATCTCTAATTTCTTGGAAATCATATTTCTTTGACTTACAAGCCTCATCCTTTTCTGGGTCCTCTATCATGAATAACTGCTATATTTTTATTCAGTGTCGTGCATATTTTGCAAAACCTTTTTATGTCAAGTCATATCTTTCTGGCAAACCCTCCCATTTTGTTTCAAGTATTGATATTTGATGGATTTTACTTTAGATATCTGAAGAGAAATTTTCTTTTATCACTCAATTTAAATCCTCAAAAAGATAATATTAATCTTCCCCAAGGTATTTCACTGGAGATTTTCTTTGGTAATATTCCTGGCTGCAGGTTTTTAAATACAGACACATCATAAATTTTGAAAACATTATGGAAGGAACGTTGCTTGAATAAGCCAGAATTGTGTTGACAATGATTTGTAATTATCTTTAAAAATATAAAAAAGAAAGAGGTCAGAGCCAAAATTAGCAGACAATAGACAGCACTGTAAAATCAGCAGATAATTATTATTAGTTATTTACTTCCACGATTTCCAGGTGGCTTTAGTCAGGAAAGATAATTTGTTAGTAACAAGCTTATGCATTATCGTAACTCTGTATAATACAACAAACCACATATCTTCATGACAAATTTTGAAATAAGGAAATTCCAGACCATTCCAATTTTATATGCTTATTGTTTTGAAAACAATTTTCCTGAAGTAGATGGGCAGTTATCTGTATACAAACTACAGAATGTTTTGTAAGAATAACTTTTTCTTTTGCCACCAAATTTTAAAATTGTTATCAGAAAAGCACTTCTTTAAAGTGGTACATATGTTACAAAATCATTTTGAATGTCTTTGCCTATAAATATGCAAGCAAAAGAAAGTCAAATGACAAGCAAATAATCATTACAAAACAATTATTATTTTGTGTATTTGGCTTCAAAATTTTCAAGTCTGTAAATTATGGTAGAAACACACACAGAAAACTCATTGCAAAAAACACTATCAGTTAGAAGGTCCCTAAAACTGGGAGGAAAACTTTGGTATTAGAATATTTTTTGAAAGGGAAGAATGTCTCTCCTTTTATTGAAAAAAAAAAGGAAATTAGACATTAGAAAGGTAATGGAAGAGAGTACAGAGAAGATACAGGGAAAAACCATGAGTCATAGTAGAGGAAATACGTATAGTATATGTCTTTAAGCACCAGTTCTTGAGGTATTTTCTTTTCACTACTGTTTTAAATTACCTCTCTTCAGGCTGAGAAAATTAGTATACTGCGTATAAAGTTTTGCACTGAAGCAACTTTATGCAAATGATTCATTAATGCAGTCTCCAGGATGTTGTCAGCCCAAGCTGTTTCTATCTTAGCATTAACTTCATAACATATGTTTGCATCTATTTTATGATACTGGTAACACTTCTATCATGTGAACTAGGAATTGGCCCCAAAACTTCTGAGTAGTAGCAGCTTGCTATACAATACAGGAAACTGTTGTGCAGATCCCTTAAAAAATGATTTAAAACATTCCCAATACATTGCTTAAATAGATTGCTCCTTTAAAGAATTATAGAATAAATAGATAAATTTGTTCTATCCATTACACATGCTGATGAGTTTCCTACTTTATTTCCATAGTATTTCAGATTTGACATGCTGTTACTGTGACTAATGCAACTGCACAGGACCTAAAGAAACTTATATGCCAGGAAACAACAATAAAGGGTATCTTTGCTTTGGTTTGCACACCTTTATTTATTTTTATTTATTTTTTTTAGTAACAGAGACAATACTTACTAGTTTGTTAGCCAGTTGTTTGTTACTTACAATTGGCCATTTTTAAAATAACCAAGAGGTACAAAATGTGAAAAACTATTCTAAATAATATACAAATGAAAATACTTTTCTGATTGCACAATCTTTTAAAAAAATCCTTCTTAAACTGACAAAAACAGAGATTTGTACATAAATGACCAACAGGAAGCTGATATTATGTCTCTTCTGCTCAAAATAAAAATGAAAATTATAGCCCCCAAAAGATTTCTTTTTTGGCATTATTAAAGTTTTGATGGCTGCCTTTGCACTTCCATTTGAAATGCTCTCTGAATGATTTCAAATGAATTTGTCAGTCGCAGGTTGCAAGATCTCAGAAACGTTAAACTATTCACCATATAAAAGGCATTAACATCCCACTGAGCAGGGACTGAAATGCTGCATGACTTCTTAAGCTGTCTCATGAGTTTTTGAATAAAGTGTAATTTTTCTACTGCAAGAGAAAAGACCAGGGGCTGGGCCAGTTATTCCATGGAAAGGATGCAGTGGATGCTCGGAGCTTGTAATTTCCACATCACAGCCACGGGGAGCAGGGAGAAGAAAGAGAGAACTGAGCTTCAGACAGGAGAGTCCTCTCCCTCTGCAGAAGCTGCTGTCCCAGCTTCTCCTTTTGGAGCTGGCAGCAAAGGGAGCCCAGCTTTCCACAGCTTTGATACAGCAGGGAATGAAATGGTCCAATAACTGGCTGTCTGGGTCCAACAAGAAACTGGCTTGGAAAACTGTTCAATCAGAAGCTGCTCAGCCTTCTTCCTAAGTTATCATTCGCAACAATTGCACTTCAGCTGCGCTTCCACTTTGTTCTTTTTTACCCTGGTCTCATGAATCATACACTTTGATTTACACAGTGATGCAGCTTTGTTATATAATTAGCCTATAAGAAGTGGTCGTGGTGAGATATGGATCTGAAACTGCTGGACTGAAATGGATATTTTATCTTTATCACCAATTTCTTGCATGATTCATAAAACTCTCTATATAAAGTTGTCAGGGAATAGTAGCCAATGGGCAGTAATTTATTATAGATGCTTAGATAGTCTACAGTAATTTCTTTTTAATTTGATGAGCATATCTACCTGCATATATGTGAGAGTCCTGAGACTGAAAAGCTATGGGTTTTCAGGTGCTAACTCTCTGGTATTCCATATTTTCTAAATCCCTAATCAACACATGAGTATTTTGAAGTGTCTAATTTATCTATGCAATGCATATACACTCCCACTCATGTATTTGATTTCTACTCAAATCAAAAGGAGGAGATAATATATGATTTCTAAAAAAGTGGCAGTTCAAGAATAACTGTGGGAAAATTTCTATCTCTAACCCCATTGCAGGACCACAGTGCAAGCTAACAAAAGGTTGTTTTATCTTAATTTTTTTCAACCTACAAATTTGCATCTAGGTATTGTAATATTCAATATTTGGGGCTAAAATCATCTTGGATTTTCTTATTGACCTGTCTGTGGTAGATTTCATCCTTTTTCTCTACAAGTTTTCAGTATTGGTATTGTTGTTGCTGTGACTGACACTATTTTTTTTTCACTGGTAAAATACAAAAGTAAAACAGATATTCTTCAAGTTTAAACAAAATAGTCACCAGGGACATCACTGTAAGGAGCGTAACTAGACCCTTGGGAGCACAGCAAGAAAAAATTATTGCCCCAGAAGATTCTGCTTCCGAAGTTAAAGCTGTGTGAAAGAAAATAACAATCTATATAACAGTGAAATCCAAGAGTAAGAGAAGAAAGGAGAATGAAATGAGATAAAGAGACTCAGCAAATGTATTCTTTAAGGAACAAATGACAGAATATATCAGAGGTCAGAAAACAGAAAGAAATTACTGTTACTCTGCTTTATCAACACTGGAAGCATAAATACATTTTTATTCCCTAAATGAGAATATTTAGAGTAGATCCTTGGATGAGCAGGAACTCACAGGGTTACTTCACGCTTTTCATTAAATTAATACTTTAATTTAAAGGTGGGATTTTTCTCCTAAATTTGAGTGTAAAAGAAAAATTCATATAGGAAATAGCAGAATCTCTTTCTGACATAATTACTTAGTCATAAAAGACTACTGAAAAAAAAAAATATTGGCCAAGCATTTATAATTAAAAATGTATGTTTAAATATAAATGTAAACTCTGGGTTTAACCAACTGTATAAAGTGTATTCATGTACAGCTGTGATTTTAATCTGTTAATGCAGGTAAGACTTCTAGTGCTTTTCAAGAGTTTGGACATAGGAGAAAGAATGAGTTCATTTGAGAGATTTAACAAAGGAGTTGTTTGCAAACCTTTCTAGAACCTTTTCCTCCTCTGTTTATCGTACTCTTCCTTATGCATCATTAACTGTAGGATGATTCTGGTTTATGTAAAATAATATTAATTCAAATTATTTTCATAAAAAGACATCAGCAATCACATTCCCTCTTTGTGTTTCTTCTGTTCTTTTTTGTATTGTATGTTATACATATGTTTTCTCCTCTGAAGTGGCTTTAGTGTAGTTGAAAATAATATGAGGGTAAATGTAAGGGGCTTGTCTGCGCCATTAATGCCATCTGGTCAAAGGGCCATAAACAAGAACACAGAGACAAACCTGACCACACAGATAACAGGGGTTTTGATATGAACTATTGTGTTTAGTCACCCAAATCACTAAGAGCATATGGATAGTGAGAAGGTTCCTTTATTCAGCTGGAAGGATAAGGAAGAGGAGGAAAACAACACATCATAAAACCTGAGTAATTAATGTTTACAAAGAGAACAGGAAACAAACCTGGCCATTAGCACTAAATGATGTGCTCTCAGGAAGCTTCAGGCAAACCAGGACACTGGTTTTTGGTACACAGGAGGAGGTCAGTGGGACAATGCCAACTGGTGAGGCAACATGCAGGGTAAGGGCAAGCAGGGAGCAACAAAGTAAGGGGCAAACAGAAAATGGTGTAAAAGGGAGCAGCTACATGAAAAATGGGGTCAGTCAGCACACTTCTCTGACTGAGCCCTGTGATCACCTCAGTCTATCCTATCTTCTCATATCTCTTTCTTAAACATTTTCTTAACTCTCTGTGCAATCCCACTCTCTATTTTGTGTGTATTTGTGCAATACAATGGCTGAATTCCAGCTACTGGTGAGATCTGTATATGTGTGAGTGGAATTTGGTGGCAACTACTGGGCACAGTGTGGGGGCATGGGTATCCCTAGCTTGTGGTGTCAGCTATGGGAGACAGTGTCTGGAATGAGTGGGCATCTTTAACCTCCAGCCATGGAATGGGAATGGTGGTGATCCCAAAAAACAGCTATACAGGGCATCGGTGTGAGTGAGGAGCTCTGTGCTGGTGGCTGGAGTGGCAGCAGAGGACAGAGGCCATGTGCCATGTGCTGGCTGCTGGAGCTCTGAGCAGTGTGCTTGAATGTTCTTTGGCAAACCTTAAGCTGGACCAGCTGACAAGAGAGGAGCAGGGGTATCCAGTGGATGGAGGGTTTGCACTGGTGTCTGGGGCACCAGTGATTGTGGGGTGTTTGTGTGAGGGCTGCATATGTGCAGTGATTGCCAAGCTGGAGCAGCCAGCAGAGAAGAGATCCATGGGTGGGGAAGGGGACCAGGTGGCAGGGATGCCAGGCAGACAAAAGGGCCTTTCTGAATCCCTCATCTTGTCATTCAAAAGAGTTGTGCAGAACAATTTTGCCTGGCAGAAAGTATAATTCTCCTTTCTTTTCAGAGATTCCTCCATTAAATATATATATATATATGTAAAAATTACAAGTTAGATAGAAATCAGGGTACATGATGCTCACTAGGTGGATCTCTACCAGCAGAAAATAAATTTCTTAATCCTTCAGCATTTGTCAGCTCCTCCCACTCATCAAAAGTGAAGGTGGGTGTTCTGAAATTTTCATGATCTTCAGAGACTTCAACAAAGCATAAACAGTGTATGTTGCACAAAGGGAGTCACGGCAGAGAGGCAAGACTTCTTCCAACAACTGTTTGACTCAGGGCACGAATTCATAAGCTAATGCCAACTAAAGACATGCGCTGTTTTGTGTGGAATCATATTTGTTAATCAGCAGAAGGAACAGGGACCTGAGGCAATGCAAAAACACCAAACCCAAAAACATTTCAGGGATAATGTGATCAATAAATTTCAGTCTGTGTCAGGAGTCTGATTAGCAAATCTCAGATGTAATGAAAGGACATACAGGGCTCCAATAAAAAGGTCAGAATACAGCACACAGAAGTAATTGAGTGTGCTGCTTTTAAAGAACATCTACAGGACTGTGTACTGCCCTTAGTGAGAGTGAGAGAACTGACTGTAGGCATTTTCATTTAAGAAAACTTAAAGGACAGCCTCTTTTTGCATTTTTTCCTTATAAAATAAAAATCAATTTACAGTAATACTTAACAAAAACAGACAAACAAATCCCAAGCAATCTCCTCCCACAATAAAATTCTAACTCCCAACAAGAGCTGATATCTGATGATCCATCTAAATATGGGTTCAGATGTGAGCTCCTCATCTCCCGATTATTATTTTTGTTGAGGTTTAATTCAAAAGATTAAAATAGATGAGCCAATTAACTATGTTAGATTGGTGTTAACACCTGCTTTACTTCTGTAATTGCACTCTTATTTTTAATAAATGATAAACAGTATAAGTTCCTCAATCTAAGAATAATACAGTTTAGATTTATGTAACAGATTACATATTACTCTGCCTTTATCACTACTGGAATAAAAATGAAAACTGCGGTTAAAGAGAAAAGGTATAGTGAGAACTGATAATATAACCATTCTCTGGCTGGAGGCCAGATGAAATTAATTTACACACCTGTTTGTGTTGAAAGGAAGTCATTTCCATAAGAGTTTCTGTCTCTTAATGTATCTGTAATACTTAACATGAGAAGTCAGTATCAATCTTCCTAATAACAAATTGAGACTATAGGGAGGAAGAGGCATTTTTCTGCATGCATTCAGCATAGCTGGTAGACTCCCAGTCATTCGTGTCTGTACCTGCTGCTCTAGAAGCATGCCAGCATAAACATAATCTGCAAAATCTAGTCCCAAAATAACTGTGTAACAATCCCTATGGTACTGTGATCTTTTTCTAAAGTAATTATAGCAATCAGAAGAAACTGATAGGAATCTAAGGAAAAAAATTACATTTTTCATCCTGTATAATATCTAGGGATTAAAATCCAGCCAGTTATATGGGAGAGACATAGCTGAACCTTTGCAACAGACTAACTGAAATACCTGTTTCAGGTATTTTTGTTTTTCTGGTCTGAAAGCAAATCTTACCTGAATGCCTAAGCCAACATGTCAGTTTAGTATCTAAGCAAAGGGAAGAAACATATTTATGACACAAATGTTAACTATAACCTTCTTTCTCTTTATTGTGTTCTGCTGTCACTCTCAAATTCCTCTCCCTTGGGACACTGGCTCCTTTAGTTCCCACTTTTCAGCCTGTAGCAGAGGTAACATGAAAAATTAATCCCTAGTGAATTAATAGTGAATTTCTAACTTTTGTATATCCAGGGTCTGATGTCTCAGACTTGTACGTTCCTTGTGGTTGCTGTAACTATAGATAATGAATTGATTAATGCACGTAGAGACATAGTCAACAAAATGGCTAGCATTTGTAAACTATAGGTCTTCAAATATACAACTAAATTCAACCTGATTATGTCATTAGCATAGGTAAGTGATTTGACTCCATAGTGATTCTTCCAGGCAGAGCATATTGAAGAACATCACAGAGTTTCTTGTGTAAAACAGAAGCAGCATGTTCACACATCCTAGCTGGCTGTAATTTCGTGCTGAGAGTAGTATATGTGTTCACTGGTAAGGGAAGCTGGCTACAGCCCAACAGACATCTTCTTCTTCCCTGTTTAGATATTATGTACATATTTGTAAAACTGCCTACCATGATTCCTAAAACACTGCCTTTACTTAAGGAAAGCTTAATCCTGCTGAACATGCCACAAGAGAATAGACTTGCATAAGTACAAAAACACACAAACAAAAACCGACGAAAAGCTCCTTATTTTCAGAGGAATTGTATTCCCTTATTAACCTCTCAGAAGTAGCAAGAATTCACTGTTTGCCTCAGGGAAAGAGTCCTGTAACTATGGTTGATATGGAGATATGGTTCCTATTGTAGCTTCGCATGCAAGTAGATTCAGTCCTTTCAACTGATAGCGGAAAGAAAATATATTTTGTGCTTTCCTCTCCATTCCACTCAGACTTTAGCAAATGGCAGTGATATTGTCCTTGTGTTTCATAAAAGGAGGAAAGTAGCTCATGTGCAGCCAGCTACAGCCATTCTTTTGCCCTGTGATGTTTCATACGTTAATATGAAGCTTACAGACACAATTCAGGACTTTCAGGAGACTAGCAGTCTTCTGAAGCAGCAGCAGGAAGCCAAGAGGGGAACACTAGAACATACACCTGGATAAAAAACAACAGACTACATGGAAGGGGGGACTCTGAACACTTTGAAGTTCATTGCTAGATCTGCAATTCATGTAGCAATATGAACGCAGCAACTGATCCTCCATCTCTTTAAAAATTAACATCCATCACTGACGGCAAGGTAAGGTAGCATTCCATGACCTCTGCATTTTCTCCCACCTTTCTACACACTGGGAAGGAAGATTTGGGGGAAGGATTGAACATGCATGTCTCTATGTAGCCTATAAGTCTCTTCAGACAGCAGTTATATGGCTGTAAATGTATTAAAAAAAAAAAAAGTGAACTAAAGGCTCTACTTACCCTTTTGTCTTGGGGGATGGCATACCATATCTAAAGGCATCATCTCTTTCTATTGTGCTGAGTATGATTGCATGCCCAACAAGTGAATGATGTGGTCCCTTTTAGGAAGGTTCCAAGTCCATCAGAAGCACAAGGGGCATATGATTTGCCCTCTTCTGTCTTTACTAGAGTTTGATTCACAGGCATTGCATAAACAAAATGAGTCAGATGAATGAGGCTGGAAATGTGGTTAAATTGTTTGACTTTCTGTCCTAAATACTGCATATCACACACATTTTCTTTTATCTTTCAGGATGTCTTTCTTTTTACACTCACTACTTTGACATTCTGAAGGGCAATGCTCATTTTAAAATATGTATAGACTTCATTTAAAATAAATGAATCTAAAATCCTCTGGGGCAAAACCATGTTTGGTGTATCTCAGCTAACTATAGTGGAGTTACACTGAGGTTGAATCCAGGCCTACATCCTCTCATCATGAGTTAAGAGAAAAACAAAGAGACAAGATTAAAAATATAGGGTTTTTTACATTCTCTCATTCATCGACTAGCTTTGTTTTATGCCCTTAATAAAACCTTATATTAGTGGGATTTCATGCATTTATCTTTATGTTTGAAAACGTTTTTGAGCACTGTGATAAAATCAACAGAAATTAATGTAATTGTTTCCAACCAGATTCAAGAACTCTAATTACCAGCATTTCTAGTCCAACTGCATAATATGCTTAACTATCCTATGTACTGAAGAAAATTTAACTACTGCTGACTCAGTGTTCTTTTATATTTGTATATGGATAACAATCAGAAGAGTAAATAAAGGAAAAAATGAATTTGCAAATTTCTCTTCATCACAGAATTATCATTATTGCTAAACTCCATAGAAATACATGAAAAATCCAATCAGGAATCTTTTTTCATGGTGCATTTACAATTAGAGAAAATTGTATGAACACATTATATGAAGAAATGTGGTGACACAGTAATGCATTTTTAAATTGAAGAACATCTATGATATCCTAAAATAGCTAGGTCTTTCTGGTATGATATATTCATGACTGCCTTTGTACACTTTTAAACCCTTAGTTTTGTATTTCTCTAGGCTGAAAATGTCTTCAATGACTTTATGTGCTAAAAACAACACGAAGAAAAAGATTGAGTCATTATTGATCTGAATTTGATCAAGGGAAACAGGAAGAAATTATAAGCTACATTACCCAGAAAAATGTTAAACACATATCCATTTAAATTCTACTGTTGCTAAAGTGTAAAAAAAAAGTATCAGTATATCACTGAAATATGGGTATTTTGGTCTATGCAGATATTTCTAGATATTTTCATCTAGAAAATACACCATAAAACACAGGCACAAGATATGGAAGTTGCTGGCATTTTCTACCTTATCATAGCTGATTCATGTGACTCTAAACAATATATTCTACAATATTTTAATTTACCAAGTAATTAATAGGGGTGGTATCTCTGTTACCTTAAGAGGACAGACTGAAAAGAAGGATTGGAGAAGAAACTTTATAATGCTCACTTGTGTGATCACTAGGGATAGAGGAAGTCACCACCATATGATAAATAAGCAAAATACCAACTACTTCCCATTGAAGATGTAATTATTTATATTTCAGAGACAGTCAAGATCTGGTAAATGCTTTTGCATTTTCTATGCAAATTAAAGTGTTTAAAGCTTGTTGTAGATATGGAATTATAATTAATTCTTCTCAAGGCTGCAAATACAGTGATTCACTGAGCCTATTACATGTGGCTCAACAAACCATGAGATTTAAATATATATACATCACACCCTACCTACATTAAAATAAACATTGCCATTATATGATAAACATGAAGTGCAGATTTTTTTTCCTAAAATTCTCATTTCCTGTAAGGAATGTTTTCTGTTCATTCTTGAACTTTACAAAGTTAGTTTCCTATGCAATATCAGAATACACACAAATTTATTTTACTGGCTATATGTTCCAGCAGTATATTTCAATGTGCATCCTTATGGTGTTCACTTTTACTTGTCCACACACCCAGCAGAGGCACAACAAAGAGACAAAAATCTTCGTATCTTGTAAAATATACACGTCCAGAAGCTCAAATATCCATAACTATTTAATCTGAAGCAAATATAAAGCAGAAATTCCCTGTTAGTTTGACATGCTGATCACTTTTTTTTTCTTGAATAGAAAAAAAAAAAAATTTCTCTGCAGAGTAGTAGCACAGCTCCTCTACATTGCTTGCATTGCTCTAAATCCCTGAGCATTGTACTGTTTCTCTTCAAATCTGTCAAATCTGTCAAATTACTTTCAAAAAAGTCTTCAAATCTGTCAAATTACAGGATTGGTAAATTGTTAACAGCCTTGAGTGTCTGTCATTTTTAAAATGACATGCTAGGTCATGTTTATGTTCTCAGCTTGCTTTGCATATTTTGGTTCTTCTCCTACTCTGGCCTGCTGCTATATTTTGTTTACTGGTGCTTGTGCCAAGCCTAATTTTTCCTGTTCACGTGGAGACCGTTACCTTTACAGTGACTGTGATGATTCCAGTAAAATCGAACACCTCAAGGAATCAGAACACTTGGTCTTCCTGAGAGGGGCAGTGAGGATTCAGGTTTAGGGATGCAACTAATATTTTTTAATTAATTGATTTAAAGAACAATGACTAGATTCACTCAAGGGGATGCAGGGAGCCTTGGTAACTCTGAACATGGAAGTTTAATTTAGTTCTCAGACTGCAAAGGGATAGACTGCCCTAAGGAAGGTCAAAATACCTGGAAAACCAGACTGTCTTTAGGAGAGCCAAGCTGTGTATGTTTATTTTTTGATGTTCAGCACTCTAAGGCTTCCTTTAAAATAATTTAAAAAAAATCCTAAAAAAATATTTCCTATATTTATTTCCATAAAAATGTTTACTTCAGTAGATATTGTTTTGAAAGTCAATGCTTCAGAATGTGTTTTAATATAGTTTGATATTGGCTTTGGTTTTTTTATCTTTGTAGATGGCTACCACTTTAGTATCAGCCTTTTGTGGACTACTTTTTATCCTGGTCTTGATTTTTTTATCCCTTATTAGAGTTTCACATCCTCATCTGAGCTGTGTCAGGTAGAAAGCAGAATTGTAGGTACCACACAATGAACACAATCTCAGCTGCTGCTCTAATGCCCTCCAGGTTGCTGAATATATACAGTAATGCTCACTAACAATGGTAGTGCACAACTGTAAAATAATCGACCTGTGTGTTATAGAGCTAGGGTAAATAGTGTTGTTTCACTTACCTTTTGGATTCTGCCTTTTTTAATTGTAACCAAGATTAAAGATGATGAGAGGAAAATAAAGTAGCAAAATTGCTCCATAAGAAAATGTAAAAGTTATTGATGGTACTAATGAAAACAAATTTACTATAATATCTAGAAGCTAGTAAAACCAGGAGGAGGATTTTTTTTCTTTTCAGCAAAGTAATTATTAACAGTTCATTCATAGATTATATTGTCAGAGGTGTTATGTTTTTAATAAAAGAGTTGAACATTTTTGCCCAGATTTAGAATACAAGTGCTTTAAAGCAATAGCAGTACTTTCAATTTTATTATTTTTTCTCATTGAATTTGTTGGGGGCTTTTTAACCAGTATTCAAACACTCTGATGATTATTTGCCCTCCTTCAAGGAAAATCCTTTAAAGTACCACAGACCCAGTAGAGTTCTTTGTGCATCCATCCAAGATCTTGGCATACTTCCCTGTGCTCTTCTAGCCTCAACCCTAAGGGCAGCCAAAGGCAAAAGTATTTTCAGCCAACTAAGAAACACTGTAAGCTTCAGGGATTTCAGGATGACAGATTTTAAACTGTAACCAAAGTAGAGGTGTGATTAAAAATAATGAGTTAAAGTCTCTCTCTAAATTGTAAAGGGAAATGTACAAATCTAGCTTTCCTCAACATTATGAGTGATGACTGAACAATTTCTAACTTATTCACAAAAATTAAAACCAGGATCAATGTATAGGCCATTTGAGCCATGTTCCTAAGAAAGAAATAAAACTTTAAATTACATTTTTCATCTTTTTTTTTTTTTTGCTGTCAGAATTCAGGTGTTTTGAAATTGCCCTTGCTGATGTCAAATGTCTATGTTCCTCATGGTTCTTTAAGATTTTCATTCCTTAAATTCGGAAGAAAGATCATTGCTTAGTCTGGAGAAGAGGAGGCTCGGGGGGACCTCACTGATCTTTCTCAGCTGTCTGAAAACCGGTTTTTTTTGGGTTTTTTTTGGTGTTTTTTTTTTTTTTTTGTTTTTTAAAATTTTTTTTATTGTATTTTATGAGAAGAGGGGTTAGACATTAGAATAATTTGCCTAGGGATTTGGTAGAGTGCTCAAGAGGGGTCTGGACACGGCACTTGGGGACATGGCTTAGTGGTGATTGTGGTGGTGCTAGGTTGACCATTGGACTAGATGATCTTGAAGGTCTCTTCCAACTTTAATGATTCTATGATTTTGCCATTCCTAAAGAAGAGTGTGTAATCACAACAATAAGAACAGCCTCTTCATCTATAGCTACCTCAGACCAGCAAAGCTGTTTTTAGGCAGGTTATGGAATTAAAATCATGTAAAGTAGTGAATAGTTTCAGCTAAAACTTATGGAGACGTTTGTGGAATTAGGAATTAATTAAGTGTAAAGAATATTTATAGTTACAAAATTGAAATCTATTCTGCACAAAGACCCAAATCCATCTGAGCAATGGTATTTGTGCTGAAAAATTCTGTTACACATCTTCAGAGTAAGTGTGGTAGAAGATCATGGTACAGTCAAATTTATAATAAAGTTTCTTATTCCAGACATAATAGCTGTCAAGTGTTTAAAAATGAGGAACCTTACAGTGAATATAAAACAAAACCTGTTTGCATTTTATTCAGAGCTCTTTATTTCCTGTCTTTCCACATAAAAATTTTAAACCTCTTCAGCAGGTTCTGCACCCAGGATTAGACATAAAGAGTCTTTGCTTTTCTTGGGTCAAAAGGTCTTGACCCACCAACTCACAAAATGGTGTTCTATCCCAACTCTACCTCCAAGATCATTTAATTAAGATTAAGATGTCATTCCAGACAGTTCTCATTCAACCAAAGTAGGTCTTCCTTTTTTTTTTTTTGTCACTTGCGGAGAATAATAGCTTTCCTTTATCCAATCCCTACCAGCCTTTCCCATTCAAAAGTATGTTAGGAATAAATTGAATGCACTTTGAACTCAAAATCAAGAACATATCTGTAGTGTTAGATCTAAAAAACTAACCAAAGAACTATTTCTACTCCAAGTACAATAACACTAGCAATTATAATTCAAAATATGTGCTAAAAAGAATAAATACTAACTTTTCTTGGTACATTGCTTCCCTTCCATAGGCATCTATTCTATGCCCCTCTGTACTGTTCAATTTCAGTGCACAAGGAAGA
>JBBMKD010000053.1:16857468-16896558 GCA_037834095.1 Argya squamiceps | reverse complement strand
GTGGTGTTGTTTTTTCCCCGCCCCCCCCCCGCTTTGGGAAAAGGGTTCTCTCTCTCTCTCTCTCTCTCTCTCTCTCTCTCTCTCTCTCTCTCTCTCTCTCTCTCTCTCTGAACTGCACGTCAATAAACATCCTTGTAAACCTAAGGGAGATGGCACGCTTCATTCTTCCAAACCTTGAATCCACACTCCAGCGACCTACCTGGGAAACTCACAAACTGCTATAAATTGGCTTGGGGATCAGCTAGCCGGAGGAACCATTTCCCACCAAACGAGCCACTTTACTTCTGGAAAAGCACTGGGTACATGTAAGCAGATGATGCATGGTAGGTCATTAATAATCTAAGACTTTCACAGGGAGGAATATGATGCTCATGGTAAGAGACCCCTCCACTGAGCCTAGTGGCATCCTGCTCAGCCAATTCTTATATAAGATTCTTCCTTACCCTAGGCTCCTGCCTTCTGGCTGCTCCAGAAGGAGCATTCACACTCCAGCTGAGTGTGAATGTGGCCCTGCAGCCTCCCCAGGCTTGGCCAAAGGGGCTCTGCTTTGGGCAAGGCCCCCCCGGGTCTGCCAGGCCCTGCCCATGGAGCCCCTGGCACGGCTCAGGCTCAGGCTCAGGCTCAGGCTCAGGCTCAGGCTCAGGCTCAGGCTCAGGCTCAGGCTCAGGCTCAGGCAGGGAAGGTGACGGGGACGTGGCTCCAAGACAGGAGCTGAAACCAGCCCAGCCCAGCTCCTGCCAAGGTGAGCTCCAGCTCTGAGACCAGCATTCGCAGCCCAGGAGTGTGATTTCTTACCATTATTGGTAAACCTTACTGCTCAGGCTATGCCAAGTGCATTTCTCAAGCTCCCCTTGCACTCCATATGAATTACAGAGATCAGAGACAAAGACCAAGGATGTTCTTTAGGGATCAATCATTGCCCATCAAGAGGCCTTGCCCTAGACTCCCCTCCCTGCCCCAAGTTGCTCCATAAGCACATTTGCACAAACTTATTGAAGGCAGAAATTAGTACATTCGTTTAGCCAGGCACTTGATAAGAAATGTAGGTGCAAAATCACACCACACTTACCACAGAATTATTCATTCTGCATAGGAAATTCATAATAATGTGCTAATTCTTCATACTATACATTTTCAAAATGTACCCAATCTTCATTTTCTTGAGAGCTTATTAACATAATATAACTGCACATCAACATAAACATAGTCCTACCATTAAGCTCAGAAGAAATGTGCACAAAAGGAAAAATAATACGATAATTAGGGAAGAAGATAAGGGAGGAAGAAGTTTGACTAAGATCATCAAAACATCTTCAAGAGGCAGGAAGAAACCTAAAGCTTTTTCAGAAACCTAAAGCTTTTTCAGAAACCTAAAGCTTTTTCAGAAACCAGCAAAAAAACCCAGCATAACTACTAGTCCATTGAACTGCCAACTAATGAACAAAGAAATCAAAGCAAGACAAAAATGAAAAGTAACTTTCTACACTCATATTTGCTGCGAAAGGCAATGAAGAAATTTCTTGACTCACAGATAATTTTTATAAGGAATTAATGAGTGGACTTAACAAAGGCTGATGCCTCTAAGAAAGATGTTATTGAGCAACTCAAAAAACTCCAGGACAGTAAATCACAGGGACCAGATGGTGCTGATGAAAGAATTCTGAAGGAACTGAAGTGTGAAATAGCAGAGGTAGCAATGAAGATATGCAATATATCCTTAATAAACCCCACACTGTTCCCAAAGATTGGGAGGTTGTTATCTTAGGTTAAAAATAAAATAAAAAAAGCCATATATGACCCTTGGCATTACAGACCAGTGTGTCTTATATTTGGTCTAAACCAGGAAACTGGTTTAGAATTTAATTAAAGACAGCATTCATGCAATTATAGCGCAATAGGGTATGGCTTCTGTGAGGGCAAGCATTTCAGACCTTCTGGAAGTTTTAAATAATAGTGGAAAAAAGAATAGTGCTTCTTAACTGACCAGAGTAATAATGTTTTATAGGTTCAGCATATCGCCAAACACATGGGGATCACAGTATACAATCTAATAGATACAAGTGCCAGAAAGGTACTTCATTTTACCTTCCCAGACTTATGGTGTCAGGAGAGCCAAGTGGGTGCTTCTGAAGTGCTGAAAATGTAATTACCATCTGAAATGAAGATAATCTCATTTGCCTGCTCCTTAACACTGTAATCGCAGGAGAAAGGATTCTCTGGCAACCTTTCCAGAGTTACACCAGCAAATTGACTACTGACTTCTCACTGATACATTTTTGAACTTGCTTTTACAGCAGCTGTAAGGGAGATGGTAGCGAAAATTTAACTTTGTATAAGCAGACATCTACTTGGAAAGGCTGAAAAATGTTGCTTTAGGGGAACTACTATCAGTTTTTTGTTATGGTCTCATATTTTCATTGCCAGAATTCTCATTTTCTACCTCACAGCTTGAAAAAAGATAGTTTCTAGAGGCTCTGAGGTAGAAAGTAATCTTCTCATCACTTCATTTTTCTTTCTATTCTTCATACCTAATTAGAACTGTGCAGAGATGGACAATTCCATTTAATCAAAGATTTTATATTTTGAAATTATATTATGAACAAAAAGCCTAACCAAAATAATAAGTTCTTGTTGGTGAAGAAAAACAGAGCCCTATTAAAAGAGTGGAAGATGTGGGTTGTCCAAGAAGTAGGAGTCCTAGAAATCCCAGAATCCATGTTTCTAGGTTCATTCCACATGGTTCAAGACTAGACAATACAGAAAAATTGCTTGGTTTTTACAATAGTAGAGTGCTGTGGGATCCTCAGCACTGTGACAATCAAAGTGTCTGTCAGCTGTATCAGCCAGGTTATCTCCCTCAGCAGATCTATCTCTGAAATGTCACCAGTGCACACTGTAACACCATGCAGACACATTAGCACAAATCCCAAAGCAATATATTCAAAGTTATATTGAATTCACTTCGAGGTCTTGCTTGTTCAGCACAAGAGCATGGCTCTGGGCACCATGCAGAGCCACACTCACAGAATTGCACTCCTAGGAAGCCAAAAATGCTGATGGATTGCGCAGGGAAATACCAGAAGCCTAAGCATGCCATGTATTTAGGGCTAATTTACAAAACTTACTAGGTTTACATCAGATTATTTTTATATAGAATTCCTAAACTTAGAAAAAAATTAAAAAATACTGTGCTTGGCATAATATGACACCGAATTAGTATGTACCTGATGCTTTGGTTCAACATATTTCTATACTGCAAAGCCCTCATTGGACTTCCACCTCATTGCTCCTCTATCACATCTCTTTTCAAATAAATACTATATCATACACAGTGGAGTTCTATTTTATAGACCCTATAGTGCACTGAGTTGTTGTTCAGGCAATAATTCAATACAGATGTTAAATAGCAGTAACAAAAATTTCATGCAAAATACAATTATGTCAGAAGAGATTTGGGTTCTTACTTGAAAGTGGATTATATATTTTCTTGTTGTATGACAGATTCATTTTTTCAGTCTTGTAAAATAGTTATCTGGTACAAATGGTCAATATGTCTTCACATTCGTATTCCCCTCCCTTGTAAATCAGTAGTACATTTATAAATGTTTATTTTTGACATACTGGATATTATAGCTTCAAAACAAATTATTTTTCAGCATGGTATAAACAGAACAGAGGAGTTAATTATGAAGGCTATTGAGTTTCACAATAATAACATATCTGTCTTCATATCACTTTTCTGATGGTACAATACTCTTTTGTAATGCAAATACCAGAATAATGTAAGCATAAGGCTAAGCTTAATTGCCTTACAAAATCTTTATCCATTTCTCAACATGCATTTTAGTCATTCAGCTATTCATTAACAGATAGTTTGCTATGTGGAGATGATATTTTTAATATGTAAGGCAATTTATAGAGTTTAAGAGTGCTTACAGTACAGAGCTGTTATACAGGTCATTGACCCATAAGGAAATTAATGAAGAAAGCTTCTTAAGATTGCCAGTGAAAAAAATGAGACATGCCAGCAATGCAAATCTATAACATTTATCTATGTAAATCTCTTCTATAGACGTGAAATCCCAGAAAAAATCAATAAATTAAACTCTTTTTTTCTTTTTTCCAGCAATCACTCTATTACAGGTATCAATAACCAAATCAGAAAAACAAGAAAATGATCTTCAAGTATTATTCATTATCATTTGGGGTAATATTCAAAAATTAAGATCAACCAGCCACGAACCTTCTAAAACAACCCTTGTACATAGCTTCAAGTGTAATTAAAATCAGTATCAGTTCTCAGTTCAGAGGTCATTCTAATTATGTCTTAATACTAAGACAGATGCAGGACCTTGGACTTATTGAACTTCATAAGGTTCATATAGGCCTACTCCTCCAGGCTGAAAAGGTCCCTCTGGATCCTTCCTGCAAGTGAATCAACTGCACTGCTCAGCTTGGTATCATCTGGAAACCTGCTGAATATCCACTCAATCCCAATGTCTGGTAATAAACATATGGATTAATACTGGTCCCAGTACACACCTCTGAGGGACACCACTGGTTACTGATCTACTACTGGACAAAGTGCTGTTGACTGCAATTCTTTGGAAACTGCAATCTGTCCAATTCCTTATCCATTTTATATTCCATCCATCAAACACATATCTCTCCCATTTAGAGACAACAATGTTGTGTGGGAACATCTCAAAGGCCTTACAGAAGTCCAAGTGGACAACACCCATCCATAGCTCTTTCCTCATCCACCGGTGTGGTCAGCCAGTCGTACATACCCACCAGATTACTCAGGCACAATTTTTCCTTTGTGAAAACATTCTTAGTGTTTCTAATTACCTCTCTGGCATCCACATGCCTTGACATAGATGTCACAAGAATCTGTTCCATGATACTACCAAGGATAAAGACTAAGCTGTCTGGAGAGTAGCTCCCATGAACTTGCTTTTTATATAGATTACAAATTTTGGACATATGAATTAGTATACCTTTCAAATGTTTGAACTGCTAACCACATGCATAAATGCTACTAGTATTTTATTGAATATTTTTTGACAGAAGTGTTGTGGAAAGTACTATATACTTTTTTACAAGCATACTTTAGATTTCAGAAGAGTCCACTAGCATGTACTGGTTATTTCAGTGATTGATCCAGTGTGCTGTTTCTTGACACTAAATGAATTTGCTTTCTGCTTTTAGTTTGTGTTAGTTTCATGCATTTGAAATAGTATCTGATTCTGTAGGACATCTGTAGAGCACATATTGAGATTTTTATTTTCCAGGTTTCTCTAGTGTTTTAAATAATCATAAATATGTTATAATGAAATTAATTAAACTACTTTATAAAGGTCAGTTAGTTAAGCCCTTCAGTCCAAAGCTCTGAAATGGAGTTTCCAAAATTCGTGTCGTTCTTCTAGCTCTTTTCTCAATCCTGAATTATTTTTAAATATATTTTAGAGGAGTGGAAGTAAGGAGCAAGGATTCAAGGATTATCAGGTGATACATTGAAAGCCCTGCACCAGCTGAAAATATATATTTGCAGATGTATGAAGTTCTTTAACACCTCTAGTCAGTCTCAGTCTTTGTAATCTCTGTATTCACACTTGGTATCACCATAAAGCTGTGCAGAATCACTTTCAAAATGTATGATAAAAGTAGCTGTTTATTATTTTTACTTTTGCAAAATAATTTTTTTAATCCTCTCTTTGTAACGCAAATGCTACATTTCTACCTGTGTGATTCAAGCTATTTCGCATCTCCTGTAGAACTGACTTGCTCCATTTTAATGGTGCTAGTATGTTCTTCAGAGTGCAAGACTATTCATAGTAACCTACTCAGCTTTATTAAAAATCAACACCATTAGGGATCTTATTTTCTCTTAGAATTGTTAAGAATAAGTTACTCAAACAAAACTAAACAAAACAATTCCATTTAGAATTTACCTAAATATTTCTGAAACAGAAAATATGGGTGTTTCATTGAAACTATGAATTTGTCATCAAACTCTCCTGCAGGTGCAGTAGAAAAATATTTGTTGACCATCTTATGCCACCTTATCATGCCCTTATTAATCTTCTTCAACCTTTATTTAAAGAAAATTGAAAACAAAAGTCTCCAAACACAACAGCATCCCACTTTCCCATGTTTAAAGTAGCATTACTCCTCCTGTATTCACTAATGCATTGTCTTTTACATTCCTGGTTGAATGGTTAAATGCATTTCTTTCATTGGCACAGTCATCTCTACTTGTGGTCTGTATAAATATAACCAAAGCCAGTGGAGAAATGGGTAACACCTACATGCTATAGATTCCTAGTCTACTGTTGGCTCTGTCAGCAGACCTCATGAAAATTTGTCAGTACAATGAGGATCCAAGTGCATAGAAATTCAGGGTTGTAGCACGGGAAAGATGAATTGTGTGGTACCTTTCTTGTCATTGCTGTTGGTACTGTCACATAAAAACAAATACTGAAGCTTTACAGATCTGTGGTTGAAAAAAAAAGGCAAGAAAAACAGAAGGGACAGAATACTGTACAGAAGGCTCCAGGAATACTAATTCCAAGATTTAGGATTATATTTTTATCATGTGTTCTCGTTGTTATGCTGGGGATTGGTTCTTTTGCTTATGTTAAATTCAAAATGTTAAGAGACAGTCGAAAGCAAGCAGATTATCACCCACTGTTTCCAGAAGGCATAACTACATAAAATCTTCTGGCAGCTTTGTAAGCAGGAAGAAACTGATCACGATTGGCCATTTCAGCACTGAATTCATGCATATTTCCCTCAATATTCGCAGTTCCCATCCCTAATGGGAGCTGACAGAATGTAAATGAGCTCCTAAAGGAACCAGCAAAAGTGGCAATTTTTCTCATTTAATCTTCAGATGAGCTGTCTGTCTCCCAGCTGCTGAGCTTCATTAGAATTCTGAAACTAATTTCACCTATCAACACATGATTATTGGTTTGAGTGAGGGTTTTGGGATACTCTGAGTAAAAATCACTCTACAATGTAGAGTTGGCTCAAAAAAAAAACCCAAGAGATTTGAATAAAAATGGCAGGCTTCAGAACAGTCAGTTTTTACTGTGAAGAAAACTTTCATCTACCTTTGGAATCTGAGAAAAGTTCATCCTATACAGAGCAGCAAAGAAAATAAATGTGATAAGTAGGAAAGCTAGAAAGAATTACACTTTATTAGCATAAAACAATTTCGAAATTATTAATATTTTTTCCAATGACAAAAAGTATTTAGCAATCACTGACGTGTTTACCCAAATAAAATATGAGTAATAATGAGATTTAAATTACAAAGAAGTAGAATATACTGTAAAAAAATAGAATCACTAATTGATTCTAAGTGAGCAAGTTTTCAATATTAACAACAGATGAATATTGCCTTTTCCATATCTTTCCTGAAGTCATGCCTTCGTCATCTCCAATATTAATTTTCTATCAGTTGTTCTTAAGCAATCAGGTATGTCTGTTTATCTGTTTTATATCTATGATGACCACTGATTTCATTACAAATTATTCATAAAACTGTATGTATATAAAGCAAGAAATAAAAAATAATTAGTTTTGTTCATTTTAATTTGTCCAGGAAATTACATAGGTCTGCAGGAGATGAGTATAATTGTTACTATGACTGTGTGTCCTTGGCACTGGACAATTGTGTTTTGCTGTGATTGCCTTCCCATTTATTACCAAGAAATCTGTTCTCTGTCATCCATTTACCCCTGCATTTTGTCTTTATGGATCAGTACATGCTCATAACAAGATGCATTTTGTTTCTCTCACTGCTTTCATTTGGGAAGTCAAGTTTTCCCTAATCTTGCAAACTATTCAGTGCTCTCTTAAAGTACACAATAATTCAGCTTCGACCTAGTTATCAGTTACATCACAAATAATTTGTCTCTGTTGGTCCATCTGTTATCTGCACAGCTTACATGATTTAGCTTTATTATGTAGGGGTAACAGAATGGCTAATAGTCTCAACTGGCAGCCTGTTTCTTGTAAAGAAAATTCCTTTCCCCTGTGATATTATTGAATACATCACAGCAGTCTTGAGATTTCTAAGTGACTTTGCCTAGCATTTCACATTCCCTTTCTTTCTCCCAAAAGAGACCATTGCTCTCAGCGTGCAAGACAACATTTTGATTGTTTCCAACTCTGATTTCTCTACACTACTACCCATTTTAACTTAATGCAATTTTACACCAGGAACCTGTGACATGTGTTAATGGACCATAGAAGTACTAAGCAGAAAGAACCATGTTGATTTCTTATCCCTCAGTCCAATGGCATAGGGCAGTTTGCAAAAAGATAAACATACCATAACAGAGATTACCATAACCTGATACTGTGGAGATACAGTACAAAAGGAAAGGAACAAGCTAACTCTAAAAATAGAGAACCTGTTTTTCAAGGTCAGATCATTATATTCTTTTAGAAAATCAGGATATCCCAGGAAACAAAAAGAATTTCTTGAATACAGAAGACTTGGAGCTAAAATAGCTTCATATTCACTTGTCATTTCTAAGGGCAATGAAGCACAAGGATTTCTTAAAAATATTAAATTAAATTAAATTAAAGAAAAATGAATAATCTAAAATATAACAATAATTTGGGTTTGCTAATTAAAACTCAACAGTCACTTTCCAAAAAAAACTACTTACCAGAAATGAAAAGCTGAATTTCAACTATTTCTAATTTTAGTATACATATACAGGCTTGAGAGGTGCGCCCCTGCAAAACCACATCAACAAGGCCAAACTCAAAGTCCTGCAGGTGGCTTGGGTCAATCCCAAGGACAAACACAGGCAGAAAAATGGATTGAGAGCAGCCCTGAGGAGAAGGACTTGGGGAATTTGGTTGATGGGAAGCTTGACATGACCCAGAAATGTGCAATCACAGCCCAAAAATCCAAATGTATCATGGACTGAATAAAAAACATAAGTCAGAAGGTGAGGGAGGTGATTATCCCCCTGGACTCCACTCCAGCGAGGCCACATTTGGAGTAATGCATCCAGATCCAGAGCCACCAACACAAGAAGCACATCAACATGTTGGAGAGAGTTGAGAAGAGTGTCATAAATGTCATCATAGAGCTGGAGCACCTTTCATATGAAGACAGGCAGAGAGAGTCAGTACTGTTCAGCCTGGAGAAGAGAAGGCTCCAGGGAGATCTTACAGCAGCTTTTATTACCTGAAGGAGACCTACAGGAAAGCTTGAGAGGGCTTTGAACAAGGGCATGTAGTGGTATGAAAAGGGGTAATGACTTCGAACTGAGAGTAAGTGCAGATTAGATATAGAATACAAATTCTTCACAGTAGGGGTGGTGAGGCACTGGAACAGGTTATCCAGAGAAGTTGTAGATGCCCTGTCCCTGGAAGTGTTCATGGTCAGCTTGGATGGGGCCCTGAGCAACCAGGTCTAGTAAAAAGTGTCCTGACATTGTAAGACGCTTGAAATTAAATGGTCTCAAAGGTTCCTTCCAACCCAAGGCATTTTCTGATTGTATATCACAGAATGCATGGTCAGGAAGCCATGTCCTATGTGTATATTCACATCAGAGGCTTAAAAGACAAGTCCGAAAAATAATATGAGAGATAACTGCAGTAGCCTATAGTTTGTATGAAAAAATCTGTAGCTGTATCAGAGATACTTGTCTTTTTTCTAAACTAACATATGTAAGAATTGTTTATTACACAACTGTACTTTATGAATTTGTAGCTTCTTTATGGGAGGTTCTGCAGGATAACTACAGAAAGTCATTATTATTCCATACATATCAAGTGATTTTAACAGGACTGTTTTTCATTTCTCATATTCACACATTTTGTATAGCTTATAACCCATAAAGCACCTTTACAGTCAATTTAATCTGCTTTAAATTTATATTTATCAAATACACTCCCACTTGCTGCAGTTTTTTCAACAGGTTACCACTATACTAATAATACCTTAAAACAGCTTTCCAGTACCTAAACAGGGCCTAGAAAAAATCTGAAGAGGGACTTTGTAGAATGGCATGTAGTGACAGGACAAGGGGGAATGGCTTCAATGAGAGAGAAATTTAGATTATGTTTTAGGTAGAAATTCTTTACTGTGAGAGTAGTGAGGCATTGGCATAGGTTGCCCAGAGAAGTTGTGGATGCCCTATCCCTGAAGGCATGGAAAACCAGGGTGGATGGGACTTTGAGCAAGCTGGTCTATGATGGTGTCCCTACCCATGACAGTGGGCTTGGATCTTGATAATCACTAAGGTCTCTTCCAACCCAAACTATTGTATGAATCTGTGAGTCTATATTACAGTAAAGTCAATGGTAAAGGATTTGACATATCATAGGAGTGAATCTTAACAAAGTATTTTCTGTGCTACCACAGTGTCTTTCCTGATGAATGCCCTTCTTTTTTATTGTTTTACTGCTTGACGTAATTCTAATAGTAGGTGTAAAATGGACAAAACCCTTATTTGAAAAGATTTCATAGCTAGCTAGAAATGGCAATTTTTCAGCAGGTTCACTTCAGAGGCTCTCACTAACTGGATTTATGTTCCTGGTAGATAAGTTGCTGATGATTCCTAATCTCATAATGAAAAAAACAGGTCCTGGGAAGAGATATTGTCACACAAGTTATTAATATATGTACTGTGTCTTAAAACAAAACAAAACAAAACAAAACACAAACTCATAACAATTCTCTAAAAGATAATAATTATTGTAGGAAAAGAAGTAACTGATTAAATAATACTGAAATGAAAAGCACCTTGAATTGGATAAGCAGCTGAAGATTAGACAGCTGAACATGAGCAACATTTGTATCACAGGAATACAAATTAATTCAAATTTTAATTTCTAATAACTAACTCTTACCCCTGAAAGGTCATTATTGTCTTATTTAAATATAATATTTGTCTTATTTAAATATAATTTTTTTTAGAGAAAGCCATAGTTTCAAAGGTATGTATGGGAGAGACAGGACATTAAACAGAGTCCCAAGGATCACTGCTATTTCCCTAAAACCAATGAGATGACATACGTTGTTTCCAAAGCTGTCAAATCAATCCTAGAAACCTCTAATCAGACAAAGCTGGAAAAATGCAGCTGAGGTTATATTAAATGAATCTGAGGGGTTTTTTCCTTATTTTTCTTTTTGGTTTGGTTTTTTTTTTGTATCATGCACGAAAAGTTGGTTTGGTTTTGTTTTGTTTTTCTAGGGAGGTTATGCATGTATTTTGGATATTGAAGATAAACCAGGATACATGTGTTTTGGCATTCCAATTACTTTTATAAAGGGACATTCAGAAAGAGCATGAGTCATTGCTACATTCTTCTGCCTGTGAAATGGCTGATATTAAGAAAACCTCAGAAGCGAAATAACCATATTTCAGACTTCTTTACCCTTTGTCATCTTTAGACACACACAGAGCATGCATTATACCAGACCACTGCCCACGGTAAAATTTCATTTACGTAAATGTGCTTTATGAATTGAACTTGTATTTTTCCCATCCTTTTTTCTGGCTTTCTACAACTATTAATATGGATCTGAAGGTTTTTCATAGCGTCATTCACAGTGGTAGGTTATACTTATTCATTTGCTTAATTAGTTCATTTATCAAATGGATGTGCTCCATTGTAGAGAAGCCTGATTAAAAGCCTGTCTTTTCTGTTGGTTGGTTGGACTCCAGCTCGGCTGTGAGTTGATTTCACTAAAACCAGCCAAAAGTTTATAGAATGAAGACATGAGCCTGATCTATCTCCAGTTCCTCCTGTTGTGTTCACAAGAACATTAATAACAAGTAATTTTTTCTGAAATTACAGAAAATGAGGAATTTTCTCTGATTTGTGTGCTGAAGACAGAGTTAAAATTGGCCTTATTATAATTATTATTTATATTGCAGTGGTTTCATTGTGCATGCTACAAATGTGTAATATAGACTCTTTTGAAAACCCTAAATTCTAAAGAGAAGAGACAAAGGGGGGAACAAGAAATGGAGACAGAGAAAGGTGAAGTAACTGCTTGGAGACCACACAGCAAGTCACAACAAAACCAAAAATAGAATGTTTCTTGTCTTTTGATTCACATTGTCTCCAAAATCCCCAGTAAAAAAAATCATATATTCTCTCGAATAAATTCTCTACATGTTGAATATCAGTTTTCTTGCTGTCAATTGAGTGAACATCTGCTGTTTTCTTGGCAACAGTTCCAGCCATTTTGAGGCACATAATATGTTTTGTCCCTTTGCAGTATTCATCATGGTACCTCACAAAAAATAAATATAATTTAAATTATGCTAACGTAAAGAGCGTATATTACAATATGTTTCACCTAAGTTTTGACTTGAATGGGCACAGGAACAGATCAAACTTTACATGTGCATTTCTTATATTTTATGCCCATTTTTGTTCAAAATAATATGTATTAAAGGAAAACAAAAAAGCATATTTATGCTGTGAAACACATGAGTAAAATAGTACCTAAAAGATAAGTTCTCTCACAAATATCTGCATATAGTAGAATTTGAATAAATAAATTTTAATCAAACAATCTGAGTGATTTTGACAAGATAGGAAAGATTGCTCTAGAAACTGTATATTTTTAATAAGGCTGATGGTTGGATCTTGCTCATCAATCTATCTTTTCCAAAATAATCTATATTCTAAAGCAATTATTAAGTAAAAAACTTGAAAGATTCTTGGACTTCGGTCACTGTTTTAGTTGTATCAGTCCCCCATATAAAGCCAAAATTGCGTCTTCCTATCTCATTTCCCATGCAAGACCTTCATTTCCCTAGGAAATAAATCTAGAAACATGGAACAATAGGAAGGGCAGCTGGTTTGAACTGGTTCCTGGTCAGGACACAGAAGAGATGAGGCACTCCACAATAAGCATGAAAGGGCAAGAGAGAAGGAAGTCTTTATCCTACTGATTTGCTTGCTAAATTAGGGGCTCAAAAAGCTTGAATATTAAAGACTACAGCCAAGTGCCATAAAATTACCTTCCACTGAATTTTCAAAACTTGGGAGTTTAGGTTTTGCCGACTTTTTTGGAGAGTGCATTTTGGATTTTTCGGGGGTTTTTTGTTTGGTGGGTTTGGAGGTTTTTCTGTTTTGTGTGTTTGGGGGTTTGGGGTTTTTTTTGTTGTTGTTTTGGTTTTTTGGGGTTTTTTGGGGGGGTCTTTTTTTGTTTATTGTGGTATACTTCTAAGTAAACAGGCACAAGAACCTATTTTATTTTTATAGTTGTGGTGTTTTGAGCTTAAACATGGCACAAAATGGAGATGTAACAGTAGATGAAGATGAAAGTGGGAGATGACAAACAGAGCAAAAGTCTCGGAAACTATTTTAACCTTGTTGATAATTTCAGCCTAATTTTAACCATCTTCAAATGAGTCATGTAATCAAAACTAATCTCCACAGTTCCAGCCACAGGGAAGAGAGGGTTAGACATCTCCTTATTCACTGTAAATTTCGTATCTTCATTATTTTAAGGCAGAATGAAATATTTTCAAGCACTTGTCCCCTGACATTGACTCTGGATGCAATCCATATCTATGCACCTATGGAAGAGCGAATGCATCTTAGAAAGTTACTTTTCTCAGTTTGATGGCCTCTGAAGTTAGCAGGAGCATCCTGATGCCTTTGTTGCTCAGCCAGTGATTTATAATCTAATAATCTAATATCAATCTAATATTAAGATAATTGATAGCTGACCCTTCTTGACTAGCCACAAAAATTTCTAAACTTTGAATTAGTAGAGAAGGGAGTAAGATAACTAAACGCAAAATAACTACTGTAACCCTTGAAAATGTCTTAAATATAGTAGAACAGGCTCTCAAATAAATACCTCAGCAAAGCATAAAGCATCATCTGTGCAGATTTTATACACTTCAAATTTACTTGCATATTCACTAAGGTTACTGACATAGCTGTGCACAAGGCTCGCACAAAGACATGGACTCCCTTGTTATTCTAGCTAGAACAGAATATTTCTTCCCTTATCTTTTTGCCTCTTCCAAATCACATAGTACTTTCCCTCCTTAGTTTTAGTTATCTTCTTCACCTTCCTTCAGGCTTCTCGAATTTAGTTTCATTTTTAGTTTCGTTTCATTTGGCTGAACTCACAAATATCTTATTTTATAATTTTTCTTATGAGTCCTTAGTACTATTACTCTTCAATGTCAAATTCAGTTTTGTAACTCATATTGCTATGTTATTCCCTGCTGTTTATCAATTTCATTCAAGTGATTTCTATTCAAAGCTAATAAAAAATTGTTTGGCATCAGCTAACTATAGGAAAAAAATGTTTCTAGAGAGAGAAAGACAGGAAGATATGAATATGCAGTTCTAATTACTTTTATTAATTACTTAGTCTGCTAGGTTTTTAATTATACCAAACACAGCTTCTTATAAGCCTAAGGCCAAAATGCTTGCTTGCCCCTTACTTGCTTTCATTAACCTAGCCAATAAGATGGACACAAATGAGTATTAGATCATCTACTTAGACAAATATTTTTTTCTTTAAAAAAATCTATAAATAGGAATCTAGGTAACAGAGATAGCTTAATTATTAGGATGCTTAGCAGATGATAGAGGATATGTGGACTATCTACAAGCACAAACATACATCATCATCTCAAATGAGTTCTACAAACATCAGGTTGTGAGGTAAACCCCTTCAAAAATCCTGTCTTTCTGAACATATGTCACTTTTTGTAAGTACATAATTATCAGGCTG
Organism: Argya squamiceps; assembly: GCA_037834095.1. NCBI lineage: Eukaryota > Metazoa > Chordata > Aves > Passeriformes > Leiothrichidae > Argya > Argya squamiceps. The sequence continues at coordinate 16,881,806 of JBBMKD010000053.1, read as the reverse complement.
AAAAGGATGAACAACTAAGCACACAGTCCAGTGACTGGGCTATGATCAACTGTTTATCCAAATGGGACTTGCATGAAAGATTGAAGAAAAGTCACTGCAGGATTCCCACTAGGGTGGTAATAGCACAATCAGAAAGAGATTAGGAGCTTGGATGCAGATGCCGTTTCTGTTGGATCTGGGATAACCAAACACCTACAGGGCTGTGCATGGACAGTATGCAAGAACATTTGCAATGACAATTTCATCAACAGTTACTCACCAATTTGAACTGAAAGCCAATTAAATGTCTTTGTTTTCATATGTCCTAAATTAAACTAAACCAAGTTATGGCTAGTGGAATATATTGTTTCTAGTAATTTACAGCAGCTCTCTAAACTTTGGTTAAAAACATCAAACAAGAGAGGTTGTACCAAGGACAAAGCAAGACAAAGCACCAGGAATAAAAGACAAGTGATTTTTACTAAGAATGATGGCATGAAGGTGTGAGACATTGAATTCACTTAAAATCTTGAAGGTATGAAAGACCAAGACTTAATGCAAGGAGAAAGGGGAATGAGGTAAAGCTCCATAGCACAAAACTGGTGAAACATGAAAGCTCCATTGCAATGAGGGGTTACAATATAAAGTCTATATAATACGCTACTATCCTTCACCTCATAACAGACCAATTTAAAAAAGAGAAATATTTGTAGTTGCCAGGAAATACTGTTTCCATTATGGCCTTATGTTATTCTTAATTTCAAACAGATATAAGCCAGTGGTGATACATATTATATATCATTTCCATGTAACATTTTTTCATAGATCCTCATGTTGTTTATACCCACAAGGATTCAAACATAAAATCTAACAGATCATTATGAGGAGCACATTTTGTAACAGGTATCAAGACTGCAAAACCTCTCACATCTCTTTATGTATTTTAGTGAAGAAAAAGTGGGGAGAGTATGTATATATACACTTAGTTTTCACATATATGGAATTTTGAACAGATAACTGCTAGGTTTTTTCACATAAGCCTTCTAACTATGAATATAGTACAAAGCATTTGCAATGCTCTTTAGGTCTGTGGATCCTATGATAAATATAGAATACAATGATTGAATAGCTGTAAATCAAAAGTTGCTTTTATAGTACACTAAGATTTTTTTTCAGACTACTGAAAAGTTTGAGATAATTCTAATGGATTTGGATAATTTTTGCATTGTATCTAAGTAATATTTATAATATTTCATTCATCTTTTTCATTTCTTTGAGGCAGGATCTCCCTATAACTAGGGAGAACTTAGAGGAACTTAGAAAAGTTAATTTCATGATTTACTTCAAGAATCTTGGCTTTAAGGTCACCTACTTGAAGTACCATGTTTGAAAGAGTATTCAGAAATTAGAATACCTCTGCAGCTCCTCCAGTTCATGCCAAGTATTAGCTTGAGACCATCAGCTCTCAAAAAATATGCTAATAAGGCCAACTATGGTGTTAACTCCCTTATCCGGGTGAAATGAGCCATGTGTGTGCAAGAAGGCATGTTTGCACACCCCATTATGTAGTTTCTCATCATGTTCCAGACATATCTTGGTAGTTCAGTGTTTAGGTATTCATTTCTCATTGCTTTATACAGCTGATTACACATATAAAGACTCTGCAATTGAGCACACAGTGCAAGGGACTGTTTTGTTAACAAATGTTCCGTGCCACAGATGAGATGGCACATAATTACAAAAACACAGCACTTCTTTTCCTTTTGTTATTTTGTGAATACCTGTTTTAAAACAAATAGTGAAACCTTTTCATTCCCAAAATTATTTTCTGCATCAATTTAACTTCATTTCCAGAGTCTAACATTTGTGGTTTCTATATTTTTCCCTTGTCAAACAATACTTCGAAGAATGTAAGATACCTTTTGCGAGACTTTCTTATATATTGATAGCTGTGTGAATAGCTGAAGATACATTCAATCTTTAATTATTCTCAATAGCAGCTTAATGTAGATATACAGGTTTCAAGACCAGAGCAGACATCTTGTCATGGAGCTGTACTAACCCAGAAGATAGCTTAGAGCTGAATCTAAAAGGCTTTAATAGTTCACTGTATTGATATGGACTTCTTTTTATTTTGGCTTCTCTTAAAGTGTGGAATGGAATTCATGGGAACAACTCTAGTCAACAAAAGGAAACATACATCATATAAATACTTTAAGGAGATAATAGTGAAGTAAACATCATGTCTGTATTAAATCTCTATTGCATTACATTGTGATACAGAATTATTTAACTGCAGAGAGCAGAGCAGAATAGATACACCTAACTGAAATATCATTTCTAAACTGGCCAGTGGTTTTGACTCCCTAAATAAACACGAGATTGTGTTGATCAAATCAACAGATCCTCTGTTGACCAAATCTTGACTTCATTCACAATCAGACTGTTGCTGTAAGATATACCTCAATGTACTGTGAGCAGTAGAGAGGAGCTGATTGTTCCCCTTCCATGTTGTGCTGCTTGAGAGGGGAGCAGAGGAGATAGAGGAGATAAGAATGAAGGAGTGAAGGTGAATCTGGGAAAAAGGAAAGTGTTTCTTTAATTTTGTTTTGTTTCTTACCATTCAAGGTCTATTTTAATAGGAAGAAATTCAATTTGTTTTCCCAAGTCAAGTCTGTTTTGTACATGACAGAAAATGATAAGTGGTCCATTTACCTTTTTCTTGACCTACAAGATTTTTGTATCTTGTGCCCTGTCCTGTTGAGGAGAGAGAGTGAGACAGCAGCCAAGTGGCTATCTGGCAATTGGCCAAGGTCAGTCCACCACAGTCAGAAAACAATCACAAACATGAGAATGTTGTTCCCAATGTTGCCTTTTTCCCTGGAAATGAACCTCAAGATTATTTCAGTAAGGACGTAATATAAAAGCAGATCTTTATTTGAAGGCCTTCAGGAGCTGTTATGGAAAGATGTCCAAAAAAGCCCATCTTTCCCAGTGGTGAGTCCATTTTATAGGTTTTAGGAAATTGGCATAATTGATAAAAAGCACCAAATAGAAGGGCGAGTGGTGATGCAATTGCCCCCCAGGTCAAGTCCCTTGTCTGGAGCTCCCCCTACAGCACCAATTCTACCTTGTCCATGAGAACGTATCTCCAAGAGTTGAGTCGTTCTTCCCATGAAGAACCAAGGTAACATGGATCCTTGTACCTCCATGGGCTTGGAGCTCTGGATTTTGTTTTGTCTTTCTGCTTAAGAAAAGACCATTGAAAAGTACTGGGAAAACTAGCCAAAAATACAACAGAATACAGAGCTACAAATATATGTTGAAGAATACAGAGAAAATATAAAAGAAAAAAAGGCAAATCTTAAATGGCATCATCAATTTCCCAAATAAATAATTTGTGTAATTTCCAGGGGTGAACATATATCTATGGAGAACGGAAATAATTTCTAACAAAAAGTAAGCAAATTATTTGTATGTCAAGAACCACATTAATGAACAGGAGCCTTCAGAGTTCTTTGGATCTTTCAGGTCAGCAACTTTAAATATTACAAATTCTTATTAAACAAATTTATAAAACGTTATGCTTCCCTGATTGCATTTAATAATTCAATCTGACTATTTATAAAGTTAATATTTTGGAGCCTTATCGCAGTAGAATTAGACACACTTGAAAGGCATCACAATACATACACATTTTCAATAAAATATGTTAAAGAAACCTTCATCACTAGAATAATGGCATTCACCTCTTCCCAATTTATTTCCAGAGAGATCTCCTAAATATGAATGAAAGAGAGATTTTACGTCTTCGCCTTTGCATTGTGTATACCTATAATGAAAGAAAGAAAGAAAAAAAAATCTCTCTTTCTTGACTTAGTCCTGCTCTGGTTTCTTTGTCTATGGAAAGACATCTCGAAGACCCTGGAATGTTGAGACTCCCGGGAGCAGACTCCAGCAGTCAATCGAACGCCACCCAGTGTTAGAAGAAGAAATCGCTACTTAGTTCTGCTCTAAAATAAGATGGGCACTGGAAAACGAGACAAGCGGAAGACTTACAAAGAAGGTCGAATTGTATTTTATTTTTAAAGTAACATTTTAAGATGTAGTCTGTTTACTGCTGCTGTGCTATTAAAAGGAAATTAAAGATGATAACGAATAGAAGAGTAGACAATAAAAAGTGGGGAAAAGAAGTTTAACCTTCAGTTTTAAATTTGTAATTTGAATATCTGTTTCAGGTTGATCTAAAGTTTAATATTGAATTTATAATCTACTAATTTTCAAAAAAATTTCAAAAATGTTAGCCCACATTATATAAAATGTTTTCTGTCTTTTAAACAGCTGTAGCTCTTGAGAATTAATGGATATTAGTGGAGACAATTTTGAAAGCCACATCTTAAACCCTAGACACATATTCTTCAAAGATTAATTATATTATTTTAAATTTAAAACAAAACAAAGCAAAACATAATGATGAAAAAATTAAAAAAAATAAAATAAAGTGTCCTGATATATTACATACTTGAAGGAAGAGAGTGCTGGGAAAAAAATAAATATATCCATAAAATTCAGGAAGTTTCTGAGAAGAATAATCAATACAGAGATATAAAAAGCAAAAATTTTGAAATCATTTGTGCAAATGCTTCACAAAGCATCAAAGAAAAGCAACAGAATATTTGGAGGTGGAAGGCAGGATTTTGCCTTCAGACTCTCATGTTTTGAATATTTGTGACTGATAACTGGTTCAGATGTTGATTCTTTTCCTGGTCCCAAACTGTTGGTGAGCAACTCATGATTGTTTCACCTCAATTTATTTTTTGCTGAATGACTCCTGCTATTGGTTGATCTCTTGGTTGTTCACATTCACTTAGTTACTCTCGATTCTAAATTAAAACCTGCCGTGACTACCCACGCAACAAATCAGCATGACAACAGAGAGCCAAACGCAAACACTTTGCACACTGTGCAGTTCTCAGTAACAGAAAATGAAATATCCAAGAAAACAGTAAAATTTACTTTGTTGGTTTGGAGTATTTTATATATTCATGTGAATATATAATTCATTTTATAATAATTCATTTTTATATTCATATGAATATTTGTGTTGCAATCTGAAACCTTGTACACTTTAATTCACAACTAGGATAAAAGCTTTCCCTAAGAAAGTGGCTGTGGCTATTCTTCGTGTTTCTTATTGTCATTTCCTAAAAATGATTGCTCAGAGCTCAATAAAGAGGATTTTACCTATTATTTTATACTATACGAAAAAAAAAAAAAGCCTGTTCTCTCAACAGTATGCACCTAGCAGATTTGATAACCATCATGCCGTATCTGTTCTAGTTTAAATACACAGATAATGTGAGACATTTTTTAATTCCTTTGTTAACTAGTATGAGGAAATAGAATAAGCAGCATTTATAAGTATTTAGAGGAAAAGTCATTTATCATGAGACCTTGATGGGTCAGCTCTTTGCTGAAGTTCCTAAGGCTGAAACACTTTAGTCAAGAGTGACAGAAAACAGCTTTTTTCAGTAGTATATAAACAACCCTTTTTATGAGAACAATCTCTGCAGTTACATCACCACTTTGTAATAGAGCATGTCGAATTCTTAATCCTGGTATTGTAAGTTAATATAGTGGGTACCTCACTGAAAGACAATGAAAAGCAACAGGCTTGAATACATTAAAAAAATAATCTGAACTTACATTGAATTTGACACTATTTAAATATAAATACTATAATTTAAATATAAATACTATTTATAGGACAAATCAGAGCCTCTGAGATCTGGTTTTTCATTGTAATAATGGTTACCTAAGCACAGTGCACATTCTTCATACCTAATAAATGTGCAAGAGATGCTTAAAAAGCATTTTATAGGTTTTAATTTAAACTTCAAGAAGTTGTGGAACAAATGTCAAAGACAGTATTGTTTGCAATTAAAGAGATTCAGCATTTTCTAGGATGCTGTAATTTCAGCATATAGTAGTTTATTTAGATTTCCATTTACACAAACACATGAATTATAAAGTCAAGATGGACTCCAGATGCAAATCTAAAATTAGAACTAAATCCAAAGTTTTTCAAAATAGGCCTTGGGGTTTTGGTTGGAGTTCAGCCTGCTTTATATACAGTACATTTTTCCACATAAATATATTTTATACTCCAAAAAGAACAGACAAATATATACTCTTCATCATTTTCTATTCTAAAGAACAACTAACTGACAACTGTAACAAAACCAATTTTCTTATATTGCTATAAGCATAAAACATAGTTGTACTTCCAAATTTAAAGGAATGGAAAAGAATGAATGATTGCTTTTATGCAGTGTTTTTCTATTTACTATGCATCTTCTTCATTAAAAAGTCCTGAACTGTTCATAAGAAAAAAGTGTTTCAATTATTATCAGCAATAACAAGAAAGAGAAATCTGAGGGATGGGGGAAGGATATGTATATTGTTAGTAAAGGTAATATTTTGTAATAGGAATCTCCTTTAACAGGCTTTACTCTAACATGACAGACAAAGAAAACCACTAATTAAATGAGTTTATGAGGCAGAAATAAATAATATAATAAAAATAATAATCATAATAATAGATTAGTCATAATTTAAGCAAAATATTATACAAAACTTGTCATGTTATTTCAAATGCCATATCTTTAGCAAGGAAATGCATCTCAGAGTATTTGTTTAGATTTGTTTATTTGTAGAAATTGTTGTATTATTTGTAAATGCAGTATTTCTATATTTAACACATGGAATTGTTTTCCCTTTAAGAGTAGAACTGGTTAAAACATATATGACAGAGATTAGATATATTTTCTACAACAAATTTTCCGTTTTATTACAGGCCAGGAGAATAAGTGCCATTACAAATTGGGTGGGAATTACTCAAATCAAAATAGTCTGCTTAAACCATAATCACAAGCACTTTAATATTTATATATGTGATCAGCAAAGAGATGCAGTCATTATAATCTGTGATCTGAATTGTTCTCTGTGTCTGTCTTTCTCCATAGGAACAATTCAGTGATGATGATGCCCAGTTTGGGCATGTGGGCTGCTAAGGTTTTGTACAATCTGAGCTCATCAGAGCAAATATAGGTGAAGGCAGGCAATACAGAAGAAGAGGAAAAAAAAAAAGTTCTATAACAAGAAAAAAAAAGTGAGATGAACGAGGTCTGGATTCTTTCCACTTAACTTGAGATAGCCTGCTAAGTTAGGATCATCAGTCACTCTAGGCTCCCTGCACAGAAAAACAATTTAGAGATAGGAACCTTCAGAAGGCAATTCACCCCACCTAAGAACCAAGTCATCTTCTGGTGGTTTGTCTCACACTGTTCACTACAGGGACAACCCTTTCTCCCAGATAAGGTAGGCCACTCTGTTCCTGTAGGTGTCCTCGAGCTTAAGTAAGAGACAGGCAAAGTGGCAAAAATAGTAATACATAGAAATTAATAGATGTCTAATTAGAAAAATTTAAGAGCATGAACAAGAGAAGATTAAGCAGAAGCTAATCACCAAAGAGAAAAATTGCAAAAAGGAAATTGAAGAACTGAAGAAAAATGCAACAAATTAGAAAGAATTCAAATCAAGAAAAAGGTTTTCTTTCTATTTATAAATTCAAATGAGCAGAGATGTCACTGATGGTGTGAATTAAGAGGCTGTGTTGCATTTATTATGATTATATTATTTTTATGTTCCAGTAGGCTGGAATAGCTCTAGCCAATTTGCAAATGTTTGTCCCTGCATGTGATTTGATGAGATATAAAGGTGATGATGATTTCAAGTATCCCGGGACTTGTAATATTTCAAACATCTCCAATTATGGCCAAAAAAACTACATCCACCTGGGACAGGCAAAAATTCTCTAGACACCCAGACCCTACTGAGAAATTCAAATGAATAACCTTTGTGAAATATGTATATTCACTTACTTAAAAAGGGGTGGGGGGAAAGTGTGCAGAAAATGAAAAAGCATCTTGAAGCAATTTTTAAGCCATCTAAGGTAACACAGGTTAATAAATAATTCAGTGTTCATCATTAGTTGAGCCATGTACAGCTTGTTAACTAGAAGGATAAAATACTCCAGTTCCCCCCATTGAACAGAACACTCTCTTTGACTTGCAAGTTGGGCAGCTACTAAACCCACTTAATTTACACAGGCTATCCAAGATGTTAAATGAACCATAAAAGGCAGAAGACAGAGACAAATAATCCTTTTCCCTGAAAGTGCCGAGTTTCAGGGCCTTGGTCTCCCTTTCACTCTGACGCAGTGTGTGACACGGGAGGACCTGGCTATCACTTTCTATAAATGGCTTAACCTTCAGCTTTGTGTGGTCTGTCTAGTACTATACCCTGACAATTAAAGAAAATCAATATCTGGCACTTCAATGCTGAAAACATGAAGCCCACTTTGGAGGTAAATAATTAGTTCAGAAATGCTTCAGGCAATAATTAACCAAACTAGACTTATTAGTAACTCTTGCCTACAGCATTTTTCCTTTTCAGAGGTGTTTAATATCTATCACATGACTTCTAAATTATTTAGATTTAAGCATTTCAGCTTTTAATAGTGTTATAATTAACACTGTTTGACTGGTTGCTCTTTCACACAATGAATTATTCTCAAATCACCACACCTTAGTGAAGCTTTAGACCTCATGCTCATTCATTCCAGTCTAAAAAGAGAGAAGCACATAAATTAGTTGATTCAGAAGCCTCTGATTTATATTTATGTTTAATACTCATGGAGAGGGGTGATTGTTTTATATGTTTCTGTTGAGTCATAGATTATACATTTGATTATACAGCACATTTGCACAAAGAATTCCCATATAAGCCATTGAGTGTGAGAGTCAAAGACTAACCTCCTTAGCTGTCTGTGGGATTTTTTCCACTGCCTTTAGAAAGAATTGGAACTTATGGAAGACTCTTAAATCCAGTGATATGTCCAACATATTTCAAGTTTACCTCATTTGACTCAGTGACACAAAATAAATAAAAATGCCATTCCTGTTGGTTAGATACATTATGGCTCAACAGCTGGCTGGAAAAAGAGTGGGAAGAGAAGAGATAATTTTTGTCACACTAGATGTTCATATTTTTCATGATCAACTGCTGAATTATGATCCAGCTTAGGTCTTAACAATTTCTCAATTTTGAAAGCATTCGTATTTTTGTTGAAGTCAGCAATGTTTCTGAAGTTCTATAGCACATGTAAATATTTTTAGGGTCTGCGTGTCTATGTATGTTCTGTTGCTTTTATAACACTGGAAAACTAACATTTTGAAAGCATTTTGAAGGCAAAAAGCCACTTCATACTTCTGGGTGCAGTGATTCTGTGGTATCCTCACACTCAGTGGACTAAGCTATGATCTCACCACCATTCTTATGCAAGTAATTTGCAAGAGCAAAACATGAGACTTTCACAAGGTTGGGCTTGCGGCTTGTATGTGTGTGCATGCACATGTACACACATTTACTGCTGCTCTGGAATCCATCCTTCACCTTCAAAATTCTATGAAGGATGCTTACACTAGAGCATTTAAACTAAAAAAAGAAAGAAAAATCCTAAAGCCCACTATTATAGTTAAGCAAATTAGTCACCCACAGCCCCTCTGGGATCAGTGGAAGGAGTTACAGAATCTCTATCTAGAATACTATGCTTTTTTCTCCTCTAATTGAAATGCTTGATGGATAAAATTAGTATTGTATGTAATCTATCTTCTCCAGTGCCTCATGAATGTCATGGGTATAAAAGTACACTTCATCTCACCATGTTTTAAAAAACCCAAACACTGTAGGAATTACCATAGATTACTTTCTGTATTTTATAGAATCTATATCATCCATTTAACAATTTAAAGGTGACTAGTTGAGAAAGTTAAACACAGAATCATAAGGTTTTACCTTATAAAGCAAAGTGCATACTTAGGGAAGTTGAGACACTAACGCAAAAGAGAAATGTCCTGTTTTATTTCACCTACCAATCTTGAAAGGCAGAAGTACAAATAATGCAAGCAAGATATCTGATTTCAGTTATACACTTAAGCTTCCTGTATACTCTCTATCAAGAAATTCAGTTCTCTGACCATTGACACATATCCTACACTAAAATGCATAACTTATATTCTGGAGTTGATTTATTGGCTGTAAAAGGGTTATAAGCAGCTTAGAGTATGGGAAAATTGTGGCCTCATTTTAGTAGTATAGAATGCAAGAAGCTACATATATGGCTTTTTAAGCTCTCATAAATCAACAGATTAAGTTCATGATTTATAAACTCTTCAGAGGGCCAAATGCTTGTGTCTCCCTTAGGATAAGGTAAATTGCTCTCAGAACACTATTAACAGTACTTACAAGTTCTCCACCAACTATGTGGGAAGGTCTGAAAAAAGTTGCCTGTGCATGAGGTAATTAAGGCCAAGACAAAAAAATCCTACTCAAGATGCCTGACTTTTAGGCATATAAATTTAGATAAGATAAACTTCATCTATGAGTTATTTCCCACTAGACTTTTCTCTCCCTATTATCTTGTCATTTCTTTTGTATGATTGCCATATCATGTGGTTCCTATTTTTACTTAGTCCTTCCAATTTTACATCACTGACCTCACATACATCAACACTCACATTATATTAACAGTGTGAATGTTTAATTTTCTTTCCATTTATTTAAATTTTAAAGGTTAATTCAGTTACAATACTTTGAGCTACATCCATAAGGGGTTTAATGAAACACAATTTATTTCAGAGTAGCATTATTTGAGTGATTTTTATTTATTTTCAGAAATTGATGTATGACAGGAACAAAACTTTAAAAAATGACAATATCTATTATATTTTTTTTATGAAAAATCCACAAAGGATGTAAAGTATTCATTTAGTCAGTATGTTCTATAGATGTTTGGGGAAAAAAGCATAAAGTGTGTACTTGTCTTTTCTAAGATTATAGATTTGGGTTCAGTATGAGTAAAAAATATTAAAGACAAAACATGCAGTCACCTGAAATTATTGTAAAAACATTCCATGGAGGATAAAATAGGTTTGCAAATAAGTTGTTATAAGATTTTTGTTGAAAGCCAGAGTTACAAGAAAATAAAGTCAAATGGTGCATTTTATTATTTCATACCCATTACAACCTCATGGGTAGATGGTACCCTTACTGTGAAAACAGATTGATTAATTTTCCGTATACTCCTATATTTTTATATTGATCTTCACCTTATTTGTGTTCCTTTGCCTTTCATGGATTGTTTACCAAAGAAAGTTTGGCAGACCATTTTTAGTGCTACTCCTGTGTTCAGTGTAGAGCTTCACTATGACAAGCATTTCATTCTGGTTTTAATGAGTCAAGGGAAGTCTAATCTGGAGAATGAAATCCCAGCCCTTTTCAGAACAATTCATCTGAAGTCTTAGACATTTTAGGCACAGCCAGCCAGCTTCTACAACATTCAGTTGGTTTCTGTATATTTTTTCCATTTCTTTGCAAACCTCCTGCCCTCCGGGGACATTTTATTTCTCAGTAAATATTTCATTTCATTCAATAAATATTGAAAGAAAAAAGTGAAGACTTTAACACCAGGGGAATAGAACCATTGACAGTCTAGAAGGAGAATGCCATTCAAAGTGAAGGAACAGGAGGAACTGCAAGTGCAGGAAATAACTTTACTGTAGATAATATTTGTTGTTTCTCTATGATCACAAGTCAACGTTAATAGCATTTTAACATGAAATAATCCTAAAAGCCTCTGCCCAACTGGGATAAGAGCTCGGTCTAACTAAAACAAATATTAGCATGAAGGAAAGTTTAATTACTATTCTCAAGACTGTCAACTACAAGATTTTGAACAATAAAGATTACATTCCTGTCTTCTCAATAAACTCCCTGCTGTACCACAGGAAAATTTCCATTGGAGTTTGCCTAGATTTATTGTGAAACTACATTAATGTAAAAATATTATAAAAATGATAGCTTTCAGATGCCTTTAAAGTAAAAACATCCAACAAGTATTTAATGTCTGAACTGTCCAACATTTTTCCAGGTATTCAGGTGATGTTTTTGTACTTGAAATCAAAGATATATTTTTATTCAAAGATATTCCACAGCTGGTATTTGAGATACATTGATATTTTCTGTCACTTTTTGAATATGCTGTCTCATGCCCACCTACTAATTAGGGAGCTAAATGGAGAATTTAGAGCATCCTATATCTCAACTGACCTTGTGTGCATCAGTGGAAAAAACAACAGAACGCATGCATGAGATCAAATTATTGACATTTTTGCTGACATGTTAACAGTGATGAGGAAAGCAGATGGAAAAAAACTTATTAGATATTGATCCCTTTCTCATTCCTGCATACCCTTTAATTAGATTTAGATTGTAAATAATGCTATTGTATCTTGTGACAGTATGCATGAAATGATGGCCTGAACTGTATCTATGTACATTTTGATATATGAATCAAACCAAGTGATTGGGAATTTTATGCTTTAGAAACAGCTGCTTTTTGTGACATTGCAAATTTTCTTAAAAATTAACATTAAAAAAATAGAATGCATCATGAGGAAGTATACTATCCTGTATTTTAAGGAAAGGAAGTAAAGAAACACATATAAGGATGTGCTGTTGAAGTTTACATTCCAAGTGTGCAGGCAATGAAAACTAACCAAGACACCAATAGGTCAGGATTTCTGTCCTTTTGTTATGCCATGGCTGCCATGTAGCTATATTAGCATCTGTCAAGCCAATACCATGCAAACAAGCAAACATGCCCCTCCATTTCACACACACAGTGGTACCTCAAAAAATTATTCTTCACAAAGCTGATGTGAATTCAGCAGAGCTTTTCAGCTTAGATCTGTTGCCACACAGGGACTGCACTCTGATTGTAAAGCAAGCTCTCCTACAGTAGACCACATCAATAGCCTGATCACAGGCTCCTATGTTTTGCCAGAACAGCAGCAGCCCTGAGCAGCTGAGCAGTCTGGATAATTCTCCTGCACAGTTTGAATTCTGGAGGGGCTTATTAGCAAGAGGTCTGTGTTATAAGACTGCAATTACACTGCATAGGGTTCTATGCTAGTTCCTGGCACACAAGTCATCCTTGCTATCTGTTTACTAAGTCAGCCTGGATTCAGTAGTTTGGTGCAGAGTGACAAAAATTTCACACAGGGACAACTCTATGTTGGTTTACTTCACATTGTTATGCTCTGTTAATCTCAAAAGATCACTTCAATGATGTTCAAAACAATACATGTGGTGGTGTGTTTGTTCTTTCTGTAAACCCTTTTGAATGGTTCGTTCCTGTTTTCCCCCCAGCATATCTGGCTTTACCCCAAGTTTTCTTCTCCCTTGTCCAGCTGTCATTCAGCCCCTAGACACACCTGTTACCTCATTCACATAGTGTGAATCTTCCCTAAATCCCCACCCTTAGTTCCAGAGAGTTTCCTGTCAATATTTGCTGTCCCTACCCCCTGCCTAAACTCCGCCTGGGAATTTCTCTATTCTTTGATGTCCCATTGGTCCATGTGACCCTTTCCAATCCCCTTGCCTTCCCTACAGGTTGTCAGATTATGAGTCCCTCCTTACTCCTTTCCCTGTTGGTTGGTTGAAAAATTGTATCCTCCCTCCTTCCTCCCCCATTTAAAAGACTGTACAAAACACAGGTTTTTCTCGTTGCTGCACCCTTTGGGGAATAAATCCTTTGAGAAGCACATGAGAGAGCCTTTCCCTGTTCTTTGCCTCAATCCATGGTGCATCACAACCAAGCAGTTTGAGAGCAGCCACGCTGCTGCCAGATTCAGCAGCCCTGCTCTACTGCTCCCCCAGCCCAATCCAGCGTGGTGCTGGGGAGTGTGAGCTGGCTGGGGTTTCTCCAGCATCGCATCATACTTGAAAGTGTACACCTGAAATTAAATATAATTTAGTGTAATTAAATTATGTATTATGTAATTAAAGTTACCGATTTGGATTTCCCGTTCTGTCAGGTAGTGGTGCAGAGTAGCAATGAAGTGCACTCTTCTCAGTGGCAGCAAACAGGACAAGAGGCAAATTGAGGAACATAAAATTCTGTTCTAAACCAACAATTTCTGTTTTATTAATACTTTTTACTGGTAGGATCATCAAACAGTGGAATAAATTGCTGAGAGAGGTTGTGAACTCTCCATTGTTCAAAGCACTGCAACCTGATTGATCAAGCTCCTGAGAAACCTGCTGTAGTTGACAATCTTCACCAGTCCCTGCCAAGCTCCAGTATTCTGCCAAAAGACATACATTTTAGTGAATAGTCAGCTGATTTTTAAGATATAATAATATACATATTCCCTTTGAAGAGAATTGCATGGATATGCTGATGCCAGGCCTTCCAAGTATTTTCTACTAGAGGATCAGAACTGGATATTTATTTCTTTTAAAAGTGGGTTACACTCTCCCATGATAGGACAGATCAAAAAACTCAGCATGCTACACTTATGATTTACAAAGATTCCTGTTCAAGTCTGTCTAGTTAAAAAAACCCAAAACCAACCAGTTTTTTGAGATTTTTCAAATCCATTTTTTTTTAATTTAAATTAGTATTCATTGCTCTCTGTTTCACATGGTATGAGATTTGCTTCTCTGTTCCTCTCTTCCAAAGCACCACCAAACCTAAGTTTTACAAGGGATTTTGGAGGAGGTGAGGAGGTGTAGAAGAAGATCGAAAGAGGTCCATCCAGCCATTTCTCTTATGGACTACCTATTGCTATTAACTTCTCAGCATATGGATAGCAGTGCTTGCTATTAACTTCTCAGCATATGGATAGCAGTGCTAAATCTTAAAATAAACTCAATGAGATGGTCTGAATGGAATAGTCTTAATGGAGTGGCTCGTCTTCAGTAAACACAAGCCACTGAGAAGTCATGGATTGCAGTTGCATATTCTTAAGTGCACTACGGTTCTCCATTGCCTGCAATGTACTGTCAAACTACTTCTAAAACCTCAGATACCTGGAGCTGACTGCATAAGGGAACCAGCCATAAATGCAATGTCAAAGGCATTTGCTTTTCCTTCTTTAATCCACTGAAAATACAATTATCCAAGAGACAGGAGGTGAAAGAGACTTGGGAAAAGAGAATTTTTCTCAGTCCTATAGGATATTGTCAAGAAGGGTGTCTTTTCAGGCTCTATTAGCTTCATTAATTTACTTATTTCCTAATTTACTTCAGCCCTCATCAGCTTTATTAAGAAATAGTATGATTTTTTTTTTTTACATTTATGTCTGTAGTTTGAAAATTAACTTTTTTTAAAGTGACTTAAGTGGCTTTGAGGATCAGTGGAATTTTGGTTTGGTTTTTTGGTTTTGGGGGGTTTGTTTGGTTGGTTTTGGGTGTTTTGTTTTAAAGGCAGTTGCTATTAAAATATGTTGGATTAGAGACTAAATCCCTTGTATTGCAATTAATGAAGAAATATGTTAGTGTAAAAAAACCCAAACAATTACAAGGAAAAAAGAAAGGTGGCTGCCAGGGGCCTCCGTGAGGAGGATCAGGGCTGCCCTAGGCCAGCTCCATCCAGATGAGCTTGGCCAAGATGGAAACACCACTGGAAAAACAGATTTAAGAAAGGTCAAAATACTATACAGCAGTGAAAGGTGAGTTAAAAAACCGAGAGAAACAGCCCTGCAGATCAGTGAAGAAAGTTGAGGGGAGATGCTGCAGGTGCCAGAGATAAGATTCACCTGCACCCGCCTGTGGAGGAGACCATGGTGGGGCAGGTATTTCCCTGCGGCCCTTGGAGAGACAGTGCTGGAGTAGACATCCACACCGCAGCCTGTGGGGGATGACACATGGGATTGTGTAGGTGGATGTCCTGGGTTTTGCCAGGACAGTGAATTTTTCCATCATAGCTGTTAGGGGGAGGATGCTGAACCTCCAACACCACTCACTTCACTGCTGGGGGAGCAAAAGTAAGGGGTTCTCACTTCTGTGGAGGGGAGTGTGACTGATACTTGTGAAGAAAAAGGTGGGCTGTGGAGGGTCTGCTGCCGTTTTGTTCGTTCTCTCAAGGGTCATTTGGTGCTGGGTTGGTCAGTGAGCATCTTTTGCATGTAAATCACCCTCTTTTTGTATACTTTTGTTGTTAATATTGTTGTTTCTCTTCTGATTTGTTTTTTTGTCTAGATTTGTTTTGTCTAGATGTTTCCAGTAAATGGTTCTTATCACAACTCTGGGTCTCTCTCACCAGAGGGGTTGGGGGAAGGGGAGAAGCTTGTAGTTGGTGTTTTAGTGGGAGAAATTAATTAGGGAATACCATTCCTAAGACGCCACAGTGGATACAGTCTGAAGGAACTGTGGCATGTGGCAGACCCACAAAGAGATGGATTTCCCTTGAGGACTACAGCACACTGGAAGTAGCTGTGCTGAAGCAAGGAAAAGTCTCAGGGGGCAAGAGCAGCAAAGAGGCTCTTATGGACCCATCACTGTTCTCCCACCACACATCCTCCCTGTGCCTGTTGAGGACAGGAGGAGAAGGAGTTTGGAATGAAGTAGTGAAGTTGAACTTTGGGAAAAAGAGCAGAGAGAAGGTAATTTTTAAATATTGTCTTTTTTCCTTACTATCCACACCTATTTTACTGTCAATACCTCAGACTAATTCTCTCAAATTCAGTCTGGTTTTCTTTTAAGATTAATTGGTAGGTTATCTCCCTGTGCCTTGTCTTTACTTCCCCTGTCCTGTTGAGGAGCAGGAGTGAAAGCAAGAAGGCTGTGTAGGTATCTGGCTGCAGGTCAAGGTTAAGCCACCAGGGGTAAAAAATCCAAATAAAGTTACATTGAATACAAGGAGCAACAATATTTTTGAATACATTGTCAACATGTAGATAGACAGATTCTGTGAAGAGTCTGTAGCCACTGAATATATCTATAGTATGTGTAGTACAGGAAGAATCTCACTAAAAGTACGCAACTTTTGTTAACATTACCATAGAAGATGTGAAGACAGTTTCTTTTGTAAAGATCAGCATCTCCAAAAGGCCAGAACAACCCTCACATATGGAAGACTAAATATTTCTCCCTCTAAAACCCAAGCTTTACAGAGAAAGAGTATTTTGTCTTTCAGTTAATTTGACACATATTTAAAATCTTACCACAATTTCAAGTAGCAGAGGGATCAAGGTGTCTCATTACATAAGGGCATTTTGATGTTCTCCAACAGTTCTGCAAGGTGTAGCATTTCAATACTTGTACACTTTTAACTCACATTTATTTAAGCCCTGCTAATGAAATTAGAGAGTTATGATGTTTCCTGGCAGTAGGTATATTGTCCTGTAGATTTTTGCAGAACTTCCATTATCATTAAAGTGAGTTACACACTAGAGTACCAATGTCTATTACTATGAATAGCATCTTCCACAAACAGTCTTCTAAACAGCAATTTGGGTGTCCTAAAGCTCTCTAGTCATTCAGGAGAAGTGATTCTGATGTCAACACTTTAGCAGCAGAGAAACATCCATTCCTCTATAAGCACTCACAAGAGACTCTCAAGCAAGACCTTTTTTTTGTTTTAGTTAGTGGAAATGTCTTCTATTCTTGAGCCTATTAACTTGTAACAATAGAAATAATAGGAGCTGAGACAGATGTAGAAAGTTTAATTCTCTTCTTTCTTGTGAGCTTCAAATTTAAAAAGGGAGTTCAAAATTCATGATAAAAAGGTTATTAAAATTCATGAATGCCAGTATAATATAATTTTGATCTGCACAGTTTTTCAGGGATTGTTGTCAGTTTCTATTCCACTGTTAGCCATCATTAACAACAAATATGACAGATACACTAATGAAATCGATTTGGTCATGTTATCAATTTAATTCAAAAACGTAACCCCATTTTATTACCGTGTAAGTTATAAAGGCTTATAGGCTAATGTCACCTGTCACTGTAAGAGTTCTCTGCTGGACTTGTTAATAAATAAATGTATGTTTATTTTATTTTTTTTATATTTTGAATTAATTACTTCAGTACAGCAGTACTGCTGGTTTAGCTCATGGTAGGACTGAAATATTGGTCAATGCACTCTAGTAAGGGAAACCTTTCAGTGAAATGAATATAGCAATAGAGTATTGCCTTGGAAACTTGCTACAGCTGGGCAATAGATCACTGTGCAGCAATATTCCCTGCAGCTGACTCACTGTCTAAGGAATTAATACATACCTCATGCCCCTGTAAGGGGTGTGTCTCATTGTAAGGAAGTTTTTTTAAGGCACAATGAAAGCAGGACTGTCCTCAAACACATATCTCATTAATAACATTAGAAGGCTCAGGAAGATACACCTTGTAGATGGCAATATTTCTTTAGAGCATTGATTATCTAATGAGGCCACTTTATAACTTTTATATTGTGTTTGGAAAAATAACAGACAAGGTTAGCTGTCATTATGACAGGTGTCACCAGATGGCATCATTAGACACAGACTTCTAAATTATTTCACTGGGTGACTAAATGTTTAAGCTTGGGAAACTTCTCAGTTGTTAATATAAGCTTAGGCATTATCTTAAAAAATTGAATAAATAGCAATATTTTTACTTCTGGTTCAAGTTTGTTCTTCAGGAAGAACTGGTTTTGGAGCACAGAAGAATACTGTTGGATGTAAATAGGTGTTTAACAAGCTGATTGTCTTGTTTCCAGACCAAGACATCTTTACAAGTAAGTAGAAAGTCAAGTTTTGCTGTGCATCTATCTAGACTTTGTATTTCTAATTCTTCACAAGACAGAAAAATAATGATAAAAGGCTTCTGAAAACCAAAATTTTCTTTTTTTTTAACTAGAGAGAGATACTGAAGAAATCTTTCATTCCTGTTCATCTCAGAAAGCTATTCAAATTGAAGTGGTTTCATATTATGCAGCCTATACAAAATCCCCTCAAGAGTAGCAAACCTGAGGGACAATTGCCACCTGGCATACAAGTGCTCAGCTAGAGATGGTGTCATGAGCTGGGATTTTAGCTGGTACTGCAACACACACTGCCAAACCCACATCAGTAGTCAGGTGACCAAATCAGGATGACCAATCTTAAAATAATTCCTTTAGGACTGCTGGTAACCATTGCAGTGGATATGTCTGCACAGCGCTACAGGGTGCAACCAATGAGAGAAAAAGGAGAGGGGAGGAAGCTCGCTGAGTTTGTCAAACTGCCTAAGGAGACTGCAGTCACCCTATCTAAGTAATACAAAGGGGCCTTGCCGTGGAGTCAGTGACAAAGATTTCTTCCAGTAAGATTTTGTTAATCCACAAAGAACAAGTAATGAAGTACAGGAAACATTAACCTGATGTGTACAATTAAATGCAAAAATTTCACAATAAAGTTTCCCTCTAACTTTCTGTATTTATCTTTGTGTTTACAGTTTTCATGTATTCCTGGTTTGGAAGAAGCTCTACAGCAACACACTTTGGCTCCCGGAAGAACCTCCATTTCAAGAAAAAGGCGTGGCCATTTGCTCTTCTTAAGAAGTGTCTGTGTCATTTTCAAGAGTGTTAGTTTCCTGTGCACAGTGAGGTCATTGTCATTTACTTAGCTAGAATTTCTGCCCCTCCAGAGCTCACCCTCATTTGATTTGTCTTGCACGAGCTGAAAGTTACATTATCACTCTCATGTTGCTCTCTTCAATATTCTGAGAAGAAAAAAACCTGTCTGTGAAGAAAATCAAGTGTTGCATGGCTTTACTGAGGCAGGAACTACAAGTTGTGTCAAATTAAACATAAATATCTTCAAGCACCAATATACATTTTTGTTTGCTAATAGCGCATAATTTAGGCTTATATGTTTTGAAGTTGCAATCCATGTTGAACTTCTGCTCTGGAGGCTGCTTAAATACATCTCTGTAGAAGTGAATGGAGAGTGTACACAGAAGGAGCCACATTAATTTTCATCTATCCATGAGGAGATTGTCTGCATATACAGGAAGAAATATACAACCCTTGCACTTGCTTTAGTTGGTGTGAGGGGAAGGGCCTCTTTACTTCCACTAGGGCTCTGTGAGCTGTTTTGTGCAATGTGTTTGTACATTAGCAGCCAGGCTGTTAATGTACAAACACATTAACAAACACATCAGGCTACTACTACCCACTTTTTGTTAGCACCTTGACAACTCAGTAAAAAATTCTGCTTTACAGCTGATGTCAACCTTTCCTGTCGTTATAGCCTCTGCCTGGGGTGGGTGACATGTATTGTTATGCCTGTGTGAGAACCCGTACTAAGGCACCTGTCTCCCTTCTTGGGTACACAGAAATGTGTACATCAGTTTCTGCCAGTGCAGTGGAGGAAGACAGACATCTCCTCACAGTGGTTTTGAGGTAGTGCTCAAGCTCCTTAGATAGTGTAAACTGATCTCTGCACATGCTAACATTGTTCCTTCTGTTATGTCAGACCTTATACTCCCAACAGAAGTAGCTTTGGAAGCTCTACTCCTCAACAAAGATCTTTGCAGAAATTTTCTTTTTTCATTCTAGATTTTGGTGTGAGGTTTGTTTATTTGTTTTCTTTTTCACATAAACAGTCCTTATGTGGTTTTGGGTTTTTTACTATTGCTGTTCTTTGCATGCTATTTATTAATACTTTTACAAAAACTGGCTTTTGATTATATGTCAATCAACTTTGTTATTTGCACAGGGTTTTTTGCATCACTGCAGCACAATATAGTCTTTCAGTGTCACTTTCACTAGCCCGATATTGGCAACATCAAACCTAGAAAATTATGGGCATGGTCTGTCCAAGCCAGACGTGGAGGACACCAGCGCCATGAGCATATTGTTCTTTGTGAGTACAGATATATATTTTAAGGGTCCTCCAATGGCTTAAAGGAGCTCTGAAAAGGCATAACTGACATAGGATTATCATATGAAACCAGTGACCTGACCTAGGCAATGAGTAGCTTGAAACCGACATTAGTATCTGTTACAAGAGTAGAAGTAGTTTTTCACATATTTCCAAAAATTTGACATAGTCAAAGCCACAATTACTTTGATTGTGTAAGAAATGATAAATTGACACTCCCAGTTTTCAGTTTTCCATTTTCTGCTAATACTTGGTGATCCATTTTGTCTTTGCATATCTTTATATGCCTCCCATAGTTTCACTAATCTGTATAATTTACTGATATTAACAAACTCTGCAATTCATATTTCATTCATAGGCAAAAGCAGTGCAGGAACTTGTGTCGATCCTCCCACAGAATGGCTCATTATTAGTCACTATCTATTATGGCTTATTGTCATTCCCACTTTTTAGTTTAGTTTCTATTTTCTAGTTTATTTTTAATCAGTGACAGAGTTGCCTTTTATGTATTACCCATGGGTCCCTAAGTTTAATGGGATTTATATCTCAAAAGAAGACAACTACATTATCAGTAAAATTCTCATCTCTGCAGTTAAAATAATGTTTCCTTTCTTATTTCCCTGTTTCAAATAATACTCCTTTTGACTCCCCTAGCATGTACTGAATACTAAAAAGCACTTATTAAACACTAAATACTCTGAAATGAAGAATTTTATTTTTCTCTTGTCTTGATTGCTTTTTTCTTCAGTTTCTTTCTTGACCTCTTTTCTCTTCTCAAGCCCCAGCCTGAAAGCAGTAGAATATTGTGATTTCTGTCCATCTTTATTTGCTTAAGCCCTGTGTGAGTGATTCATTATTTCAATGTAGGACCAATTGTGTGATGTCAGAAAAAAATAGTCAAGCCATTCCTTGGCTTGCCTGTTTTGTTCGTTACTCATGTATATGTGGTTATTGGTATATACCATACAATGTTTAAGAGGTAATGCCTCCTTATGGTTTTTTATATCGGAAAAATACTGCATATATGTAGGTTTATGTGAGGAAAGAGCTGGTTCTTGGTATGGTTTTCTCCCCTGATTAAGTATAATAAATATTTCAGGTTTTGTTTGGTTTGGGTTTGGAGTTTTTTGTGTGTGTGTGCTTGTTTGGTGGGTTTTTTGTTTGTTTGTTTTGTTTGTTTGTTTTGGTGGGGGATGGGGTGGGTATTTTGTTTCTTTTGGGTTTTGGGGTTTTTTAGCCTCCTTGTGCTGCATCCACTGCTGGCTTGTTCATTTTTTCTTTCCATTAGTTCATTTGCCCAGGCATTCAGTGCTATGATTTTTCTGTCGACCAACCATTTACCACCTTCTTGTTCAGCTGTTCCTCACAGCAATAGAGACTTTTCAGACACAGTGTTGAATTCTTTATTTTCTTCTGGAAACTCTAATTAGTAATCAGGATTGTGATGAGTAGGCTGTATGAGATAGTAAATGCCTGGGTTAAAGATTTATGCAACAGCACATGGGTACAATTTCAGTAAACAAGTCAATGATTGAGAATACCACATAAAACCTGAGCTGCTGCTAAAAAGAAATGAATTGGCAAAAAAAAAAAAAAAAAAGGCTAAAAGCATAATTATGAAATTGGTGAATGATGTGTCACATTGATTGCTATAGTGCGCTAATGTTTGCTCCATTTGACACCCAAGATATTAAAAGCAGTATTAAATGTGTTCTTGCCTGGGCTAACAGACAGCTACATAGAAGCTTTTAAAAAAAAAGTTTTAAAGGTTTACTGCATTTCTGGAGGTTGTTTTCATTAGCCCATTATGTGTTTTTATGTATTATTCTGTTTCTTTTCAAGTGTGTTTTGAAAAAGTTACTTGTGTGGAATCTGAGAAATGACGGATATTTAATAGCATTCAAATAAGACATTACCCTCTGTGTTTCAAATTCTGCTTTGGAAGAGGCACATAAAATACTTTCAGAAACAAACAAATTTTTTTATGTAACTTAGTTTTGTAAAATTAAAGTTCACAATATTCTGAAAACATATTGTTCCTGAGAGAGAAACATTTCACCACTGTTCTTCGAGTAGTAATTCACAGTGACAAAGGCAGCCAGTATATTTTGTTTGTTTAAAACTATACATTCTGGGGGAGGACGGAAAAGCACAAAACACATTTTAAGTGCCTTGAAGTGTCTGTTGTACACAAGAGACTCAGAAATGAGAACGCACCTCTGATGAGTAATCAGAATCTTTTTGTTTGATAGTTCTTATCCAGAGTAGACCTTATAACTGTGTACATTAACCCTTTTTTGAGTATTTAAAGTAATTAGAAAACAAAAACATAAGGTTGCATATTCAGAACTGGTTGGACTGTGTGATTTTAGATTTAAATACTTCAGATGTCCATTCTTTGATCCTCTCGTTCTTAGAGGATCCATTTTCCAGAGAATAAATTACCTTAATATGATCTGTAACTGAGCACACCAAAATGAAGGTACCCAAGACATGAAAATGGAAGGGTAAAACTTCAAAACATAGTTCATGTCCTCAATTTCCAATTCCATCTTCCTCTCTCTGCTCCCACCTTACTTATCATCTGGTGAAATTTCTTTGGTGACGTCATGCTCAGGGAACAAGTCTCACTTATAAAAGGATTTTCTTTATTTTTCATAATTTAGCTGAACCAACACAAAACTGAATACTGTAAAGCAACA
The DNA here is from genome assembly GCA_037834095.1 of Argya squamiceps. Taxonomy (NCBI): domain Eukaryota; kingdom Metazoa; phylum Chordata; class Aves; order Passeriformes; family Leiothrichidae; genus Argya; species Argya squamiceps. The sequence continues at coordinate 16,858,312 of JBBMKD010000053.1, read as the reverse complement.
AAAATGATGTAACATCTTTCATTTTTTCAGTGTTTACTAAATAAGGCTACGAAGCTCCCTTTAAAATAAATCAAAACAGAGAGTTGGTAGAATGAGGGATCTGGCTCTTGAGGTTTACATGTACAGTAATTGTATTTACCATCATTTATTGCATGACATTTTAAACCTGACATTGGTCATTTATAGTGCAGTCAGTCCATAACACTTTAACAAGTGGCTGGGCTTTAATTGCTACTTTGATACTGGTCAAAATCCTATGATTAAATAAGAATTTTGTATATATTTGTTTTACTTGAAGACAAAATGATCCATAATTCATATTTTCCTGCAACCTCTGCATTATATAAGCCTCAATGTTTGAGTAGGCTTTAAAAAAAATTCTTTAATCAACTTTTAATTTTTGTACCTTTCATCTATGGTGACTTGAATAATCTCTATATACTTTTTCTTTAGTAGAATAGAACTAGCATAACACTAAAAGTTAATTGGAGTATTAGGTAGTATAATTGAAACCATAATACATTTGCCAGGAAGAAATTAAGCTCCCTTGTTGATTGTATCATACCAATATGTACCAAACTTATATGCCAAAAGGTACAATAAAAGGAGCAAGGTTTTATTTCTGTTTTATCATAATTTCTCCCTTGTCTATGCTGTCTTTGCTAAATTTTCACTAACCAATAATGCTGAAAAAGTGGGCTTTCTAACAATGAGGTAAAACACTGAAAATGGGATCAAGGAACAGGCTTCAAACTGATCCTTACATAGAAGGAAGGAAGGAAAGGAAGGAAGGAAGGAAGGAAGGAAGGAAGGAAGGAAGGAAGGAAGGAAGGAAGGAAGGAAG
>JBBMKD010000053.1:16804585-16857367 GCA_037834095.1 Argya squamiceps | reverse complement strand
AGGAAGGAAGGAAGGAAGGAAGGAAGGAAGGAAGGAAGGAAGGAAGGAAGGAAGGAAGGAAGGAAGGAAGGAAAACCTTGCTATGAAGAGCAATGAGTAAAATATTTTACACTCTATTTTAATCAGTACATAAAGACAAAAAAATAAAAATAAAATAAGAATAAAAAATGCCTTCCAACAGTGCAATGGTTGAATGCATTTATGTAATATAAACAACATTATTCTTTGCTTTTTCTACACAGTCCTCTCTGGTCATGCTTTACATCCAGAATGTCCCAATGGAAGAAAGCAAACGACACCGGTCACTTCAGAGACAACTGAAGTAATAAAACACAACTTAACTCTGAACCACTTTTCATGACTGTCAGAGTTATCACGTTAATTGTTAAATAGGATTTTCTACAAATATACAACATATAAAAACTGTTAAATATATAACTTTAGGCTTTTCAAAATACATTTAATGATCTCTTTCAAACAAGTGTTACTTTTGTTTTCTCTTTAATTTGCTTTCTGGTGCTAAATGGTGTATCAGATGAGACATAGGCCACAGATGACCAAACATGCTCTTTGCAAATACTGTATTATCCAACTTTAACTATCAAAAATGGAACTGTAGAAGAGGCATGTTTAACTGGTTAAAACGGAAAATTATTTTAGTACGAGAAAGTCAATCTAAGTACAGAGGAATAAAGGTGCCGTGTAGACAGTTTGTGTTCTTTTTGTCCAAATTTTTCAAACATAGGTCATTTTCTCTCAGTGCTCCATTGTGTTCTCTTGAACATAGCATTTCAAGAGCAGGTCTCTGAGTTACTTTTTACTTCAGCTTTCCATAAAGATTTCTGCTGGACAACATTTCAGCTTTGTGAAAGCTGGAATCATGTCTTTGTGGAGACCTCCTTCATTTTAATGACATAACTCTCTTAAGAGTAAGATTGTGTCCACTTTAAAATAGATTTTGCTCTTTGGTCTATTGTAAATACTGAAAGTATAAGAAAATAAAAGCAATTCAGACAGTTTAGGGCACAGGAAGAGTTTCTCTTTTGCACCTCAGTGTCCTCCCATAGGCAAAACAGTCTTCTCTAAGGCTGATTGGGATGATACTCTTCATTGTAGCAGACTCTTCGGATTGAAACATGTAGGTAACAGCAAGTCCAGCAGTGGTGTATAACGCAGATGAAACGTTAACCATGAACTTTTTTGTATTGCTAATGCCCAAGCATATCTCTTTTTCTATATTCCTTAGTCCAGTGATCCTTAGAATGGTAGAACAAACTTTAGCTCATAATGCAGAGGAATTATGCTGTCATTCATGAGATACAGAGAAACAGACAGTTGAGTTGATGACATATAACAGATGATGATCAACAGCAGTGAAACTTGACTAAGTTAAGTAGCTCACAGAGAGCCTAAACCACTCCTACGAGGATTCTGTGTTGCTGCATTTGTCAGGAGACCTGTAAATCGATAAGAACAAATGTGTCAGTGTTTTAATTTACAATTCTGCTTATCTTTTTTGTCCATTATCATAAAATACACTATACTGAGATTTTTCAAGGAGACAGTTAATTAATTAGAAGATATTTATTTTGCACAGCATTTTCCCTGAGAAAAAACATATGAAAAACTTATATTTTAGTATAAAAATTTTATGATTTATTAATTATTTCTAATAAATTACAAGTTACAATAACTTTAATGCCATCTAATTTCTACTAAGCTTCATGCACATTCTTTCTCATAAAATTCACAGAATGTTCTTTTACACACATTAAAGTTACAAATAAGAATGTCAAATATAAGTGGTGATTAAGATTACTTTTTTTTTTATGTTTAGGATGTAGTGAAAAATGGACTTGAAAGCCATATATTAAGAATGCAAAGGTGTTTGTACTGGAGGCTTTTCCGCAGTTAAGTTTCCAAAGAGCACTAGAGTGTGCCTAATTTAATCAATACTGCCCTCTAGTGATGCTATTACAAGTGCAAATTAATGTAAATAATGGCTATTAATAGTCAATTTAATCAGAAAATTGTTTTAGTTATGCACCAGGAAAAAAAGAACAAAAAACAAACAAACAAAAACCCCAAAACCAAAACAAACCAAAAACCCTTAAAAAAAAAACCCCAACAAAACACAAGATAATAAAAATAGGCAAAGTACTGCCCAATGAACCTGTTGCAAAGAAAGTTGAATGGAAGGAGTATTTCAAAAGCAAAACAGAACCAAATTACACACTATGAAAGAAATCAAGAGTACTGGAAGACAGCACAAACACAAATGATAAAATAATGACTTATTTATACAACAAAGAGCCAATAACTCATGCTCACCCAAAATATGAGTTTAGAAATGGTTAAAAAATTCCACAGATTCTGTATACACCAAAATGTTGTGGGGTGTATTAAGCAAGCATGATTGTTACAAAATGCTGTTTGATTTTTAAAACGCTATCTTCTGCTTTGGCATTGTTCTGTCTCCAAGTAGTCAGAACTGTTATTACTGATGGAAATACCATGCAAAACTCCGTAAAATACTGAACAGTAAATGTAAAAGCAAAACAAATGAGAAAACTCAATTCATTTAAGCCATATATTAAATATTGCATTTTTAACCTAATCTTCAGAGCAGTACATGAAAGAAAAATCTGCCTCCAAATCAATTTAGTGACAGCTTGAAACATATGGATCTCTATATATATGTATGTGGAAAGAAAGAAAGAGAAAGAGGCAGATAGACAGATGAATACTTCCTTACAAGGCATAAAGTGTATGTCATAGATTTCTGCTTTTGTCCTCTCACCTTTTCCAGGAAAAAACCCCCAGAAATCTTGCAAACAGCCTTTCCTTTTCGGACTAGTGATCAGATCTCCAAACCACATGGCCTCAGACAGGCTGAAGGCAAAAAACCTGGTTGATTATTGTGATATATTCCCCTTCTTAAATACACTTTCAGCAAGAGAAATAATGTTTTGCTTCTATTAATTGCCCTCTTTCCCCTTTAAACTCTTTCTTGAACTCCCTGCTATGCCCCCTATTTTTCTTCCCATTAGAAAAGAACACAACTCTTAAGGTAGTAATACTTTTTAGGTTGCAAGACACAAAGCACACAATTTATGGTTTATTAGGTCTGAAAGTAAACTGCTATGTGTTAAGAATTAGTTTGACAGCTCCATCTTTCCTTTATTATGCCAGAATGGCCCACAGCTAAAAGCAACAGCGTAAACTGCTGATGGACTGTATGTCAGTGTTTTCATAGTGTACTTCTCTATCATATTGGTCCCAGGAAGAAGAGAGAATTCAGGTACAATGACACACATTCAGAGTTAACCTGCTGCTTTGTAATTTTATGGGGATAAAAGCTTCCTTCCTTCCTTGCTATCCCTGTCTCCACCTTGAACACCCCTGCTGCATGAATATGGTATTAACACTTTAAAAAAAGATGAGAAGAGGGGAGAGAATTATGCACTTTAAAAATACTGAGGAAGGGCATAGAGCAGACTTGAAATAAAGTGATCACAGGAAGAGGAACAGATTAGAGAACAGGAGGTGAATTTACAACTTTGGACACTGACAGGAGAAAATGAAATGAAAGGGAAAAAAATGCATAGGTTAGCCAGGGAAGTATAAACATCTCTTACTAATGAAGGCATGAAAAAGAAGTAAGATGGGTAATAAGAATAACGGATAAAGAGGAGAGAGAAGGTAAGAGAGAGCACGATGAGTCCAGAGAAGAGGAAGAGAATGCACACCTACCCTCCCACCTCCTGTTTTTTTCCCTTTTGTTCCTCATTACAGGTAAATTAATCACTCCCCAGAAAAACAGACAGATCAAATAAGAAAAAAGAGGGATACCTAAAAAAAATAAAAAGGACTTGTTTACTATTTATAGTAATAGTTCGATCCATATAATAGAATCATAGAATCAGTTAGGTTGAGAAATATTTTAAGACCATCAAGTCCACCCCAGCACTGCCAAGTCCACCATGGAACCATGTTCATAAAGACCACATATACAAATCTTTTAAATATTTCCAAGGTTGGTGATTGAATCACTTCCCTGTGTAGCCTCTTCTAAGGCTTGACAACCCTTTTAGTGGAGAAATTTTGACTAATATCCAATATAAACCTCCCCAGTGCAACTTGAGGGTGATACCACTCATTCTGCCACTTGTTACTTGGGAAAACAGACTGACCCCCTTCTGGCTACAACCTCCTTTCAGAGCAATACGTTGTCTCCTGACCCACCTTTTCTCCAGTGTAAACAACCTCAGCTCCCTCAGCCACTCCTCAAAAATCTTATGCTCCAGACCCTTTCCAAGCTTTGTTGCCCTTCCCTGGACATGCTCCAGCAATTCAATGTCTTTCTTGTAAGTGAGAGGCCCCAAAATGAACACATTTGATTTGAGGTGTGGCCTCACTAGTGCCGAGTACAAGGGGAAAATCACTACCTGATCCTGCTGACCATGCTTTTGTGGATAAAAGCCAGGATTCCATTGGTTTTTCTGGCTGTCTGGGCACAGTTGGCTCATGTTCAGCTGTGCTGACCAGCATTCTCAAGTCCTTTTCTGCTGGGTTGTTTTCCATCCATTCTTCCCCAGCCCTGTAGCACTACACAGGGTTGTTGTGACCCACTTGCAGGATTCACCACTTCACCTTGTAGAACCTCCTATACTTGTTCTATACTTTTAGAACCCACCAATCCAGCCTGTCCAGAGCCCTCTGCAGAGTCCTTCTACCCTCCAGGAGATAAACACTTCCATCCAACTTGGTGCCATTTGTGAACTGACTGAGGATGCACCCAATGCCCTTGTCCAGATCATTGATTGAGATATTAAGCAGAACTGGCTCAAATACTGAGCCCTGGGGAACACCACTAGTGACTGTCTGCTAGCCAGATTTAATTCTATCCACCACTGCTTTCTGAGCTCAGCCATCCAGTATTTTTTTTTAATCCAGTGAAGGGTGCACCTCTCAAAACAGCCATTTTCACCAGAAGAATGTTGTGGAAAAAACAGTGTCCAAGGCTTTACTAAAGTTCAGGTAGACAACATCCACAGCCTTTCCCTCATTTACTGAGTAAGTAGCTTTAGTATTACACGAGGTTGGTCCAGCAGGTCAATGCCTTTCATAAACCCATGCTGGCTGGGCCTGATCCCCTGTGCACGTGCCACAGGATGACACTCGAGATGATCTGCTCCACGATCTTCCTTGGCACCAAAGTCAGACTGAAAGGTCTGTAATCTACTCCATGGAAGCCCAAGGTGGCAGTTCTGCTGACCTCTGTCTTCACTCCTCTAAGAATTGAAAATGTGAATTCAAACACATGAGAAGTACCACTTCCCTAGTAGGCAAGTTTAAAGCAAAATGGTGCTCTTGATGGGTTTTTGGCAGCAATTTTTAGAACATTAATTAGCTCATCAGATTGCAATAATAATTCCAAATTAAATAACTACTTACATAAAACTGCTTCAAAGCCTGGGAAATTTGTTTTCACATTGTTTTGGTTCTTTTTTCCCGTCACTTAGAAAATTTGTAGCAGCATCAAATTAAAGAAAGACAGCATAACTATCACATAGAATATTTTTGCTGTTCATACACAAAACTCATGTCATTTCTAGATACCAGTGCACATGTCTGTTTGTCACTGACTTCAGTGAAGTCAGAATTTCTTCCCAGCACTTCAGACAGCAACTTCTGCTTACTTTGGAAGGAGCCAAATATTTGGGCTGTAAGTTTGAGTTTCACCAAACTTGAGGTACTGAGCAGACATCTAGTACCAGAGATTAAAATATTACTCTGTTTTCTGACTGTTTATATGGTGGAAGTCCAAGCCCCTGTGTATTCCACAAGAATCTGCTCAAGAGGAAAACAAATTTTCCTGCTAATAATCCAATAAGAAGCAATACAGTTCACATGATCATATACTTCTTACTGTTGTTCTTGGATGGCTTGAATATGTCTTGAGAGTATTTGGCTTATTAGAGCAATTATAACATAGTCCACTTAATTTTTGTTACTCTGGAGGGAGTAGAATAAGGGTCAGTCTTTCCCCAGCTGTGCCCTAATGGCACAAAAACCATTTTGTTTCTTCATTTTTATGGCCAAAACAAAGGAAAAAAAAGTTATGCAAGTCACCTTGAGAAGGTAAGAATATATGACACTTTGCTGACTTACACAGGCTTTCCACCAAAAGAAACCTCCACAAAAACCTCTCTTTCAGTGTAGTATCTAGGATTTAACTGAGTGACAAAAATGTTTAAATTTCTCATCACAACCAGAAAGTTGAGCCAGGCTTACTGCAAGTAGCAAATATTTTCAGTTAGGATTGACTTTCAAGTATGTCTTGACCTTTTACTTTTTATGGAATCCACATAAATACCAACAATTCCATGTCAAGCCTGTTAAAACTTTAGCAGTTTCATCTGTTTTTTCACTCTGTGTTTTTAGAATAAAGAGTTCACCATAGTTGGGTTTTTTGTTACAGTAACCAAGTGCTCTTACACAACTACCTATTGCAGTCACATTGGCACTCTTTGATGGCAATTCTACCTGTTATGTTTCCAGAACTGATTTCTGGAAATTTTCTGGATACCTACAAAGTAATTGGTCATATTAAAGATGTTTCAGTGTTGCTTAAAAGTGGAACTGCTTGACTAAATTGTGTGTTTTACACTTTCAACTACAGTCTTATGCCTCAGTGAGTCTGAGGATACTGCAAGCATCCATCAGCAAACAGATTTTTTTTGTTTGGGTTCTTTTACAAAAAGAAAATTTGCAGAGATGGATGCATGTTGAACCAGCCTCATGGTTCATGATGCATGTGAACTAGATTCACAAATCTAGTCATAATAGAAACAGTTCCAAACCTTTTACCAAATGACTGCAAGTCATATAAACAGCATGTCTTTCCCCTCTGCTTTTGTGGCTCTCAGTTTTAGGTCCCTAAACAACTAAGCATATATGATGCAGATAGAAAGATATAAAAGCATTAAAATGCCCTAGGAAAATATTACACTGCCTTGCAAGATGCCTCCTGCTTTATGGGAATAAAAATGTAAATTTCTGGTGATGATCCAAGGACTAGCAATGACCTGTTTCATTCATGAGAACTCCCATAGTCCCTCCTGAAAATTTATTTTGTTTCCCTCCCTTCCTCTCCTTTTCTCCACACTGTTCATATACACCGACTGAATTGCTTAGTTTTCAGAAAATAAAAGGACAAGTTAATTTAATTCTAAAGTATCTGCAGCTATTAGGAAGAGGAAAAAGAAACATGAAAGCTGCTCTACTTAATGCTGTATTCTGTCTCACTGAGCTAGCCATAGGAAGAAAAATTTCAGAGTTCAAAAAACAGTACCTGCAGAACTAGGAGTTATAAGATTGAACAAATTTATTGTCTGTGCTTCTGGGTGAATATTTATAAAAAAGGAGTCTAATATATTAGGCACTGTATATGCAGGTATATTTTCCTGAGCTGCACTCCAACAAAGTAGCATTCCTGAGTTACAGATAGCAGAATCCCATTATCAGCCACCTCAAAAAGTACATGGCTTTTCTTCTAACACCCATTGTTTGTTTCTTTTCACTTCCACTATTCAAACCTGACACAGAAAGAAGTGTTTATTCTAAATCTGAGACTCTTTGCAAAAGACTTTTCCCCCAATAACTATTTTAATATCATTCTGTCTCGAAAAAAACCAAAAAGTCTCATTTCCCCTTAAATAACACTTCTACTCCTATCTTCTCAGCTTCCCCTGACCATCTGCCAGGACTATCATCATGATCATTAATTTCCTTTTCTGTTAAAACCCTTTTTGTCTCATATTACCTTTTTTTACTTACAAGATCTTGGAATACACTGGGTCAGATCGTACATTCCTTTCTTCTTCTGAATTGCCTATTATTTCGTAAGTAATAGCAGTGAAGGAAGTGGGACTGTTGTTATAATTAGATAATCCTCACAATGACTGAAAATGATAGAAGTACATGTTGTAACCCAGCTGAAATACGTTTGAGGCCACATCATGTAGGTAACCCTTGTTTAAGAGCTCAGCCTTAAGCTGTATATTATTATATATTGTATAGTAACGCAAGCTGGCTTTGTGACATCTGAGCATATGCTAAGGAAAAAACAATGGAGGTGGTAGAATCACACTAATTTAGGTTGGACAAGGCCTCTAAGTTCATCAGCTCCAATCTTTTATTGTCACCTTGTCAACTAGACTATGACACTAAGTACCACGTGCAGTTTTTTATTGAACACCTCCTGGGATGGTGACTCCACCACCTCCCTGCACAACCTGTTCCAATGCTTGACAACCCTTCTGTGAACAAATTTCTCCTGAGCCTCACCTGGTGCAGCTTGAAGCTGTGTCCTCTCCTGTCACTAGTTTCTTGAGAGGATGATCCCCACCTTTCCACAGCCTCCTTGCAGACACTTGTAGAGAGCAATAAGGTCACCCCTGAGCCTCCTTTTCTCCAGGGTAAACACCCCCAGCTCCCTCAGATGCTCCTTACAAAGAACTCCTTGTGCTCCAGGCTCTTCACCAGCTCCATGCCTTTCTCTGGAAATGCTCCAGCACCTCATTGTCTTTCTTGCAGTGAGTGGCCCAGAACTGGATTCAAGGCGTGGCTCACCAGTGCTGAGTACAGGAGGACAATCACTGCCCTGGTCCTGCCAACCACACTATTATTGATGCAGGCCAGGATGGCACTGGCCTTCTTGGCCACCTGGGCTCACTGCTGGCTCATGTTCAGCCAGTTGGGGACTCGCACCCCAGGTCAACATTGGTCCAGAAGAGAAAGACAGCAGCAGGAATATCTGTCCTCAGAACATTCAACGACATTGGATACAAAGGTGATCGTGGGAGATTTTTGCTCAAAGTAGCACTTAAAACTATTGTGGATAACAGAAGAGCAAGGCAGGTCTCATTTTGCCCCCTGTGAAAGTCTAAAATCAGCTCCTTCAAGCAACATGGGTGGAAAGTAGGAAGGATGAAGAACATCACACATCTTATAAAGCACAACAATGCAAAGCAGTGTGTTTTCATCTCTCATGTGCTGGCTAAAATGCTAAATGCCCTTCAAATAACTCCAGCTAAAGACCTTGAGCAAGTAACTCAATTTTATCTGATTTCTTTCTGCTCTTTTAAATTGGTTAGAGGTATGCACATGTATGAAGGTTTACAGCAGATAAAACTAAGGAAGATTTGTAACTGGCAATTTGTGGAATTGTAAACTTGTAAAAATTGCTACTTCTCCGTCACCATTTTACTCTTCAAATAAAAAGTATCTGCAATATTAGCATGATTGAAAGTGTCTAAGAATAGCCATGGGCTTTCCTCAGGAAATTGAAAAAATAACCTAAGTTATTTATATATTTGTTTGTTTTATATGTATACTTATAACAATTTCTGACACTTTTCTCTAAGGTAAGAGAGAGGTTCAGATTAAATCACGAATGTATCTACAAATTTATTTTTGTTTAAAGACAGTAACTTAATTTTTACTGAATTTTGAATGTTCGTACCTATATATCTATATTCAAACCATACTCTTTATAAACTATAAAAATCTTAACAAAGTTATAAGCTCAATTACATTAAATCCTTGTGAAAAATAGTGACTTAAATATTTGCGTGTTCTAATAAATCTAATAAATACAATGATCTATAAAAGAATGCTTTTATTGAAACAATAAAAAAGTATTTTATTAAGAGGGTGATGTGACTTTTAATTATAAAGTTTAAAAAATAATCTTGTCTATAGTTAAGTTTAGTAGTCTACATGATGGAAAGAAAAGGAAAAAAAATCTGAAAAAGGACATCAGCCAGTACTGAAGTCCACAAACAAATATAAGAATTAATTTTTCCTTTCTGATTAAAAAGATTGTTCAAGGAAATCTGGGAGTACTATCTGCCTGACAGGTGGTTGGGCTGAAGCAAGGTTAGTCCCATACTCAGTAAAACTGGAACTGTTTTACTAAGACTGATTGTGAAAATAGATGAATAATACATCAAAAATGCAACATTTTTTAGATGGGAATATTTAGAATATTTCACCCATTAAAAGAGCTAATTCTGACTTTAAGAGCATGAACTTAAAACTGGAAGTTCAACTGCTAGTGAAGGAACTGCATAATCAATGTTCACCAGTGAGAGACTTTGTCTGCTTTATGTACTCCATTTGACAAATGACAGTTTAGGAAAGCAATCATGTACCACATCATGCCAGAAAGCAATGTAGCACTGTCAATGACTTCTGACAAGCAATCTTTATAAATATTTTGTGTATGGCAAATAATTTTTTGTCTTTAGAATTACTCTGCTTAGCCTTTGTGTAGGACTTGAGGAGAAAATAGTAAGTGGACAACTATGGGGAATCAGAGTAGAGGAGGACTATATATATATGTCAGGTAAGAAGAATGCAGGAGGGTTTTTATTCTGTCAGAGACGTGTGAAAACAAAACCAGAAACATACACAACATTTTGTAGAAATAACATATAGACATCAACTGAAAGCAGAAGAGCAAGTGTGGTCTTCAACACAGCTGTAGGTAGGTATGTAAACAGAAGAAAGCCTATTACTGCTCTTAGTCCTATCATCCTCTGCAAAGGGAAAATCCTCTGAAGGTAAAATTTTTTAAAAGAGAATTGTTCAACAGTCCTCTAATATGTACAAGTAAAACAAAATAAGCACATAATAGCATAAAATAGTTCAGTTTTTTAAACCTTGATCCTATCCACTTTCAGTGCAAACCCAAAAAGTCCTGGACTAACAGATTGTTACATCCTTGTTAACAGGTTTATAAGATTTAGCTACTGGCCTTAAAGACGATTTCCAAAAGGAGAAAAATCTTTCCCTAAAACAGAAACAGTGAGGTTCTTCAGAAAAGTGAAATGGATATTCTTCAAAAAGTCAATTATCATTTTGTATCAGATTAAAGCCAAGGTTTTCTAGAGATCCTTCAATCCATCATTCAACCATAGACATTCTGAAAGAACAGTGGGAAATGTAGTGACTTAACACAGTGTTTTTTTCACAATTTGAGGAGGGAGAGAATATTTCTTGACAGGCTAAGGGAAAAATTGACAGATGTAGGGGATTGTGCATACAGAAACATGTGCTGGTATTGTGTTTAATGACAATGTATCCACACACCTTACAAACACTCAAGTCCTAGAATTCTTCACTCCAGGAAAGGTTTATGTTTGTTTTGTGTTATATTCTTATAATCCTCAGTAAAATATCCTTTTGCACACCTATGCTCATCCTCCAGTTTAAAGTTGCGCACGACTATGACGAAGAAGTGGGAAGAAGGATGAGACAGGCAATTTAAGGATCGTTATTCCAAACTGGCCAATTAAAACTATTTGAATCCCCTAGAATAACATATTTAGGCATAGCAGACACCTAAATCCATTATACTGTGTAGCATTCTGATTAACAGTGCAAATACATTTAAACTTAACACAGGTTATGGATGAAGTGTCTCAGAAACAACCGGTGTTTCAATGACTACTGAGGCAGAGTGCTCTGTGCACTGTGCAGCATATTGGATCAAAATTCTTTGGCAAAATCACCATTACTCTCTCTACCCTGTTTCTGTGCTATTTTGGCAAGTGGTTCTGTGGTGATCAAATTTCTGCAGTAGTCTGAAAACAAACAAAACAATAGGAAAATTAAACTGTGGCAAACGTCAAGGATTTTTCTGTAATTTGCAATAAATTTATACAGATAAAAGATACAGATACTCCGGGAACATATAGGCTGCCCTGGACATATGGGTAAAGGGAACTGAATTCTTCCCCTACTCTCTTTTCACAAGCTGAAAAGTTCCAAGCAGCTCCTGCTAGTGGCTCAGTGGGCCTCCTTTAGCCATGAGTGACCCACAGCACAGGCATCAATGCCCAGACCCTGTCCTTGTGACTGAGCATTTCAGGCCTGTGTTGAATGATGCAGATGATAGGGAAGAAGAATAAAATATCAATCATGATCAGTCACTGTGCTTAAGAAGCAAGTGATCATGGTTCAGTTAGTCAACATTATGAGACAGACCATGAACCATTTCAGTGTGTCCATCCTTAAGAAAGAAATGTCATTACAGAGATCCCACAGGATCAAGAGGATGAGATCACAGATAAGGGTCTTATTACACCAAGCACATACTTATTAGAGCTGTCAGTTTTCTTTCTTAAAAACATTTATCTGACCTTTGTTATCTTCCAAGCTTGCTTTCACTTTATAGGAATGACAAATATTAACATCAGACCCTAAGACTATTTCAAAATTGACTGAGCTATTTGAGAGATACTTCTGGGTTAAATCAGAGTAAAATCCTTGTTCCAATCATAGGTGTGGAACAGAACTTGTTGGTTCATAAAACAGTTACTCAGATGAAATGCAATGAACCTGAGAGGGAAATAAACTTCAGGTGAAGACAGGGATCAAACCATAGTATTGACAGTGTCATTAGTAAATCCATTTTAGTGGGTCACACTGTTCCTCTGCTGGTCATCACAGTACCATTTTGGTGTTCATAATCTAATGCAACAAACCAGCTTCAAGAATCACTGACAAGAAACTTATTTTTAATATAATATTTTATTCTTTAGGACTTTAGGCCTTTCAATATGGTAAGATTTTTGCTGCTAAAAGTTCACAGATTTCTTTTTCTCATCATAGATTTTCTCAGATTTGAAAAAATATAGAAGAGATCTGAAAGTGTTCAGCTGCTGGCAGTATCAAGCCCTTGGTTCCTCTGGTATGTCTGGGTTTGTGAGGAGGAGGTTCTCAAGACAGAAGGAAGAGATATCACCATGTTATAGCAGTTACATGAAAGTACATCAAAGTTAAGGGGATAGGTCCTAAAATATTAACTATAGTCCAGATGGCCTGCGTGGGTGAAACTTGAGAATGTTTAATGAGAAATCACACAAAGCTCAGATGCTATAGAAACAAGAGACAAAACAGAAAAAGAGGAAAATGTATTACTGACTCTGCCAGACATGCTAGGCAACATTTCATAAATATCAGATGGAAAGAGTCATGATCAATCTTTCCATTGAGGTCAGGAATTACATGCCATATAGAACAGGACTGGTGCACAAATAGCATGGTATGTTTTGAGTTTCTGCTGTCAGAAAGATACTTGTATCTTCTTCTCATAATAGGTCTTGGTTTGAGCTAAGAGTTTCTTGGATGTCAGTGTATAGGGTTAATTAGCAAGGAATAGTCTGTGTTTCTCTAACACTGGCCATTTTTCACTAATTAATCAGAAATGGAAAAAAAGGCACTTTTTTTTTTTCCAAGTAGGTGCAGAAATCTGGTCTGTGTAGGAGACAATGTGGGTGTGTTCTACAGATTCTGCAAGATTTACAGGGACCACTGTGATGACAACATAGGCAGGAAAGTACTATTGAAAGACAACTTTGCAAGGTAGAAGTACAAACTTTGTCCCAGCAGTCACATCTGTTTGAAAGCTTACCTGCAATTCTTTTCTATATGCAATTAATAACTCTGACCACAAATTCTTTTATCACTCTTAGACTCAATAGGTGCAAGAACACTTAAAAACTATTTTGAATATTTTTGCTTAAGGAAAAAAAAATCAAAATGTTAAACTTCCATTTTAAAGTTAAATAATTAATTTTTCATTTTGCATTCCAGATGTAGAAATATGCAATAAGATATGCTATTATGGATATGTGAATATATAATATTAACTTTGACATTTATCACTTAAATAATTAGCATCATTTGTTAGTAACAATTACCTGGGATGTCTTATTTTCAGTGTCACAACGTTACTGAGCTGTGCTGAAAAGTAGACAAAATTTCCAATAGAAAAATAATAAAAAGTTGGGCTATGAATATTTCCTATTGACCTTTGGGCATTTAAAAGCCTAACTTACAATCTTGTTGGTCAATGAGACTTCCTGGAAAACAGACATTTTGAGATAGCGATACAGTTCTTTCATACATACTGCACTAGCTTTTTTGGTGTCTTCATGTCAAATCTTCTAAAAATGTATAGCATGATAGTATTTGAGGAAAAAATACAATTGTCTTAATCATGTAAATAAAATGAAACTTTATGTTTTGGAAGGACCTAAGCCTTTCTATTGATGATGGTGAAGGCTAACAGGAATTCTTTTCTGAAGTCATGTAGCTGGTAAATGCCTTATAAAGAAAAATGAATCTGGATGTCACAAATGATTTCTTTGATATTCTAAAAAACATGTTCCTTGGTTTTATTTTGTTTTTGTTGGTTTTTATTAAAAAAAACCCACCAAAAACTCAAAAAAAGCCCCAACTGCATGGTATGCAACTTCTAAAGATAAGATGACATTTTCATCTTCCCAGCAAAAATCATTTCAAGCTAAGATATTAACAAGAAAACAGCTGTCTTTCTAATTAGTACATTTGATGCTTAGCTTCTTTTCATTACAGCTCAGACAGGGAACACTTTGATCTAGATGTTTTAATCAGTTTTAAGTAGCGTCAGGCCGCAATAATTTAAAAATTATATATATATATATATATATGTATATACATGCACACATATATATATGTGCATATATATATCAATACACACACACACACACACACACACATGTATATATTTTAATGTACACCTAAAAATTGATTGGATCAATGCATTCTCTTATAACACATCGGTAGGAATTCAGCACATTATAATTGCTATGGATGGGCCATATAACAATGCCACAAGTGTAATGCAAATGAGATACACTGTGATGGAACTGAAGTTTCTTTTGGATTCTGAAAGTAAAAATATTTTTAAAAATAAGTAAATAAACTTAAATATCAGAAAAGAAGTGAAAATTCCAAGTTTTAACAAATATGAGTAGTTCTTCATCTGACTCTGTTGATTTTACATTTTGGATAGAAAAAATTGAAACTATTCCTGAATCTCCTCCCTTTCTTTTTAAAAACTCCATACCAGAACAACATCTCACTAAAATGTAGAGGTCAGGAGGGTTTACCTTTTTACTATATATGCACTGATATATATAGTCTGATAAAGTATGCTTAATTATCCAATGGTACTTGTTCTTCATACAGACTTTCAGCTGTATCAATGTGTAATAGAATACATTTTCACCATGATTTTCTATTTAAAGATGCACTTATATTGATATTTGATTACACTAGTGTTCTCCTATAAGTAGCAGAATATCTGCATATTCCCCCAATAAGCTCTGCTCCTGGGAATTTTCATCCAAAATCTGGCACGATTGTAAGTCAGAGCTCTGACATCTGGAAAAATTTGGGCTACCTCCAAATGGAAAAAAAAAAAAAAAATCAATATTTCCAGAGGCCATCTTTCTCAAAGAAGGACCAACCAACCTTGGCCAAAGACATATAAACTGAAATTGAGCACCTTGCCAATCAAATTAACAGAGTGAGTTGAAAATGATGCTGTAATTTCTAGCAATGACTCTGCTTTGCTCACTTTTGAGATATACAGTTGCCTGATAGGCCAAAACTACACAAACAGTATTTGAACAAAATTGACATGAATTATAATGTGGACAGAATTCAGAACCTACAGATTCAGAATTTTATTAATGTCAATGAAGAGAGAAATACATTTTCATTTAAAGCCTCATACACTGTTTGATCAGAAGGTAGTGCCAAGATTCATCAAAAGCTGTCAATTGCCATTTGCTGTGCTAATTCAAGACATTCATGTACTTAAATATAAGTATAGTTTTTTTGTTTTTCAGCAATCCTGCTGATTCTCCTGAGACCATTAAAACTGGCTTATTTCCCAGACATCTCTGTAAAGGATATTTGGCTCATAGAAAATATAACATCTAATGTCCTAAAGTGAAAAGTGTGGTAGAACACTCCTGTCTGTCAGGTTTCTGAGTTAAGGGGAAGAAGTGTTCCAATCTCAAGATACAAAAGGTAAACTGAACTTTTGGCTAAGTCTTTAAAGCTTAAAAAAACACAAGAAAAAAAAAAAAAAGCTCCTTGGTCCTTTTGCCAAATAAATATAATTATTTATTGTTGATTAAATCCCTGCTTTTTATTATCTATAATATAATTTATGACTGGTCAATTGTACAAAGACTGTAGTTCTCACAATTCAGTTCCTAGTGCAAATAGGACACAGAGTCTGATGTAATATCTAAATTATGGCTAATGGCCATACTTTACCTTAAACATAGCTCACAACTAACCCCAGAAACGGAGAAAAAAGTTATTCACTGAGATTCTGAAGACAGGATAAGGTGTACATACCTGTAACTCTTTCGGTCACGGAAAGAGATAAGGGGACTAAGGATATAATTAGTATATCAGTATCTGAAGGCAGTATGGCTGCTGGCACAGCAGAGCTATTAAATTTTATAACATCAGAGAAGTGCTTAGCTTAATTGTATGAATCTGCAGGTTCTGGGTACTGTCTCAAAGCACAATGTCAACCTGTTCACAGATTTAGGTCTATTTTTAATGCGATGATGAGTAAAGAACTACTCAAGTAGTTTTTTGGATTTTGCTTTCTAATTTTTTTTTCCCTCCTAAGGAACCATTCAAAAGACTGTCTTCTTTGCTAGGTTGCAGTTCCAAATTCTCCCCCATGCCTTCCAATATTCCTGGCTGCACTGTGGTACATCTACATAAGAAAGATTCAGTGTTCATTTTCTCCCTTCCTTATTTCCAGACTAGAGACAAAGTAGATTTCAATTCCTACAGTGAAAAGAGAACAGAACATGAGTTTCTTGCCTCATCTGTAATTATTTTCCATTAGGTCTAACCACTAAGTCTATGGGTTCAATTCATTAACCCCAGCATGCCCTGTGTAGATGCCTCAGTGTATTGACTGCTGATGGACCTGGTCAGGCTCCAGTGATCATGGATACTTGCCTATATTTTTTCACCAAGTACTGTATCTCCTAGTAGGGAAGCAGGTTGGCAGCTGTAGGAACTACCTCACATAGGAATAAATTGCAACAGATGAGTCACTTCCTTGAAAAAAAAATTCTACAATTTTCTGCCTTGCAGGTATTATATGACAAAAGTCTGCACAGGGAGAAGTAGAGCAGAATACCTGACTTATGATAAATTGACTCACTAGAAGTTTGGACAGCCCCAAACATCAGAGGTTCCTAGAGCTATTATTCCCCAGGCAGCTAACTTGCAAAACAAAGCTCAAACTCCATGAAACCTCCAAGAGATTGGGTCCTTGTTTTCACTGAGTCCTCTGTGGCATTGTTGCAAAACCATGACTGGTGCATTCTTCTCCTATTCTAGTTTTTGAGAAAAAGACTTTTGGATCCAGTGTTTTGTGCAGAAGCCCAGAATACCAACATGCACAGATCAGTTCAGAATTAAGTGAGGGATGTTGCACTTGGAAATCGAACACACTTAACCTCAAGGCAGCATTAAATTGCTCCATTTTGCCACAGTAGCCAGATCTTGGGGTGCATGCAGAAGTAAAATTATATGCCTCTGAGCAACATTACTTGGAAAAAATATGTTGTTTGTAAAATTACAAGGACAAAGATACTAGGCAGACCATGTATCGAACACCATCTTGGATTTAAGACTCATCAATAAGACAGGAACAGCAAAAACACAAATATATTGCACTAGGGGTATTCAAGTAGAACATGGTTCCATTCAGGAAAACCTATTTCCCTGTATGCTGTCTCTGATAATCTGTTTCCTTTAACATTTGTGCCTTATTCACCACACTAAATGTATTGACAACTATTTTTGAGCTCACTTTTTCACCTCGCTGTGAGAAAACACTCACCTCAGTATCAGTCATGGGCAATATTCCTCAGGAATTATCAAAAAGAAGTCAGAGTGGATAAAGCTGAATGGATTCTAGCCCCTATGGGTTTTAAATTGCTTTTGAAAATGATCCTGGACATTTTGAATGTTTTGGCATAAGAGAACATTTATTCAGTAAATATCACTGAGGTGCCTTCCAGTGGAAATATGAAAAATACAGCATCACAAGATTCAAGATGAATTAATTTCTGCTCCAGGGACAAGGAATGCTCAGGCTTTTCACGTGAGGAAACAGATATCCTACTGCACAACTCTTCATCTTCACCATTCACCAGTCTCGCTCTCCACGTTGTCTTTGAAGGACATCACCAAAGATGTTTTTCACAAATAATTAATTCTGAAGGAGACCTAGTTTTCTTTTCTTAACAAAGTTAAGTGGATTTGTAATTGCTGTAGGACACAGAGCAGAAATCAGCAAAGCCACTTTGCAGATGTTTTTTGTAGCAAAGTTGCACTGTAGGCATGCTGACTAATGCCTAAGGTCAGACCTTCCTTAGAGCTCAGCCAGATGCTTTCAACAACTCTGTAAGATGTTCTGGAAACACTGAGATGTGACAACAAGAATGATAGAAACATTTGTGAATGTATCAAACCATCTGAGGACTGCACTAATGCATCCTCTGTAATATTGCTGGTATGATCTTGCTATTTTTTAGATCTAAAAATAATGTATAATATTTGTACTTTTTGTGTATTACACGTACTCATTAAAATGAGTACTTGAAAATACAAAGGAAAGGGACAATAAAAGAAGTGCTGTGAATTTCTTGTTCTGTCTTTTCAAACAAATATATTTTTAAATTCCTTAACATCTACTTCTTTCCACTGGACTGGGTGTAGCACCTAAAATTGTATTTTGCAATGCAATATCAACCAACAATGGTGATACTGCACAAAGGAGGTGAGTATTGTTCTGTCCCATACAGCTGCCTGAAATAAAGTACTGCCTGTCTGTGACCCACCCCAGGAAAAAAAGAAGGGGTTTGTGTGTGGCACCTGCCAGCTTCACACAGCCTTCCCTCTCACTGAGGCCTATCTGGTATCATGACACACTCAATCCCCAATTTATTTCTAGAGCTAATATGGGCCCAGTGCTGCCCATTGGTTTAATGCCCGTGAAGTGTATCAAATATCCCCACTCAACAGGTCACATAGGAGATGACTGAGAAACAATCTATGACCCTGAAAAACACCTTCACTCCAGCCACTGCATCAGCTCATATTAGGTTGCAGGGAAGCAAATAGAAATCATATAACTCCTAATGAAAAATTAAAGTAATAAAAGGTAAATGACTGACTGACCACTAAGACAAGCTTAAAAAATCTTAAAAAGGAAAAAAGCTCAAATTTAAAACCTTCTCTTATGTTTTAAAGACCTATTATCTTCGTTTCAGAAGCACACTAATCCATTTATTTTCCTCTCTGAAAGAAGAAAGGTGAAATTTAAGGCTTTTTTTGTGGGTGAGTAGCTATCAAGGGCATCAGGTGAACCAAAAATTTCTTAGTGGTTTTGAATAGGGTGGGAGGTCAGTCTCTTCTCCCAGATAATAACTGACAGCACTAGAGGAAATGGCTTTAAATTGCATCAGGGGAGGTTTATTTTGGATATTGGGAAAAATTTCTTCACCACATGGGTTTTTAGGCATTGGAAGAGGCTGCCCAGGGAAATTGTTCAATCACCAGTCCTGGAAGCATTTAAACAATGTGTAGATGTAGCACTTAAAGACATGGTTTAATGGTGGACCTGGCTGTTCTGGCTTATGGTTGGACTCAAAGATCTTTTTCACCTTAAACAATTCTATGTTTCTACGATCCCTGATGATCATCAGAATAACTTGGGTCAAACTTCCTTACTCCTAATAAAAAATCAACCAGCCTTCAGTTTTAGGCGAGTAATGAGTGAATGAGATGCCAAGATGGCATCCAGAGTTGTGGTTGTCCATTGATTCTTGTACCATTGAGGAGCTGCATGTTGAGCTTTCTAATCATGTCTGAATTTTTATTGATCCTGACTCTGGCTGTAAATGGGAAAAGGTTCTGTAAAATGTATTGTCATGTGGTATACACTGTAGGATCCAGATCTACAAAACCTTCTACTGACACAGGAGTATATGCAATTTTGACATCAGCAAAATTACTGAAAGTCACCTAAGGATATGTCAATATCAAGAATTTTTTTTAGTATCCACAAAAAGTGACTACAGTGCCTATCACCACAGGTCTTGATTGAAAATTCAGGGAAAATCCGTTGCAAACATTCCTTTTTCAAATCAATTTCATTGAGAAAATGCATTCATTCTATAAAATAAGCCTTCCAAATATTCTTCTTATACAGTGTCTTTCTCAGACTTTCATGTTATCTGAAATTAATTTTGATTTCTATCTTAGACAAGGATCATCCCCACTTATTCTTGGGTATTTTTTTCTGGCAGAATTAAAAAAACCGACTGTGAGTTATGTTTCTGTACAAAGTAGGCAACTGTTATTCTTAGTGATGGTATCACCATGACATTTTCAGGCACTTTGAACAACACTTGTGAAAGATTATAATGTATAATCTTGGGAAGATTATAATGTATTTCCATTCCACTGTCTACTCATGGCCTAAACAGAAAACTTCAGTTTCCATTCAAAAGGCAGAATTTTTAAACTTTCTAAAGCATTGGAACTATATACAAACATCATATGCAAGTTTGAATGCAGAAATAATTATTTGATTTGAATAACTTTTTTGGTGTTCCTGATATATTAAGAAAACACTAAAAAAACCCTAAATTATCTTCACAAATCTAAACAACATTAGCATATAATAAATTCTTTTCTGTACATCAGTTGATTTAATCTCTCTTCATTGCTTCTTTCATGCTTTGTCACACAAGTGGAACCATGAGATAAATCAACCAAATCAATCAAAAATTTATTTGCTTTATTGCAAAAATCTCAGAGCAGTAAAACAGAATTGATCACATAAAGAAGTTTAAGTTGGGTTTCAGTGAATCCTTGAGACACTGTAAATTAATCATGCAAGCTGATATTATATTTCCCAAGGGAAATATATTTTAATAGATCTTTCCCAAACATTTTCCTCCTTTAATATATTTATAAATATTGTTACTACTCTTGCTTTTTTCTAAGATGATTAAACCATTACTTTTTCCTAGCCTTGTGTGTTGAAAAATAAGTCAAGAAAATCTCTTTATTACTTATAAAAATATGCAAAAAAATAACAGGAAAACTTAAAAAATGAAGATGTGTATATATCTTCAGCAGCAATTACGTATTCCTAACCTTTGTTTAGACCAAAATAGATGACACTGCAAGAGGACACATAAAAATGGAAAGCCACACTATATGTAGCATGTAACACTACTGAGTCAAATTTTAAAGAAATGAAAGAAAATTGAACTAGTCAGTTAATCTTTTGCATTACTTGATACTGTGCATAATATAGTATTTTGAATAATTAAAATTTTATTTCATTAATTTCAAAGGTGATTGCTTTATAATAGTAGAAAATATAGTTTAAATTCCCATTTGGAAAGTACAGATTAATGATTTTATGTGCAAAAATGTAATTTAAAACAGGACTGCTACTAGCTGACAACTACTGTGTGAATGTTGTCAGTACATGATCATCTTCATTGCCAGGTCTCACTTTTTCAGGGATCCGAACTCTGAAAGTGCAGCCTCTGCTAGCTCTTGATATCCTGTACTAAATCCTTCCAAAGTGTGCTGATATGTGCAAACCATAATAATTTTGATCTAAAATAGTTATCATTCTGAGAAGACTGAAACAAAGCATGAACATTTTTATACTTGTCCCCACAATGGAAATTAACATCAACAAAAGGAGGGAACTCGGTTAAACTATGACTGGAAATGAAAGCAATTGCCCTATCCCCAGTCATAAAAAAATTGTTAAATCTGATTAGTTCATTATGGAAATACAGGATTAAAACATCTGAAACCAATCATAGACAAGGTAACATTAATTTCTTTAATAATCCAAACATATGTGATGGTTTCAGGTTGCTCAAAGACTAATGGCTCTACAGTGAGAACTGGCACATCTGCTTGGCTCCTAACCATCAGCCCTTAAAAGGAGGTCTGGTGGCCATGGTTTTTGTTGTTATTGTTGTTATTTCTATTGCTGTTGATGATGATAATAATATCATAAATATTATTGCTGTTGTTGTTGATTATGATGATGATGGTAATAATAACATCACTGATATTACTTTCCATTCTGACAAACAGTTGACTGGTAAATCTGGGTTGAAACACATCATCATCACATAGTCAAAGTCATCATGAGGCTGATTCACCAGAAAGTAATTTATGTGAATGGAAATCACACATGATTTTTGGCATTGAACAAGGCCAGCAAACTTTGTACCTGATTTCAGAGTATAAACTTAAGGGCTACTTGTGACCAGTGAAAAGGATAGGGTGAAACCTAAGACATTTTTGAGACAAACTATGAACACCATGGAAAATAACATTGAACTTTGCTGCACAGGGTAGATGTTGCCAGTAGGATTTCTACGGGATCCTGTAACAAAAATATGATCTTTATGCTTCCATAATGTAGTTTGGTTTTCAGTGTTATTGAAAGGAAATCCAAACAGATCAAGGGTTCGGTAAATATTTGTTGCAGTATTTTGCCTTGTTACCGTAATTTGAAGTGACTGATCCCTCCCTATCTTCAAACAAAAGAAGTCACATGTAAAATAAAACAGAAGGAGTAAAGCCAGTATTAATCTGCTAACTCTTTCACTTTGAATGGTAAACTTTTCAGATATAGAAATAAAGGTGTGGTTTCATTATACTCTATGCCATAGTTCGCTCTTAGTCTATTCAATTCTTCTCCAGCTTTCTTGCACACACACAGTTGCTTATCCACTTGTTTCAAATCTAATTATGGTGCAATCAAAGAAGGAAGTGAAACAGTTCAATGATCTGATAGAAAATTAACTCATTGAAAAAAAGGGAAAAAAGACTTTCTGTCAGAGCAGTAAGCTCAACTGATTTATGCACACAGTTGCTGGTTGCAAGAGATGGACATGAATTTCCAGCTAGGCCTAGAAGAGCCTCCTTTTCAGAGGCAATGTATAGCTGTAGGATCAGGTAAAATTTCACAGTAAGTCCTGAGAAAGATAAATACAAGGCTAATGACTAGAGGTAATATGATAGGAAAACTTAGTGATTAGCAGTTGTTTGTCTTGATATTTTAACATAAGCAAAACACTGCTTTCTATAGACACTTTGAATATACAGGACTCAAAGTAGTCGATTTTATCAGGTCATCAGGTCATCAGGTCTGCCATATTTGAATTGGGCTAAGAACCATAACCTTAAGCAGAAGGTTTTACTGGATTTGAGGTATTTATGACATGATTTCAAACAGTGTCTTTTCCATGAGGACTGTTTCTCATCTTCCCAGGGACCAGACAGCTACATGCAGAGTACTGTATGTTTCATAATATAATCATTACTTAACTAACATTAACTGAACTCTACTAAACTAAGTGGTCTTCTTAGCTTTTACTACTCTCCTTTCTTCTTTTTTTTTAACTGACATATTGCTTCCCATAGATTTGAAATGGAAAGCTTTGGAGACAAGTAATACCTCATGTCTAATGTGTACGAAAGCTGAAATAATGGTTGCTGTTAATTTTAAATTATTTCTATATTAATCTGTGTTGAGTTTTTTATATTAATAGGAAAAGCAAGAACTGATACCAAGGTTCAAGAAGGTAATTTTTAATTTTAAAGAGGATTCACAAGTCATCTACCATCTATTCAACATGTTCCAAATAAAGTTTAATGATGAAGTGTTGGCCTTCAGCCCTTTTTATTTAATGAGCTAACAATGCTTCACTTTCCTGGCCAGCACTGAGAACATTTTGATTTACTGTGGATAAAACTGGATAAAATGTTTACAGCTTATGCTGGAAAATCTTTCTTCAGAGACAGACTAAGCATATCCAGTTCCTGGCTAAAGAACTTTGAATCTATTTTCATATCAGAGGTCAAGGTTGTAAGCTATTTTTGCAATGGCTCAACTTGTACTGCACTTTCCACAGCACCTGAAAGAAAGAATTAGCAAATAACCTCTTTCCACTATGGAGATCAAGAGTTAAAACACTCTCAAAGTTGCCTGTGAAGTTCCCTCAGATAATGATTAATGAGTTTATTCTATTTTCCTGATGGCTCTTCAGTTTCTCACTATAGGTTGAGGTAAGAGAAAACCATAGTTTCTTTGCTCTAAAGAAAACTAATTTCTGAGTAGTTTGATGGCTACTGCAGTTTCTTCTGTACAGCACACCCCACTTCAGAGTATTTGTTCAGTCAACATGACTGGGTAAACACACCAGATGAATACAAGCAGCAAAAAGCAAGGGAACATGGCTGATCAAGCATGAAAATGAACAATTCTGCCCTTAAAAGTCTCTGTGTTATCTTTATGTTCAAAAGAGGCATTTCTATTGGAAAGAACTCTTGTCATGGCAAAGCAATAAATATAGTTAAGAGTATATCACATAACCTTTAGTGAAGTTCATTACTAGTCTTACTACAAGAAACTAATACTGTGAAATAGGAATATGAATGATCATTTCAATGCTTCTTTTGATTTGCTTAGCACAAAAACTTGGTAGTACCTCTGGAAAAGATGCTTTTTAATACATGTAATCAGGTTACTACTGATGTATGTTACTATTTGGGTAGTAGTATATATGTACAGAAGAATTGATTGTCATATCACCTGAAGACAGTAATTTTTGCCTGTTAGTTGAAATATGTCACTTGCACCTTCTTCTAAAAAAGAAAACTGTTTTTAAAAAAACTTCAAATGAGAATTTTTGGTTTAAGTTTACTCACTGAGTTAAACTACTATGTAGCTATTTTCCATGCATACGACATCAACTATATTTTTCTTCTATGCCACAAAACAATGTTCTTTTAAAAAGACATTGTTTTCAATTCAGCATCTGCTTCAGTCTGTAAAAATTTAGAAACCATTCTACAGTGTGAGACAGGATACACTGGAATGACACATACCTTACATGAATGCCATACATAGACACACCAAAGAAAATAACTGAAGGACATTAGTGTTGCCAGTGCCAGTTCAAGTAATCAAATCTTGTTGATCCACCAAGAACGAAAAATATTGGAAAATATTGAGGTTTTGGTGTTGTTTTGTTTTGTTTTCTTTTCTTTTTCTTTTTTTTTTTTTTTTTGGGGGGGGGCAGGGGTTGTTTGCTGTCAGATGTCTTGTTTTTAAATACTGTGACAATACTGAAATCTCCATTCTTTCAGAAGCTGGCAGTTCTGAGCATGCTACATCCTGTTGTAATGAAGTGACTGAAGCAAAGCCAAACATCATATTTGTCATCATGTTCATGCATTTCCATTTCTTCCACTGGCCCATCATTGGAACAATTTGTCTTTGTCTTTTTCAGAAAATGCTCCTGTTCCAAATCACCCCTCAAACAGAACAAGCTGCCAGGAAGACTGAAAGGCACATACAACATAGTCATGATAGGTTGTAATGAGTGCTGTGGGTGTTAGACATTACAATGGGTGCATTTGGTGTTCCAACTCAATGGTACTTTTCGAGATGATGTTTTTACACATGATTACTTCCAGTCTGTATTGTACATCATATATAAGGATTTTCTGGGAAGTATATTAGGCATACTGACCAAAGAGGTATAATATTATTATATTAGCAGGCCTCTGTTATCATTCATTTCTGCATCATTTCACTACTGTTTTTTTCCTGCATTTCATTCAGATTGCATTTATAGATGAAGTGATATACTCATTTCTATAGGTTACACATATCTACTATACATAGTATGTGGTATCCCAACAAGGGCACTCAGGTTTCTTTATGGCAATTTTAGGTTTTTAAAAGGATTTAATGTGCATATCTTGATTTAGCCTTTTTAACGTAATTGAAGTAGTGGATACCAAGTAACAAGCATTTTCATCACCTTAGAATCTTTCTAGTTCGAGGGAAACATTTTGGTAAGCTACATGCACACACAGACATAGGCATATGTGCTATAATCATGTTAGGAATTAGAGAAGTGCTGCTTTCCACATTTCCCATGTCTAATAGAAAAACACCTTTCACCATTCTGATGGTATGAGAGACTGACACCTGTGACTCCTTCCACTCAGGAGGAGGTGCGCTCTGGGAGCACCTCTGCCTGCTCAGAATCTCAGCCAGAAGCCCTTGAGAAGTACCTCAAGAACAATCTGATGTAGTGGTTCTACTTCTCCTCTGACTTCTCTGTTGGGAGGTTCTGTATGGCATTTTTTCACAAAGAAACATGGGAGTCTGCCTCTGCATGGGTTACAGGAAGGGGAAGGACATCAGAGTGAAGAACCAGCACTCCTTGCCTCTTACTCTGAAGTGCTCTGAACATCTGCAGTGGCCTGTGCTGCCTGCCCTCTGTGGTGGATCTATAAGGGGCCACTATGGGCCTCCTCTGAAGCCATTCAGTTTCTGCAAAATTCCAGTATTCTGTAAATGCTGTTCTTGGGGACTTTCTTCATAGCTATGCTATGGTATACCTGTATGACATCCTGGTGTTCTGCACCTCTCAAGAGATATTTATTAACAGCATTTTCAATGACTTGCAGCAGCGCTGGCTGTGCTGACCAGAAGAAATGCTGCTTTGACCAACAGAGGTTGGAGTTCCTGGGGTAACTGGGCAATGCTGAATTGCACATAGACTCCACGGAGACTGATGACATCACAAGTTGGCAGCACCTTCTAGCACAGGTGCAATGGTTTTCAGGACTTATCATGCTCTAAAGATAGCTCAAGAGGGGGATTTCTGGTTTGTAGCTGTCATAATGGCACTCACTCAAAAGAGGGCTTGACTTCTACAGATGCCTGACACACAACCAGCTTTTGAAAAATGGGTATTCACTGTAGCTTTTATGCTATACTCACTCTTTCAGTGTAAAACCAAACACTCTAACTTGTACCTGCTTCTCTGGGTAACTCACCCCACTGAGAAGAATTATGCCTGAGATAATGAGCTCCTGTTAATCAAATCTTACTTTGAGGATTGACAGCACAACTGTGAGGGAGCAGAAGGACTGAAAATGGTGATGACCAGTCCCCCAGTCTGGAAGAGTATTGAGAGATGAAGTGCATCTCTTTCTGCTTTGCCTCCTGGCCATCCCTCTTTTTGTCCTTCCCTTTCACTTTCCTTTGTCATCTAGGAAACAGAATTTCATGGCAGATGCCTTGTCATGGAAGAAGAACCCAGATTTGGATGCACACCTCATACACAGACCTTGTCTTCTTTTTCTCTATCTCATTTCAGCTGTGGCAGAGGATGAGCTCATGGCCAAAATTCACCAGGTCACAGCAAACAACATGCTTCTGGCTCAGCATTGCTATGACATAGCTTCAACCAACCTTTAAGCAGGCAGGGAGATATCTCACAGGGACTGCTGAAAATATGGCTCTTCCACTGATGTCACAATGCATCTGAAGCTGGAAATGAGCTTCAGCAATTTTGTATCCAGTCCTGTGGGTAATGCATTGTACGGACATGTGTGTTTGATTATATTTGGGCCTGCAATATGTGTAGTTGTAGCAAAAGGCTTCTGCAAAGATCACAGAGTGTTGTACAGCCATGGTAAGAAAGGGGGGCTATGTTCCCTCAGTGGTACCTTAAGATCTGTCTGTCTCTAATCAAGCTAAAGATGTAAATACCTGTATTGTTCCTATAGTTCCCACTGGAGGAAGTGGGTAGGAAAGACAGATCAACATTTCCATGTCTGTCTCTCTCCTCATCCCAGATCACAGATACAAAGGAGAAGAAAAGAACTTTCATCTCCATGCTCCAGGTCCTGGGTTAGAAAATGGCGGCCCTGCCATTTCACTGGCTTTGAGTAAACGGTGCTAAAATGAGAAAAGACAGCTGCCATGGAGCCTTTTGATAGATTTCCTCCAGCTGTGTAGGTTGCTGGCCAGAGAGCTCCTTCTTACTTTTTTACTGCAGTCTTAATTTTTGAAATTTTATTATCTCTCATCACTATTTCAGTGCATATAAGGTAAGCAGAAAGAAGAGTTATCAAAATGTCTGTTGCATAAGCACACACAATTTGATGAGCAGTTTCTTCTTTCCCTCGTATGTGAAATGCTCTATTCAAAACCAAGTATTAAACAGTACTATATTTACATAACCAATTAATCTCTACCAAATTATGACTTTTATATGATCCAGTATTAAATTTATCATTTCTTTTAAAAATTACATAAAATATTTTCCATGGGACCTTCTTTGCTTTTCTTGATGTCATGGTCTAATGTAAGAGAAAAACATTTGTGCAACACAATTTCTATCAAGACATCATAATTAGCAATAAAAGTATCTTAACAATCTTTATTCTTCCTAATAAGCCTGTACCTTCTAACACTTTTCTTGGCTTGTTTACTCCCTTCATTCTGCATTGCTCTTTGTGACTTGGTCAGACTATTTTTCTAATTGAAAAAATGCAAGCTGTCTAATGCATACTCCATTAATGACTAGATTTGGTCCACAATTTGCAAAAAGTCTTGGCAAATTGTCAATACAGAAAAAAATGTCTATTGTAAAAAAAACCAAAACTTTTCTGGTGAATTTTCTTTTGATCAGTCTGTGACATTTTGGAATTTTGTACACTGGAATATCTCTTAAGAAAACATTAACCATTTTGATTGGACTATAATTCCTCTGCAAAGGTCATATACACTTAAAAAACAGCAAAATCTTCACAGTTGCACACAGAAGGTGTAGAAACACAATATGAAAATGAAACTGTGGAAGAAATAAACTGGAGATGATATGCAAAATAACGCAAATTTTAACAGCACCAGCTTTCTGTAATACAAACTGTGAGATGCCATTAGCAAAGTGAGGAAAGATAAAAAGAACACTAATCTTGTAAGCACAGAAAACATTTGAAGATGATGTAAACAGAAAAGAACTAAGAAAAGAACATAGGTTGGTTTTTTTTTTGGAAGCTCAAGTCATGACTTTTCTAGGAACATTGGTACAGAATACAGTGGTTGTGCCTAGTCATGTGGAAATTTGATTACTGCAATGACCATTTATGATTTCTGCCTTGCCAGCCTGACAGTGTCAGCTGCCAAGTGTACAGGTCCCTGTATACAGCACTCAGATTTTGACCACGCAGCTTTGTTGTTGCTGTTCTTACACTGCTCAAAGGCAACCTCCTGAGCTTTGGCTCTGCAGCATTTTGTAATGTAATATTTGAGGCTGACATTTCTGGTATGGCACCTGATTCAGTGCTCCTGCAGACAGTGCACCTGAGCTTACTCCATGGGCAGAGTTTCCATGGTGCTGTTTCCCTCTATCAGCCCGCCATGGTTTAAGCCCAGCTGGAAAATAAGCACTCTGCAGCCACTCCCTCAATCCCTCTCTTTCCTTTGTTGTTGTACCTGTTACTCCTCATTACAGAATCACAGAATGTGTAGGTTGGAAGAGACCTTCAAGATCATTGAGTCCAACCCAATCCTAATACCTCAACTAGATCATGGCATCGAGTGCCACATCCAATCTTTTTTTAAACACATCCAGGGATAGTAACTCCATTATGCTCTTCTGACATAGCAGGGTGCTAGGGATACCAGTCATTGTCAGCTGAACCACCACCAGACCTTATTCCCAATCCATGGAATATTAGATGAAGTTGGAGAAAAGCTTTACATTTCTCTTAATGCACAACTGTAATTTCACTCTGTCCTTAAAATGTCCTCATAGGTTTGAAAAAAATCTGTAAGCCCTCCATTTCCCACATGTATCCAGATAATAGAAAATATTATATTTTGGCATATAAGAATAATTTTCAATTTTTGGACAGCTTGATTTATTAGATATGCATAGGAAGAAAGGTGGCATGCACTGTCTGTGGCAATGTCTCATATAGGGCTCTCCTGGATTTTAACATACATACATTCCATCTTGCAAGTTACACAGCCCTGTTAGACTGAACAGAAAATATTTAGGTCTCTGAGTCAGGTTCAATCTAGACTTTGAGCTCTAGGTCAGAGAGCTTGCTTTAAGTACCACCTGTACCTCAGCTATCTCCAGACACAGCATGGGACATTTTCACTTGTTTCTCCAAGGATTGAATGACCTTCTGCATGACAGTCATTCAACTGATTCTTTTAACGTTTTAGTTAAATGCAAAACATTTCTCAGAGTTATTTCCCACTTGATACTATCCACAAGGCTACATCTGTTTTTCTTTCCTAGCATTGCCCCCTGATACATGAAGGACAGATGATAAATCTGGGCTAGATTGCATCTGGCTTTGCATGGGCTTGCAGTGAATCAGACAAAAGGGCACAAGGAACTCCTCCTGCTTCCTTGAGCATTCAGTCAAGGGGCACAAGGCACAATCTCATCCCTGATTTAGTAGAGCTCCGAATGTGCATAACTTTTGTATTTAATATTTATAGAAACACTGAGTGCCAAAAAAGGATCTAAATACATGGTTAGCAGCAGAGTTAGGCAACTTTTTTTATGATTTTCACTCAGAAACACAATCCAGAAGAGACCAAAAATAGTACGATAGGGAATTTGGATTTCTTGTCTAGATTTACTCCACACTTCAAAACAAAAACATCAAGTAAAACATTTTTCTTCCCCCTCAAAGAAGAATAATACAATGAAATCAAATTAATTATTCTGTTTCAGTTGTCCTTGTGTCTTGATTTTTCTTTCTCAATTTGACTAGCAAATTAAAAAACAAAACAAAGAAAACCCACACAACTTTTTTACACAGTACAGGCAATGAGAAAGGCCAATATTTAAAGAACACAAATTGTACTCTTTTAAAAAGAACAAAGGAATACAGCACAGTAAAGGTCCACCACACCCATACCACACCACACAATTTCATCCTTGAAATACAACAATACCACCACTCACACTATAAATTAAAATTCATTATACCATCTTAGCTTCATTCTCTTAATAGGCTAATCCAAAGCCTGCTTCCATTATTAATCAGAAACATTTGTTTTTAAGATCACAATTGTCCATGGCTACTACTATTATCCAATTGATCTTGTACCAGTATTGTCTTTAAAACAATTTTAACAATTAGAACAAGTAAACCCTTTGGTGTTTACTTTCTAGCCTATGTATCATGCAATCATTCACAGGCTTGTTGTCTAGACAGGGCCACAAAGCACAAAGTCTCTTGATTTTTTTTTTTTTTTTTGAGGGGGGTGTGTGTTTTTTGTTGTAGTTGTTTTTTAGGGTTTTTTTGTTGGTTGGTTGGGGTTTTTTTGGGGGGGTGTGGTTTGTTTGTTTTTGTTTTGGGATTTTCGGTTTCGTTTATTTTTGCTTTTCAAAAAAGAAAAAAAAATTAGCTTAATTTACAAAAGTGCTTTGATCTGATTATTATAGTAACCCTTTTCTTTACATGCTCCACTTTGAAATAACCTTGAATAATGAGTATAACTAAACTTAGGATTCCAGATGAAGTTTCATTTGTGTCTTGTGCAATGACATTATTGCTTCTTCACTCCAGGATGGGGTTCTTCTGGTGCTTCCAGGGGCCAGTAACATATAACTTATCACAACAACTCATATTTGTTGGAAGGTCTGAAGCAGAAGTGATGGAGTTAATAACAA
Organism: Argya squamiceps; assembly: GCA_037834095.1. Taxonomy (NCBI): domain Eukaryota; kingdom Metazoa; phylum Chordata; class Aves; order Passeriformes; family Leiothrichidae; genus Argya; species Argya squamiceps. Next base: position 16,825,853 of record JBBMKD010000053.1, on the reverse strand, counting down.
AAAAAATCTTAAAAACTGAGTGTACTCCTGAGGAGGTAAACTATTATAACAAGACTATTAACTTTGGGTTAAAAGAAAAAAAATAAATGAAAGACAAATGCTGTTGGTAAGGCTTTGGGTAAGATAAACTAGATTAAAATAATATTTGTTTTAGCCTTGGGAAAAGACAACTAGCAAAGTGGGAAATAAGAGTTATTACAGTTAGAATTGGATAAATACAAATAAGATTAGCTAAGTAGTTTAAACCAAATATTCAAGGATGGAAACATTTCTGCATTTATGAGGGTATAATTGAAAGCAGGAGTTAGAGACTTTTAAATTCTTTCCTTAGTCTTTCCAATACGGTCTTGAATTGATTAGCCACCAGTGATTCTAATAAGGACATAGTGCCCACTACAGTTTAACTTCATCTCTCAAAATAATTTGCGCACATAAAGCTTTCTGTCTGGACACTGAAACTTGGAGACATATTACCATTGCTATTCAGCATTACTCGTACTGAAATCAAGACCAAAGTAATTTAATTTGAGGGCAAAAGTGGTAGCACTTTTAATGTTCTTAGAAATGTGTGGTTTTTCACTTTTCCTTATTTAATTTTGTAATTGGATGGTCAATAAGCAAATTGTCAAACCTAATGCCCCATAAAAGTTTCATTTCAGTTTGACTTCTGGAAATCTTTATTTTATTCTACAAGAAGTGAGGCTTTACATCCTTTGCAGTTTCCCTGTTTAATCTTAATGTCTCAATTGTATTGGTTATTTATCCAGTTTTGAGCTTTTCTGCAATGTCTTCTAGCTCTCATACGTGTTCAAGAACATTTCTGGATATGCAAGACAAAGGATTTCCAGGCCTCTTTCACATCCAAGTCAAATGTTAATCTGAGTTCTGTTGCCTGTATGAATAACTAATAAATTTTGTTTATCTTACCTTGCCTTTTTCATTACATGCCTCAATTTATTCTTCTAGTTAAATGAAAGTCAACTGCCTTATGATCATGCAATCCAAGTCTGTTTTCTACAACTGACATTTTGCACAATGTCCTCACTACTTAAAAAATCCAATTTTATAGGCTAATCAGCTTTGTTGTTTCACTGGTGGAAGCAAAACATTTTCAATATTCTGAGGGAACACTTTCTTTATGAATAGCTTGTGGTCAGAAGCTCTAGCCAGGAAAACAGAATCTGCTGCACATGATTTTCCCAAGGTACACACTGACAAGATTTTGCATATTTACTCTCAAGAGTGTGGTGACATAAAACTTTTTCAGGACAGGCAAGCTCCTTTGAGGCATCTGCCTCACAGACAAGTTTCCAGAGTACTCCAGGGCTGTGGAGCATCCTGGGATGCTCAGAGCAGTATTGGAGGGGCTCTACTTACACTATTCTCTCACAACCAGGTGCAGTTTCACTTCTATTACACTTTGCTTCTTTATTTCTTTCACACTGCATAGCAAGAACATCTTCCCAAAACAGGTATGTTCTCCCTGCTGCTCTTACAATTTTTTTCCCCAATTTTCCTTTTCTCTTTCAAACAATGAAAACTGATATGCTTGGATAAACTATAAAACATAAGTTTGAGTTCTAATTAATAAAGACTATGGAAGTAATCAATGAACATATATGAATTATCACCTTTTTACTAGCCATTCTGCAACAAAGTAATTTCAAAGCTGTTTCCAATTCCCTCACATGCCAGATGAAGCTGGGTACTGAATAAAAGATGGGTGCCTGTGAGATGCAGAAGGAGTGGCAGTAATACATTCATCTTACTTATTTTCATACTAGGCTTACACAAAGGAGAACTAATTTAACAAATGTTCTGCTCTTTTGCATTGCTTTGTAATCTAAAAGGGAAATTTCTATTATGCTTTTTCTCTGAGGGTCTTTGTGGTTTCAGCTATAAAATTTTTCTTTGAAAACCATGAGATTCAGGGAAGATCCCATTATTGTTCCATGGACTGTGTGGCTTCACATATTGGTATTGAATGAAAGACTCAATGTATTTCATCAATACAAGTGCACATGAGTGCTTTTTAGGACAACATTGGAAGATCATACCTTTGTAGGGGATGCTAGCCGAATACTAGTAATATTAAGAAGTATTCAAAATAGATTAAAACTCGTATGCAAAGACTGTGTTTTGCTCAGTGAATATTCCCCCTTTCATTTTCATGGATCCCTTCATCCTGACTGAAAAAAGAGCATGTAAGCACATATACAGTTTTCTGTCAATATACATGTACCACTAAGAAAGCAGGACAGTGAAGCACATTTCCCAGAATTAGTTAGAGGTGATGGTTATTTGGGGGCATTGCTTCACTGTAACTCCATTTCTTTTCACTTCTCATGTGGGGTCCTGATTTAGATTTCTGCAATTCTAGTGTAGCACTCAGTCTTTCTAATGAGACTTCAGCCTAAGTAAAACCACTCACAAGCAGATTTTTATCTTCCTGTAAATTAACAATTCTGCAAGAAAGTCAAATGGTTCTGCTAAACACACAAAACTGGCCATGCCTGAAAATTAACTTTCTAGTCATTGCTCCAACCCACATGGCACTTGACAAGTGCTACAATGCTCGGAAAAACCATGTTAATTATCACGACTATTATTTATATCTCTATTTCTTGAAACACTATTCATTTATTAAAGATAGTGAAAAATGGCACTATCCAGAATGAATATGAAATTAATATTCATAACACAGCTAATTGTCACTGACATCTCAAATTTCATTATAATTTCTGTTTTGCTTAGCACTTTCTCACACTTGCAATAAGTCCATCACTGTGCTATTCAATTATCAACTAGAATACAAGTCCAGACAAAATTACATATACACAGTAGGACTCTACATTTCATAATCAGCAATACAGTTAGGATGTTTAGAGAAATGCTTCTTATATAAGTATAGATGCATTTATGTAGCATATCAGATCTTAATTTGCTTAACAGAATCTCTCACTTTTTTTTTATTACGCATTGTGTTTTAGTTCACAGCAAATTAATAATTCAAGAGTTTTTAAACTTGTTAGTGTAACTAAAATCAACTTTTCCCTTCTATTGGGACATTATAATAGGTTTTATTTATTTACTCAGTGCATTTCATCACTACTTTGAATGTGCAGGTAGGAAAGTGCAACTAAACAAAAAGGCTTACAAGTGAGCCATTCTAATGTTTATCGAGACCATTATTTTTCTTGCAGGCTTGTTAAGCTCTTAAATATGCATTTGTATCAACCTAATGCAGCCCATGCTTTTTGTGCAATATCACCTACTTCACGTACACATAGACAACAAGGGAGCTTAATTTAAAAATGACGATGGTTATAATGCTGGCTATACAAAGCCAAAGGGAGATTATTTAAGCTTTAAAAATTGACTTGGGGAAAATTAACACAGTGAACAAGCATATTAAATACTAACTGCTTCAAACCATACTGATTTTTGCTGCTGCAAAAGAAAGGGCTATCTAATTTAAAATATCCCTCAGACTTTAACGACCACTTCTCTTAGAAACACTTACCTTTACAATCACTATTATTTGAACTGCATTTAAAAAGGAGCTGTTTATTGCAGCTGTTTAGAGCTGAAAGTTTTGACCTGAGCACTGTGATAAGGAAGTCTGTCACAGGTGGGAAAGTAGTCATTTGGAGAGGAGAATGTTTGATGGTTTGATCATGACATATTTGCCAGAATTCCTGAGGCTGTGGGTCAATAAATCCCCTTTTCTTTAAAGGGGAAGAAGTGAACTCCTAACTAGAGGGCGGTCAAGGCACACGGAGCTGCAGACCCAGCTGAGAATGCCCACTGACTTACTCTTGCAATAAATGCCAGCCTCAGAAGCAGTTATTTACAAGCTCTGTCTGTGGTAGCCCTGAGATTCCCAAAGCATGGTTGGCTGCAGCATCATGCATAAGTTCTTTCAATCAGAGCAACCAAGGCAACAGAGACTGAAGCTGACAGGTCACAACCCCATTACACTTTATGGTGACTGACATTCTTTTTCGTTAATGGATACTTTTAAAAAATTTAAACCATTTTAAGAAACATTTTCCTAAGAAAATGTTTGCGTATCTATGAAAAAAAAAGCTTCTCTCAGCTTCTCTTGGGTGTGCTATCATTTTTTTTTTTTACTTTTCTGCTGCAGAACAGTCACAGATGTATGTAAGCAGGAAGGATAAAAAGAGCTGTGTGTATGAGAAAGTTTTAGATTGACTGTACATTTTCACTTTCTGTAAAGGGTAGTAGGTAAAATTTTAAGAATTCTTTAATGGGAAAAATCAGTGCAGACAGTTTAAAACTGATCTTATCTGTATGGTATTTACAGAAGCCATCCATAATTATCCCAACTTAGATAAATATTGAATAGAAAAAAACCCAAACTCGAACAAACATCATACAAAGAATATTTCTTGAAAAATAATTGTCTGGTGACACTCAAAGGTCTATTTAGTTGCCTCTCTCTGAAGAGGGACTAACAGATAATGACAGTCTGCCAAAGAAGTTCTGCTGGAGGTCATATTTGATACTCGTGACATTTAAAACAGAAATGTAGAAAAAAAAGTGTTAATGCTGGGAAAAAAAAAATCAGTGAACACAAACTGAAGCACAACTAAGTTGTTAATCTTTATGTCTATCTACAAACATCAGTATTTTCTTTATCCTATGGTCCAGCTAGCTGTCTGATAAATCCTTATGCTGTTTAAATATGCTGAGTATAAAGACCTATTTTAAGTGAATTGAAGAATACAACAGGAAGCATGTGTTTAAATGACATTTTACACAAGATTTTAAATACTTTTTTCCTTGACCTCCATCTTTCTTCATTAGTTAATCAGCTGGGACAGACCAGCTACACTGTGGGAGTGCAGAAGTCTATGAAACAGGGCATAAGACTCAATGCACGGCTAAAGTACTCCCAAAGATGCTGGAGTCACTGTTAATGGCCTGGATTCATAGGCAAAAACCCAGACAAGATAACTTGAAAATTCAACTGAACCATGGAAATCAGAAAATGTTCTCCTGAGAGATCAGGTTCTGTAGCACCATACTTTAACTGATTTTATTCCTAATCTTTGTGGTTTGGAGACAACTTTTTACAGGTGATCTAATGGCAGACTGATGTTTTCTTCTTCAGTTTGAAGTCAGTCCAGGAGGAATGCAGAGATATGTTATAGCTCTTTTAAAGAAAAACAACAATTTTAATGGGAATCCCAAAACTTTCCTTTGGTATGGTGGATACTGCTTTTTTGATTATAGCAAACATTGAGTGAAGCTGCTATGAAGTTCTTTATGGCTCCAAACTGACAGTAATCAACCCATTAGGGGAAAAAAACAGTTGTCAGAAAAGAAATGGACAAATAAATAAATATACAGGTAGAAGTCAAAGAAAAATAATTTGTAATACTGCTAATGGAATTGCTATAAAAACCATGGCTTTAACGTGAAGACACTATTTTGACAAGAACAAAGCAGGAACAATGGGAGAGTAATTACCTCCCAGTTTATGACAGATTATATTATTAAACTGGCACAAGTAGTCATGTTTGACCTCACCTACAGGGTAGTTTTTTACGAAATAAGCAAGCAAGAGAACAAAACATAGTACCTGTAATAATGACACAATGTACAAAAACACTATTGAATTGCAAATTTTGGTCATGGAAAACAAGGCAACAAAAAGTAAGTGAGGTGATAAATGCTTCTCTTCTAAACATCCCTTGTTCTACTTAATATCTACAATACCTTTGGATTCAGAAAGTAAAATATCACTTCATCTGGAGATGAGATTCCTCTCATTCAGATTTAGACATTGAGGTCAATGAGATTTACCTCACATGTCTGAGACACCAAATTTATATATGTACATGTGAGTTACATATCCAAGACCTCAGTCTAGTCAGTAAAAAACTGTAGTTTCAATCAGCTGTCTAAACACAGTATTGCCTTCCCATTTAAAAAGCCTTCCATTTTAAAATGCCTTTTTAGAATATCTGAGAAAACATCAGGACTGGTAGATACCATGGAGGACCTCAAGGACACTCTTCTGAAGAAGAGGCTGGAGAGTAGGCAGGAATACCTGAGACATCATTCATAAACTTAACATCTGTGCATGAACAACTGAAGCAAAGCCATTTGATCAATGGATCCAAAGAGCTATTTAAGCCTCTCCAAAATGGACATTCATTCAGCAGATGAACTGAGCTGATCCCTACATGCTCATGCAGAGGATCAGGATAAAATCAGAACTATGAATTAAATAATGTGCATCTACTTTCTCTTATGCATACATATTAAGTGGTTGGTTAAACATTATTCTGCAGTGCACATGTTCTACAAGTGAGTGAAGCCTTGGATTCATTATTAACCAAGTGAACTCCCACAGCACTAACTTTTAGAATCTAGCAGTAAATCATTGGAAAGAAAGATGATTATTGTCTTGTCATATGAAGCCACTTTATTTGGAATACTTCATTCAAATGAAGGAACTAATTCTTAGAAACAGATTGGCAAATGGGAAGGAGTTCTTCAGAGAACAAAAGAATTAGGAGCAAATACTTCAATTTTTACTTATCAAATCACTTAAATATTCCAAAGAACTCAGTGCTCAAACAACCCCGGACAAATGATGGAAGGGAAGAATAATATTAACTTGCAATAGTACAACTCCTTAGAAAATAAGGGGATTATAGTATGCAGTACTCTGGGGTGTAATTAGAAAACAAAGACAAGAAATATAAAGAGAAACTTCCCAGTCAGTTACATATTTTAGTTACTCAGTAACCTCTGAAATGTAGAAATCCCACTTCAAGGATACTGAAAACCAAATGCATTTTTTTTAATAGAAAATGTACTTTAGAAGAGTGTCCTATATCAACAGGGAGAAAGATGGGATGATCTGAAAAGCCCATCTACTAGCAACACCTATGAATTTTTCCACACACTATTTAATTGTCAGATATTTTGTCAGACAAGCAACTATCCTGATAAAGAAACAAGATTTGTCAAGAGAATACTGAATAACTTACTCAGAATTCACACTGGTAGGCCCTTAGCAGTGTTGCCTGAAATCATCTCTATCCACCAATATTTCTGTTTAGCACATGCTCCTTGGCTAGTACTTATTTTGGACTGGCTTTAAAGTAAAAGATTAAAGGCATTGAGTATTGATAACTAAATTAAAAGGGCTGGCTGCCAATAGCTATAACAGTAAGTAAAGACTAAAGAGCATTGCCTGCTCTGTGTCCTCTTGACCACACAGAACAATCATTAAGAATTAAGTGCTGTGATTCATTCCCCCTCCTCCCTTTTCCCCAGGAGGCAATGCCTCACACATCACCAAGTATGCAGTACTCCGGGAACAAAGCCAAAAGGAGCAACTCGTTCTCTGAATGAGAACAGCTCAAAAATAGGTCTTACCCAAGACAGAGGGGCAGGGGGAGGGGAATAACAATATTTCCTGCTATTGCTTATAATGCAAGTTTTGTAAATGGAATGAAATTTGTATTAACCCATCTTTTTCTGGCTCTCTTAAATGAAGTTCAGGATTTTAGCTAAGAGGCTACTACAAAAATCTGTAATAAAATTATACTCTTTGTTTTATTCTTTACTTTTGCAATCATATATATATATATATATATATGTATAAGCTAGATTTATGTCTAGCCAGATCACGTTAAGTTACAGCAACTAATAATGTGTGAAGTTTTGAAGGAATGCCTCCCACCATTCCATATCCCTCCTTATCTTTTCCCACTAACATGTGCTCCTGGTAGACATAAACAAAAAAAACCCCACCAAACAGCTGCATGGTACATCTTACAAATATATATGCTTTATATACATACACCAGCCTATATGTGTGAGTTTATGCATAGACTTGCATTAACCCTTGTAGTTAAGCTGAAGAGCTAGTAATAATTGCAGTAATGATTTGAAAAAAATGTTTTACAAAAAACTAAAGTGTAACTAAAAATAATAGCTGAGAAACAGAGCCCCTTCTTTTGGCTTGAGCTTGCTGTCTGAGACTGGTTCTACTAAAATAAGGGCACTGACTTAATTGCAATTGAAAACAGGAACAAACTACAATAAAACTTATGTAATATTTGCCTCTCTTTAAGTTATTAAATTTATTCTTGGTAGAATGAAACACAACTGTTGATTGTCTCAGTTATGTTTTCAAAGGTTTCTCTCTCTTTTGCTTACAATCAACAGCTGAATCATTTCGAATACATGTTATTTTCTATTTAAAAACTACATTGTGATTTTTGATTTCTTTTTCTCTAGGCTTTCATTTCTAATGATGTTCAATATTATCACCACTTTCCTATTTACTCTGCTTGCAGATCAACCTTGATTTTCAGATAACCAGGACAACACTGTTGGTGCATGTGGTTTTTAAAATTAGTTCTTGGACTAATTGCTCTAGAGAGCAAAAAATGGGGATGATATCAGAATCATTCAAAAATCCTCCTGTTGATCTTATTTGGGTGTTTTTAGATGTCTACACTGATGACTACCAGGTAGAATAGGCTAAACACAAATGGTATTGAATTCAGTGGTATTATACTGATGATTCATTTAATAAGGCATGTTTAGCATTAAAAAAAAATTAAATCGTCTCCAGGCTGTGGCTGACATACGAGTGGCCAGATGACAGAAAAATCTACTCTCGCAGGTGAGAGCCACAGGAATACTGGGGAGGGCAGTCGAGGTTAGCAGAATTGAGCTGAGCAGCGACAAACAAGCTCTGAATCATTTCAAACTGTGGCTGAACTCCTCCTCCAGCATCCCCTCTCCAGAGGTCTGGCACCCTCTGAAAAGGCTTCAGTATGTGACAGATGAATCAGAGAGTATTCCTTGAGGGATTTCCACTGTTGCACGGCTCCTCTTTGTCTCTTGTTCCCTCTAGCGTAACACAGTACATGCAGTTGTCACGTTCAAATATTCAGACCCTGGATTTACACACAAATACAGATGCTTGCATCTGCATAATGAATACACCTCCAGTTTTAAGGGTATGCTCAGAATGACTCCAGTATTTAATGTCTGATTAAATTAGGAGGATGTGCATTGTGACTCTAAATAAACTTCATGGAACAGTTCTCAGATCAACAGTCTGTGAATTTTAACCAGTAGATACCAATGTCTTTCAGCTGTTCCAGTATTTTTTTTATTCTTTTTTAATACTCTACATACTGGAATAGGGAATGTCTTAGATATCTTTTAGTATGAAAAATGTATTACAGCAGACGCAAAAGTGGAATATTTTAACATTTTTTCTTGACTGAATAGTTTTCCTGATAACCGACTTTTAAATATCTCAGAAAAAAATGGACACTAAGTTTGCATTGCATTCACTGGAGGGGGAAAAAACCCCCCCTCATCCAGAAAGCAATAAATATTATTTTACAACAAGCATCTGAGGTAGGTCAGAACATTGGTAAGTGCTCATTTCTCTCTGTAATTTACAGGTAGACACTAAGGTAGATGTCTGAAGCTTGTATATCTACATTTTTGATGTCTGTTGTCAGAGAAATCAGTACAAACCCAAATGACAAATGCAAGTTAAAAAATGTACCTCTATGTTTGTCTTCTTCCCTTTTTCCCTAAACTTCATCAAGGAATCACAAAATCTCAGTGGTTGAACTTGGTGTGGACATCTGGAAATCCTTTAACACCTATTCTCAGAACAGCTAAAGCAGATTGCCCAGAGCTGTGTCCAGGTAGGTTGTGAATATCTCAAAGAACAGAGACTTCACAATCCCACTGTGCTTAAGCACTCTCAAAGTGAAAAAAAAAAAAATCTTATGAATAAGTGAAATTTCCAGTATTAAAATTTGAGTCTATTGTCTCTTGTCCTTTCACTGGGAACCACTGAGGTGAATCAGGCTCTCTCTTCTTTATAACCCTCCCATCCCAGAAATGGATAAGATCCACCTGAGCTTTCTTATCTCCAGGCTAAATAGGACAGATTCTGCAAGCCCTTAACAATCTTTGTGGTCTTTGCTGGACTTGCCTGGGTGAGTCCATGTCTCCTTCATACTGGGGAGACCAGCACTGGACAGATATAGCATTCCTGATGCATCTTTCCACTGCTCACCAGAGATGAAGGCAACTCCTTCGGACCTGCTGGCAATGCCCTGTCTAATGCAGTCCAGAAGGCTCTTGGTCTTCACTGCAAGGGATCTGGCTCAGGCACAATTTGCTGTCTATCAAAACTTCCTTATTCTGCAAGGCAGTTTTCCAGCCAGTCAGTCCGCAGCCTGTACAGATGCGTGGTGCTATTTTTCTTTGGCTGCAAAACTCTGTATTTTCCTTTGTTAAACTTCACAAGATTAATACTTCCATTCATTATAGCCATCAATAAGTCAATGAAACCAATTTTTTTAAAGTCATCCCAATGAATTGGAATGGCAAAATTGCTTCAAAGGGCAATTCATCCATCTATTGCACCAAGTAATGTCTGGGAGAAAGGAACACATCTCTCTCCACATCCGTGGCCAGTCACAGACTGGAGAGTATTTGATGTTTCCTATGTACTGAATATGTTTGCCTGTTTCACAAAAATTCACTCTTAATGCCTTATGCATTCTCATTTCAAAAAAAAAAAATGGATACTAAATTTCTTCTAAATATGGTTTTGATGGTGCTCAGCTCTTCTTTGATCCAGGTTTTCAAAATGCAAATGCTCATCCAATAGCAGTCTTCCCCCATCTGAGGCATGTCTTTTATTTGCTGTCTTATTTTAGTCTTTAGTTACTTTATCCACTGTGTCAAAAAGTTTTATTTTTAGTTGCAATAATTTAAAACTATTTCTGTAATATTTTATAAATTTCATGTGATAAATATTCACTATTCCTACATCCAGTCAAATTCAGTACCTTTAATATGTCTTGATTTTTTCACACACACCACATATATTAGGCCTGATTTTAAAGCTTTCCTAATAAAAACTATTTTTTCATGACACTTTAATCAGTTTTAAGAGTTCATGTCGTGGTAGCTTTCAGAAAAGAGAGAAAAGAACAGAAGTCAGTAAATTTAGATTTTTTTTTTCTAAAGAAAAAGCAGAAAAAGGGTTGTTTCTTATAATTTGCACTAGTCATTAAATAATGTTTGCACTGCCCTTGGCAGTTTAGAGTCCAATGACAGTTCATATATTAAAATCATAACATGAAACTCACTTGCAATTAAAGTATAGATTATTTTACAAAACTGTCTGGGGTCTTTAAAAAAAGAATTGAAGAATAAAGATATAGGTATGCTAGTTAAAGGAACAACATAGTCAAGTGGAAATTTATATATAGAGAAAAAAAGAGGAAATTATTGCAAAAACTCCATAGGTTTTGTAAAAACTTACAGCTAAAATGATAAATCCTGTTAATCATGAAAAGAAGCTCTGTTCCAAAGTACAATTTTATGATGGAATTGTATCATACCAGACTCCTTCTGGAGGTTTTGTTGTTGTTGTTGTTTTTTATTTTGTTTTTGGTTTTGGTTTTTTTTGCGCTTTTTTTCTTTTTTGTTTTCCCAAAAATATTGTCTGAAAGTAATTGTCACACAAATCACTCCATTAAGCCAGGTTCTGAAATTCCCATTCATTTTTCCATCTACTGAAGTGGCCTCCAATAACCCTTTCAAAAAATGACAGAGCTCCCCCTCTGGCATGCCCTCTCCAGAGCTGCGACTCCTTTTGAAGAGAGGTCAGCTGGTGCAAGATAGAACCGTAGAATGCCAAAAGCAGACTGTTGAGATGGGCCTATCATCTGAAGTCATGCATGCTATTCTCCACCTTTTTGTCACCTTCTCTTCTTCATTTTTTAAGGCTGTTGGGAACCAAAGTGGCCTCTGGCATAACTAAGGCATTCTTAGCAGCCACTTTACTGGGCTTAATTATTGCAGTGGTGCAGAAGGGCTGTGTATTTTGTTTTGTATTTTTACTGCCCTTGGTAGAATATTATTGAAGGACAAAGCAGACGATGTAATATATGTCACAACATATTACAGAACTTCTGTGAGGCCACATATATACTTTTTGAAGTAACTTCAAAAAGAACTTTGCACTTCAAAATGTAAATCTCTAAGAAAAAGATAAACCCAGCAAACATAACTAGAAAAGTACGGTGTTTGAGGATCTTACTGTGTCTTCAACTTTATTCCTGATACAGCATATTCCGCATTCTCACATCAAAAAAAAAAAAAAAAAAAAAAAAAAAAAAAAAAAACACCCCAAAAAAAAAAAACACCCCACCCAAAAAACAAAAAAAAAAAAAAAAAAAAAAAGCCAACCAATCCCAACAAAACAAAACCACTCACCTCAAAACTAAAAAAAAAAACCACAAACCAATATCCAAAACAAAAGCAAAGACAAACTGCTTCCAAAAATATTCCAAGTTAAAAAGCTTATGCCCTTAAGACCTGGTACCTACAGGTGTTTCCAACAACTCCTAAATTCATCCTTGATTTGAAGACACTGCAAGATTTTTTAAAAACCACCAATAACATTTTCACTACATTATTTTTCTCTTGTTCTTGCTTTCTTCATTGGTGTGAACTCTGCAGTGTTTTCCTTCCAAGTCTGTCATCAAGCAATCCACATAAAGACTTGCCTGTCATTGTTTCCACCTGAGCAGGACTGATTAGTGCATTTTGTTAGCCTTTTATTTTTTATGTCATAGGAACATAAGTTGATGCCAGAGAGAAAGGTTGTTGACTCCTGCTATTGCTGTGCTCCTTTGTTGAGAGTCTACAGGACAGCATGTTATTTTACTTGGACCAAAATGGCTTGGCTATACCACTCTAGAGTCAGATTAGGGACTGCAGTTTCACTGCTGATCACAGGTGCTCCGTGGCATGATGAGCAGGTGTATGGCTGCATCCTGAGGCTGCTGCTCTCCTCATAGCCACACACACAGCAGGTCACACTGCCGTGGGCAGTGGATGATTCTATTACTTCGAAATAACAATTCTTTTCGTGACACCCCTTTTTCTTTGAACTAGATATTGCAGCATCAATAACAAAGCAACTTTGAATTGTATCTGGAAGCCTGCAGCTTTCTGTAAAGGCTGTCTTTTCCCCTGATTAATGCAGCTTTTCTTCAGCACTCTATCTCTGAACCATTTGTCTGCTGTGTGTTTTCCTTCTCTAAACCAAAGCTGTCACTACAAAATGCAAAACTTCTAAGAATGGGAGCAGGAAGATTTAACCAACTTTGATTTCTAACCTAATTTCTGTCTGCCATGATCACGTATAGAATTTAACATTATCAACATGATTATAATGTATGTTTCCATTAGATTTCCTCTTAACAAATCTTCATTTAAATGGATGACTCCAATGTAAAATCCATGCTTCTGTATGAACTGTTTTTAGCTATTATTCTTGAAAAGAACAAGAAATTATATTTTGAAATTATAATCTCAGAGAGAAAAAAAATTTTCTGGATCTTCAGTCTTTATTTTGTGCACAGGACAACCTTCTTTTGCATCATCATTGCCTTCAGTTTAAATAAAAGTGTGATTTGGTTAAGTCCATAAGAAATGAAAATATAATAATTCATAGGAAAGTCTATGTTAAATAATATTTTTTTTCTTGATACTACTACTGTTAAGCTCAAACCAAATTCCTGATTGTTACTCTAGCAGAAAAGCAGAAAATCTGCTTTATGGTCAGAACAATTAATCATTAGTAAGGGCCAAAGAATCATCTCCTGTTTTAATCATGATGTCAAGAAAAATGTTTCCATTTATTCGGAAACATATCATAAGTGAGAAATTGCAGGATGCTTTGTTTTTCATTAAAGTTATTGATATTTTATCTCTGATTCTTCACAAAGTAGCACCAGTTATTTCATCCTTGTGCTCATCGGCATTAGAATCATTAAAGACAGTGAAAAGTAGTTAAATTTTCTAAGACCTGGATATTGATCCAATTAAAAAAAAAAATCTTCCCAGGTTTATTTTTATTAGATTTCTTACTAAGAAATAAAAGTGCAGGACCTACACAGCAGTTATTCTGTTCTCTACTAAGGCTGTCACTTCTGTGGACATATCATTCAGGGATGTCAGATTCAGCCCTTGCATTGTTTTGCCTATACAGACTCTGAATTGTAGACTAAATATACCTGTGCTGCACCTTTTTCCACCTAAGCTATTTTGGAAAGTCTGTGGGTGTCTTCTACATGATGTATTTTATTATATTTTGCCTAAAGTTAGACTTTACATTATCTATTATCTATACTGTATTTCTGTTCTCAGATAGTCACATTCAGTCTCCCTCTGCAGCCAAAAACTTCCAGGAAACTATTAATTTACCCACACATACTAGATAGTAAAAGGATGAGAGAAATCACTCACTGCTAGGGTTGGTATTTGCTCCATACAATTTAAATGTGATTCTCCATAACTACACTTCAGTGAGTCCAATTCCTTGTCTGTCTTTTTCATCCACAACTTGCCTAATCTGCAATTAAACCATGTCTCTATCACTCTACAGGAGTCTAGTCAACAACTGAAAACTAAACCCGTTTATCATATTTAATTAGGCAATTTAACCATGCTGATTTCAGGATTGTACTTCTTTCTGACTCACATTTGAAAACAAAACCCAGACTGTTTAGAAAGAAACTGTCACATTGAAAGGCAGCTGAAGGAGCTCTCTAAATCATAGTATCACTTTTTCCTGATACATCAGCTCTTGAGGAAATTTCTCCATCACTCTAGGAAGATAGGGACTGAGCAGATAAATTGTGATGTTGAAGTCCAGGAAACTGTGGAATTTGAATTATACAGCAAGCCAAGAGTGCTGAGAATTTAGCATAGAATCTACTTTTGTTGCCTTTCCCACATAAAGGTCTTTGGGCTTAGCTTAGGTTGAATGTAAAGAGATATTTTTTAAGAGTCATTAGTGAGGCAGTATAATTTTGGTATATACATTTTACATTTGAGGTTTGTTCATTTTGCAGTTTGTAGAACTGAAAGAAGATCAGAGGTGGTTATAACCTTGCATTGCATGTGGATAAACACACGGCTCACCCATCTCACCAGGAAAAGCCTGAAATTCTATGACTGAACATTAGGTAATAATGTTCTTAAAAATATTTTCAAAATTTAAAGCACTGACAAGGTATGGCACCTTCTAACCTCTCAAGTCTGCTCTTCCTATTCAGGAAGAACCAATGAAAAAGCAAAAAATATTGGAGTCAGGATAAATTCCTTGGAAGTAATTTACATCAGTCTGTATCTCAAAGAAGATATTCCTGGTAAATACTGATAAAGCAAACTTAGATATAATTTTAGGCAATTTCAAACAAGAAATGTAGTTGATTATCCAACATCAAACCTTCTTCTCATGAGTCAGTCTGTGAAGTTACAAAGCATTATTAAAGGCATATCGTTAGATAAAAAAAATAATACTTGTTAGAAGAAATGTAGGAAGTTCAATTTTTTTTTTCACCTTTGTTATAAAAAACATAATTTGTACTTTTGGAGAGTCATCTCAGTAAATTCAGTCACCAAATGGTTTTCTTTTGTTTAGGAGCTGTATGATTGACTGATTCTCAATAAGTGCAAAAAATAGCTGTAGGCAAACAACACTACTAAGCTTGCAGTGCACAGAAGTGAGCTGAAAAACAGATGCCAGCCCTCAGCTCTTCCTGTATAATTTGTACATGGCAACAATAGTAAATTGATTCCTTAAGCATATTTTCTAGCTTATTATTCACTGCAATCTTATTTCATGTGGCACTTCAAAATGTTCTTTTATACCTATGTTGCTAGAACAGGATATCAGCAGCTTTTTCCTAGTGCATAAAATTGAATGGCGGCTACTTAGAGGAGGCACCGTTAAAAATCTGAATTTGCCAGCAGTTAAAACCCAATTCTACACCTAGAACAGAAAAGCTATTATGGTATGCTGCTGTATTTAGAAGTGTTGGCAAGTCTTGATCTCTTAAGGGTGACTTCTGTTCATAATAAGAAGCAAAGAAACAGCGCAAGTGGGTAAGGTGGAATGAAAAATTTTATCAGAATTTAGGCTTCAAACAAGAAATTCCATTACATTTCAAAGGTAATTTCATTTTCTAAAATATTTTGTAGGCTCTCCTTATATCAGAAAATAGTTTGGAATCACATCTTTTTTTGTTTCTGTTTTGTGGAAGCAATCCCAGTGTTTGACATGAAGTACTTAATCCCACTGTTCAGCTTTAAAATGAACACCACTAACAATTCCTGACTATACAGTGCTCAAAGGGGATGAAAATCAAATGACTTAACATTCTAATTTTTTCCAGAATAAAATCCTGCTGCCTCAGGTGAAATCAAAATAAATTCCCAGTACTGCAAAGAGTATATGTGTGTTCTACCATACAGATGTGTCCTAATGGCACTGCATACAGTGCAGCATGTTGAGCATTCACTGCCCATCTTGTGCATTTGTTAAAATAGAATTTGTTAAAATATACCTGGCATTTCTGAGGTAGACTCAAAAGATTTGGAGTACAAAATTATTAAGTGCTGTGTCTTTTGTCACTGAAAAAAGTCTTGTATTTGATGGGATCAGTGAGCTGACTAGATTCCTGTATTGTTGCACATAGGCTGGATTTGCACGAACAATACAGTACTGATTATACCTCAAAACAACATTTACTTTCCTGTAGAAGATCGTCCCTCTTTATTTACTGAGCTGAGCACTTCATGGGCATTGCCTTGTGTAGCATGAAATAAAAGAGCTTGTACAGAAAAAGGCTGCTGATAAATGAAGAGACATGTATGCTGTAATATATTTTAATTATTTACCATTCATGCATTTAAAATGGTTGTCAGAAGCACACTTTTGTGAAGAATTAATACTAATGTTGTCAGTTACCATAGATAGCCTTTGGGAATGTAGTGACTAAGTTCTCCACTCCTGTGTTGTCCCAAATTGGAGCATGGATAGATGTTAGCTTGGTCAGTCACATTCAGGTGAGATTTTCATCCTAAAAGTTGAAATATCTGGATTTTTCTTAATATTTGAAATACTCAAAACTTGTATTTTTATCTAAGTAAAAAAATGTAAATAATAGAATCATAAAATCTTTGTTTATCAAAGGAATACAAAATATTCTTTAAAAGTCACAGCAATTGCAAATGAAAGGTAAAAATATAACTTCATTTTGTTTACTAAAAATGAGAAAACTTACTTGATGCTGTAATAGTGTGAGGTTACTGGAGATTAGCATCCTTGTAAAATTCAAAGGTTTTAAAATATATTTTTTCTTTTTTTGCTACAGCAACCTCTCTGGTATTAAAATACTAATCTATTACTCAAATGATGCGTTATTAAAATAATGTGTTTTTTTTTTTTACTTTGTCAATACAAGGTTTGTATTTGAAATGCAGCTAAAGAGAAATAGTTAAAATAGGAAATTTTCAAGAATTCAGAAAAAGTGTCCCTCCATGTCAGCCTGAACAGAGGTCATTCTACCCCTTTTGAAATGTAACTTCTGTTTCTAAGAATTTAGGATACAAAACTGGCACACAGAAATCCCACTAGCAGCACAACTCTGGAGCTTGGGTACCTGAAAAATGACACAAATCATAAGAAAGAAAATCCAGCCTCATTCACTTGATTTAGTAGATGAAACAAAGAACAGATTCCTAAGAGAAAACTCCAACTATATGAAGCCTTCATTCAGGCCAGTTCTCATGAGTACTGGCATGAATTAAATCAAGACAACATCTAAAAATTTGGCTTAGTAGGATTTGTAATTATATGAGCCAAGGTCTGGCTTTTCTGTCTCTTTGAATAATTTCAATCTTTCTACATGCTTTTGCATGTCTGTGTTTCTCTTCAGTACCAAATGTTTACAAATCTGTAGTAACATCCAAAATGTTAATCATTCTGCAAGTGTACTTTGGACTTAACTGATGGCAGGAGTGGTTGTTATTTTGGATATTTTGGGTCCTGGAAGAGAATGATGAATTTCAGTTTCATGAGTGACCTCGTGTAGAAATTCCATAGAGCAGTTCTGTGTACATAAGTAGATAGGAATAACAGTAACAATGTTTGTGACTCTGACCTTCATTGGTGTTAATCTGAAAGTCTGCATAGACAGGCATTTGAAATGTCGTAATTTGATGGCAAATATGATGGCAAATGCTTTTTGCAAGGTAAGACAAATATTTCCTTTTGTTATTCCTCTTCACGAAAGTGAGACTGATCCCCATGAAATGTTGAGCCCCATTGAGGAGATCTTTCAATTCCTTATATCTTAACAGCAAGTTGAATATTTCACAGTGTCTTTCTTACTTTTTATCTGGTAGATTAACTTATATCTTTTATTGACTTTCTCCCAGTTGTGGGTAGCCATCGAAAGATATAGATTTTCCTGTATTAAAATCAGGATGGACAGTGTAGAAGCCAACATTCCCTAAGCAGTCCTCAAGGATTTTGCACAGGTTTTTCCCTACTGCTGCTGCAACACTAAGCATATAGAAAATATCTCTCATGGGCTAATGCTCTGAATTTTTCTATTACTTCCCACCAAAAAAACCCAAGTGTGTGATAAGTTGTAAAATTATGCTGAAGTCAAGAGATACTCCCATGGCAAAACTAAAAGCTTAACACTTTATCAATTTCAATGTAGAGGTCTAAAAATCTGTTCTTTATATTACAAATAGGAAAATCTAAACTTAGAATCTTAGAAAGGAATACCACTTATAGAACTAGACTCCTCTTACTTGTAATATGAAGCTTTTATACACATCAATGATACCTAAAAACCCCATGGAGAAAATACTAACAGCCTGCACCCAATCATAATTGTTCTCTCACATTCTTAATTACTAAAAGTCCTAGTAATATTTTTAATTTTACAAAGGAAGAAGTTTCTCCTAGCAGCTTCTAAAAAGTAGAAGACACGATATTTTTAATGCAACTGTGTTCCTACCCAGCTGACTGTTAAATCCGATCATAAAAAAACATACACTGTTCATGAACTTTTGTTTCATAGCATTTACATTTCTTCCATGCATGCAAAGGAATTCCCAGTCCAATCTAAACGCTGATAATCTTCAGTTTGGAGATTGGGTTTATTTGAAGGACATCTAGATTTTAAAAAGTAATAAAGGTAAAAAAACAAAAGAAGAAACTTATTAAAACTAGCAAGCTGTCTGCCCAAAAAAATTGCAAATATAAACAGAGATGTTTCATCAACTGTACTTCTAGAAACCTCTAACTCTTTTTCTCTTGCAAATAGGTTGCTTCTTGGCCACATGATTTTTAACCATAAATGTAAGTAACTTGCAACACCAGCACATCCAACATCACCTCTGGTAAAATATATGGTAACACAAAGAGTAAAGCTAGGTAAATGAGCAAGTATGATCCCTGCTACAGAATTGTGACTGGTTGATTAACTGTGAATAGGAAAAAATTCAGGGGGAAAAAAAGGAAAATTATTATGGCCAAAATAAGATTATATCTATATGAATAAAGAATGAATGGCATTGATACAGGATCTTATACTAGATTCTGGGGTGTAAAATTCCGCAAAGTGCTGTGGGACTGAGACTGGGCTGATTATTATTTTTCAGTAGGAGATTTATCTAAAATTCATATAAAGGGAGGATCTTCACTATTGAGTCAATAGAGCATTGCAATCCAAGACACAGCTGATTTTGGAACACACTATTCATTTCTATTAAAACTGTCATTTAGAAGATCACCAATACAATGGAGATGTTTCAGAAGGTATTAGAGAAAATAATTAAAGGAATGAAAACAGACCTTCTGTGCAATTCAGGGAGTCCAACTTGCCTCATCAAAGGAAAAAATTAATGGGAAGGAAGGGACTTTACTACCTGTAAAGATCTATACAGGTATTTATCTTGCATTTTCCTATCCAGGAAACAAAGTTATAGTAAGATCCCATGACTGACAGTGATAGCATTGATGATAGACAAGTTTGCCTCAGAGTGTAGTTAAATTTTCCAACCAGTGTCTTTTAGAAGCATTTATGTAGTATTACTTTTGAGTCTCCCAACCTGATGATTTAAAATAATGCTTTTTAGAGCATTGTTTAATAACATGATGATCTTTTCCAAACTAATAACTTACAGAACAACTTAACTGATAATTAGTGCTTCTAATATTAGAGGGCAAATTAATTCACTGAATGATTCAAAGAAAATACAACCTAAGTGGAAAAAAACCCCAAAAAACAAAGAGCATCATAAACCCCTATTTCATGAACAGATCTGTGATTTAAACACATTTTTGCAAAAACTCTTAAATGAAGATTAATTTCTCTTTGGTCAAGAAGTAAGTTTCTTTATTTGTGAGTTCCCAGTTCTTTAAAAACGTAGTATCCATTCTAATTGCGTCATTTGGGAAGGTAATATGCTGAGTTAAAGACTTGTCTATTCAGGCTTTTTTTTTCTGTAGGATGTGGACTACAGATAAGTTGAACAGCAAAATCTCCTGTCTCTTGGGAAGTACTTGTTTGCTTATAAATGCCAGTACACTCACTGTAATCATGCACTAAAGCACCATATCTAAACCACGGAATGCTGGGTATATTTAACAGTTTCAATTCTGTTTGCTGGTTAAAGATTAAGAGACCAAAAGATGGCATCTATTAACGATACTGTATAAAGAAAAGAATCACTGCAGACTGAAGTAAGTCCCACTGGGGGCCTAACAAGCACCTGCCATTTTCACGTGGTGAGAGATCAATCAGTCTCTGTATGCAGCAAGATGATCTGCCAAAAGCTGAACCACAAGGGGAAGAGAAGAAAAATGATCAATTCCCCAAACTGTGTGCTCTGCAGTAATAAAACACTGCTCTCTAAACACTTACACTCTTTTTGCAATTGTGCTATCTTGGTCAAGATCAAAATTTGCAGTGAAACCCCACACTGATATACAGAAAAAAAAAAAAAGATATACAAAATGTTTTATAAAATGAATTCTCTTTTGTAGTGGTGTGGTTTTGGTTTTATCAATTTTATGCATGTATTTGTTCCTTGGTTTATATTATTTTTTATAAGTTGTAATGGTTTGTCCCATGTCACCCATGTTTAACCCTTCTTGGTTTTACCCCAACCCTAGTTATGTGTCAGTCACAAGTTATACAGCCCCTGGGTCTTGTCTATCACTTTGAAGCCTCTCCCAAAAGTCTAGAATGTTCCAGGGAGGGCCTCGAGGTATTGGACAAGACTCTGGCTGTCTCCCCACCTGAGTTATTGATTTGTTGTAATATGTGTCATTTACCTGCAGAGCCAT
>JBBMKD010000053.1:16751762-16794695 GCA_037834095.1 Argya squamiceps | reverse complement strand
TCCAGCCAGTTCTTCATCCACTGCATGGTCCATCCATCAAATCCATGTCTCTCCAGTTTGGAGACAAGGATGTCACACGGGGCAGTGTCAAACCCTTTGCATGTCCAGGTAGGCAATGTCAGTTGTTCTGCCCCTCTCCCCCAGTGCTGCAGCCCTGTCACAGAAGGTCACCAGGTTTGGCAGGTATGATTTCCTCTTTGTCTTTTCCAAGCCTCTATGTTGGCTCTTACCAATCACCTCTTTATTTTCCACGTGCCTTGGCACAGTTTCCCGGAGAATCTGCTCCATGATCTTGCCTGGCACAGGGGTGGGACTGACTGGTCTGTAGTTCCCCAGGTCTTCTGCTTTTCCCATTTTAAAAATGAGGATTATATTTCTGCTTTTTGATGATCATGAACTTCACCTTACTGCCACAATTTTTTCAACAATGATGGATAGCAGCTTAGACAGCTTTGTCTGCCAGCTCCCTCACGACACACAGACAAATCTCATCAGGTCCCATGGACTCATGCATATTCAGGTTCCTTGGATGTTATTGAACCCAACTCTTTCCTACAGAGGGCTGAGGGTCTTCATTCTCCCAGTCCCTGCATTTGCCTTTCTGAAATTGGGTGGTGTGGTTAGAGCACTTGCTGCTGAATACTGAGATATAGAAGTCATTGAGAACCTCAGCACTCTCTTTTTCCAGGGTAGTAAGGTCTCTCTTTTTCTTCTGGAGAGGGCCCAGAAGATTTATCATATATATGCAACACATCTATAGAAGCCCTTCTGTTATCCTTGCAAATAAGTGTGGTTCTGGGTTTTCTTTGTTTTTCTTTTTTCTTTTTTTTTTTTTTTGGGGGGGGGGTTGTTTTGTTTTGTTTTTTGTTTTGTTCAGATTTTTTTTAAGCTGAATAATACTGTAATGAAGATTTCCTTGAAAAGCCATATAAACCCTGCTGTGCAGCTATTTCACTCTTTACAACCTAGCTACAATACTCTTCTAAGCTATGGTGCCAAATTTTTATGCAATGCTCAGTTTCATGGCAGAAGTCTTTGCATGCATGCAGACATTTATATGGCAGATGTTTTGTGTGTGGTATTTTTTTGTTTTCCTTTCAAATATTGTATTATTTCTATGCATATTCCCTGTACTTTTTTAATTTTGTGAAGAGCTGACAAATATGCTCAGTACCTTCCAAAAGGTAAAATACAGACTGCTTTGTCAGCAACATCTGCAACACTTTGGGAGATGCTTCAAAATTTGTTTCATTTTAAAGTTCATTAATTTGAGGCATTTAAAATAAAAATGAATTATAAAATCATGCATTTCTGGCTTTCATTAAAATGTTTATATTGCAGAGAATGTGATTTTGTCCGTATCCTTTATTTCCTTCAAGTTCACCATTAAAAAGACAACTATTTTTTTGTTAGTGTTAGAGTTTTATTTTGTATGTTGAATCAAAAACAAATAAAAGCTTGGCACAAAACACACCATAAGAGGATGTTTTGACCCAGTTCAATTTTGATGTTCCTAAATGAAAAATAAAATATTACTTTTAGGGGATAGAGTAGGAGAGGATTTCTACATTACTAAGTATATGCATTGCTCTCATAAAAGCCAGATGACAACCCAATGAGAACAGTGTGACTATTTCAGCAATACAGGTAGAGACATTTTCACACTTCCTTGAGCAGAACAGCTGCATAGTATGCTACCAAAGAATTCTTGATTTGATTTTAACATCTGCCAGTGGTCTTATATTTTTATCTCTTATTAAGAAGGTCTAAGAGATTACTGATGAAACACAGACATTTGAGAAAGCATTCATACTATAATTAGAGGACCTTCTATCTAGCATTATTATTATACAACACACATTTATTCTTCAAGTCATACCATTGATTTCAGTAGAGTTAGTTACATCAAGAAAAAGACAAAAGAGAAAAGAGCAGTTCCCAAAAGAAAAACAAAGATGAAAGGTATGATATTTAACATAACAAAGCCTACTGAAAATCAGATGATTAAGTACAAGTATGCATTTAATGAAACGGAGGAGAAAGCAATGCTGCTCTCGGTGTCAAACTGTCTTCTGGAATGAGAGTAACAGGAGATGATTTGATTTAAAAACAAAGACATAAAATGTGACTATAAAAATAAAGCTAGGCATAAACTTAAATGTTTGAAAGCTTCCTCCCTCAAATGCATTTTGCAGCACTCCCCCAGCCTCCACTGAACATGTTTACTGCAGCACTATATGGGTGAATCTGAACCTCTGGACTGCCGGCAATAGCCAAGATATGCACAGCCTCTGTTGAGATTCCCTAATGGCTCCAAGTTTTTATTTTTCCACAAATAGCAACTTACTATGAAAAAATTTCAAAAGTCAGTAGAAAATTCTGCAATGATCACCATGATCACTTAGCAAGTAACATGAAAGGAGAAGGCAAGCCACCTAAAAGGTTAGGTGATAAACATCTAAACCTTTCCAATTCAATTTTTTAACTTGCATGTCTTTTAAAATTTATGTTATTAGATCTCTCTGAAGTTAGTATTAAATAAAAAATGTTCATTCATGTTCTAAACTGAGGCCCCTCTACTATTTCACACAAGTGATGAATTTAATGCACTTTGTCTTTACTTCAGAGGCAACTTTGGAATTCTTTGGTAAGTGCAAATGGGAAAGAATAGCAGTGTTGGCTGAAAAAAGCTAACTAGATATCCATCAGCAATTGTTGATGGCCCAAAGGCATTGGAACTATGTAATGAAGACAGACAGACTCCATAGCTTTTGGCTTAGAATAATTTAATCTGCAGTATTGCAATCAGAAGCTGACGTGGCTGAAAACTAACCTGGCAAAAAGTGATGCCTATTTTGCATCTCAGACATTTCCACAAGCACTTAGTGCCTGACCAAAACAGAGGTCAGACATTCAGAGTGAGGTGGGAGAACAGGAATGGGACAGCCTGGCTTTAGATCGGCTTAGAGTACCATAAAGCTGCACTGTCAGTTGAAAGAAAAGGTCTTATTGTGTATTGTTGCCGATTGATTTTACTGGCCCATCCTTGCCTGGCTTTATTTGGATCAAGGATCAGCCAGTTTTATTCACTTCCAACCTCGTCTCATCCCTGTAATGAGATTGCTAAAATCTAAGGAAAAACAGGATTTGCCCGAGCTTTGGGCTATCCCTTTCCTCTGACAACGTAAACTGAATTGTCTTTCTACATACCCCTTGCGTGCTCATATGCAAGTGACCTGGAGTAGTAGCTGAAAACCAAACCTCATGGGCAGGAGTTAACTAGAACAAAAAACTGGCAACTTTATCCTTAAGGTCTGCCCTCAAGGTAGAGAAACTTATGTGCAGACATAAAGTTATTGAGTATTTCTATTTCAGATGGTTAATGAAAATGTCGCTGGTATGTGTCTACCTTTCACAGATTTTCAATAACACTTAACAGCTTAATATCTTTTATGCTTTTGAAACCATTCTTAATAAAATACTGTTAGACTTTTCACAAGTCTGTCACTTCCTGGGCCACCTCGACCTAGATCAATACACTCCGGTTAAGTGTTATTATGCAGCGTTCACAAGTCCTCCATCAGTATCTTGTTGAAATGACAGTTTTCAATACGACAGGCCTTTCTGAATTAATTTTCAAGTATGGTTTTAAGAAATAATGTGTCAAATGTTATTATAAAAATCCCTGAACTAAAACACCTTTTTTATTTTCTTTATTCACCGTTTGGTTTTTTTTCAGTCCAAGAATTCTGGCTTGCTTTGCATGATTTAACAGAAATATTTGGGGATATTCTTAAAAATGGAAATGTTCCAAAATGGATATACACGTGCAACAACTTCAGCTTCTAACACCTGTGTCACAAACATTTTCATTGTGCAAAATGGTTGTGTAAAAAGTTTAGCATTTTAAATTCTTGGTGTTGATATGACATACCCGTTCCCAGCCTTCATAAGGTTACATTACATGCCCGCAAAAAAAGTTTTAAACTATATACCAAGTTCTGCACTAGTCTTGCCACATTTCTTCCTTGTTTGCATTATCAAATCTATTTTTCTTTGACACATACAAGGTATCCTATAGTCCTCTTCAGTTCAACCATACAGCACTCATCATCTACTGAACCCCTTCTTACAGTGTATTGTGCTACTTAGCTTAAGAAATTGCACAAGTAATCTCCAGGTTTGTTTCCTCAGATAGTCTTTCTTTGCAGTTACTTATTAAATGAAAATTGATTTTCCCATATTCTGCAAGACATCAGAACCTTCAGACAATATCAATCTATCATGCAGCATATATGGTCGGAGCAGACAGCACTGTCTCAAATTGTCTGACTTAGCAGATGAGGAATGAGATTTAGTTGCTTAACACAGACAGTAAGTGAACCAGCACCTTCTGCCTGACTTCCAGCTTTCACCCCACAAGGGCACCGGTCTATAGGTTCTGTGTTACAAATGCTCACCCTGTGCAAGATGCCATCAATACCCTTAAGTATCTGAATGCACTAAAATGATGAGTTGAGGAAATTAAATCACATTTAGAATGTCCATATGTTATGCTAAGAATTGTCAAAACATAAAAAGCCCCAATATTACCATAGCTAATAGGATCTGTTGCTTTTAGTCCATCTCAGTACTAATTCTTAATATGCTCATTTTTCAGACCAGTTACCATGCTATTTTAGTATTTGCAAAAGCTTATTTAAATGCAGATGGTGACCAAGGTGTTAAACAATAATCAAAAAAATCTAGTATCAGGCTCTTCACAAACACTCTTTGATGGATCTGCAAATATTCCAGGCAGATATCTGAACTATCCAATACTGGTGCAAATTTTCTATGTCCTGAGGCCCTGCATTTTTAAATTTAGGCTATTTTTTTTATTTTTGGGAAGATGAAAGAAAGTCCTAGCTCCATATAAAAACATAACTTTTACTGGTGTCCTGGAAAATTATGCAATTTAGAATAAATTTCAAATTAAAATATTTTCTGTTTATCAGGACCAACTTAACTATTTAGGCATTCCTTAAAATGCAGCTTTTAAAATCTTTGAACACTTGGAAGATTCTTAGATATCCACAATTTATTGCCTGGGTTCACACTATGATATAGTAGTCAATGAAATTGCCAAGTTTCAGATGTGATTCTATTTCAGAATTCTGGTTTCAAAGTATAGGAAAAAAAAAAGGTTTTGCTTGGTACTTCTACTGAAAACATAATTTATTCTGCAAACCCATGAAATAGATGATTGAAAATTATTATTATTATTTTTGCCTTGGGTAGAAACAGCTTTTGTTTACTTACTGAAAGTGACAGTTCAGAGCTCAAACTGATTAAAATGTAGCTCATTTTACAGCGCAGTAACTGCTTTTAAATATAGATTAATCTATATAAAAAGAAAAGCCGTAGTTCATAAGCACTGATCAAAAACTAGTTTTACCTCACTTAATCTGAAGCTGGCCTGTTTCTAAGTTAGCATAGTGAAATTGGACTGAATGCTAGAACAGCCAATATGAATATGAGTTAAGTAATAGGAATCCCGAAAGAAAAAATATCTCCAGAAGTCTTATCTATCTAAAAATTCTGTTCATTTGTTTGCACAGTAACTGCAATATCTTTGAAATAGCCCATGCAGAAGTGGGCATTCATATTATCTGTAACTCTAAAAAGACAAAAGAAATTAGTACATTATAATTGATTACAATCTGAAAATACATGCTCTAAAAGTGAAGAACAAAACGTAAGTTTACCAAATTTTTTGTAAGGATTTATTTAGATGTGAACAAATTATGATTTCACTTAGCATGCCATTTTACTACAAGTTTTTTTTGGTAAAATTTTGGTCTCTTTTGAGGCAGTGTGGATCGCTGAGTATCTTCTATTCTATTCTTCTCTAACACAAGAATTAGAAACATGATACTTAACTTTTCTGAGAATTACAAAATCCAACTCCCACACTACCTTCCTTGGAAATTAACAGAAAATAATCTAATTCCAACACCGTCAATGATGACATATTGTAGATTAAGATACCTCCCTAATCTACAAATTAGCATTTCTCCCAAATTTGCCCTAAACCAATTGATAATACCTTTTGTAAACCATGAGAGTAATGGAAATGGCTCGAAGGATTAAAATATCTTGTAAGCCATGGAAATAAATAGGTTGAATCTAGGTGTTGTAGTACACATCTACAGAGTGGCCATTGAAGCACATGGCTATAACACATAAAGAACTGGTATTTTCTCTCATAATTTATGTTAGTACTACTGAGAAGAACATCAGATTAATGCAAAACTATTAAAAGGTTCAGATAAATCACTGTACAACGACTAGGACTGATTCTATAGATATACTGTTACATTAGAATGAGATGTTAATTAAAGTAACCTAGTTCTGGCAGTTCATATATGTACAGTCACAGATGCAGGTATCATGACTTTTCGATCTCAATAATAACTGCCAAAGATATTATGCAGAAAGTGTTCTTGTTCTACCCTTTCTCAGTTTGGTGTGAATATATGAAAAGTAGAACACATCAGTGTTTTAACATATGAAAGTTATTAAATTTCAGACTAACTTTCAGTTATGTGGTGTGGTCTCAGAGAATCTTAAGCAAATATCAATTCCAGAAGCACACTACTGAGACCTGAGTTAGTTTTAGAGGATTTTGTGATGCATAATGCTTAGTGAAGCAATGGTCTCAGAGCCCACAAAACTGGCTGTCAGAAGGACTTAAGAATGCAAATGATTCTTAGTGGCAATAGAGGTTGTCTCAAACCAGATTTCTAGACAACCAACTAGATATTAATAGGGAATATATCTGAGCATGACCTGGAAGAGTTAATGATCTATTTCACCACAAACGTGTATTTGTGAGAGCTCTTTCTGCTGCTGTTAAAAGATCTTTCACAAAACAGTGGCAGTTGTGCCATCATGAACAGGGACAGACACGAAAAGAAAAGACAGAGAAGACATAGGGACTCAAATGGTGTAAGCTCATGGACTTTGAAACAAAGATAGTCCCATAGGCAAAGATCCTGATTCTCCAATAGTTGACTATAAACAATAAAAAATTCAGGATCCTAATCTCCTTCTTGTTTCTAAAAGCTAATACTTGGATTGGAGTGAGGGGATACACCAGCCTGCTGAAAAATGTTCTCTGTAATCTTGGTCCATATGTAGTATTCCTGTTACAATTCGGACATTGAAGGAACTCAGTAGATGACAGATCTATAGAGTGGACACTGAAGCACATGGTTGTGACATGTAAAGAGTTGGTATTGTTTTATCTGTTTTGTAAATTGATCACTTCTGACAAAGGGGAACGGTGAAAATTAATTTGGCATGGCATGCATGCAACATTTCACTGCCCCAATCCGGTGCTGCCTGAAAGCTTGTTTTGGTAGGTATTGTATCCTGGAATGACACAGAACTAGAACTGGCGGGATGTCAAAATACTTCCAAAACCAGCTTAACCAAATGAAGTCAGTTGAGCTGTAGAGATGTGAAATGCACATTTAGAAACACGCAGGGCTGGAATGTAGGTGAGGCTAAATACAGGAATACCAGTGTTATGTGAATACCTAACAATAGGAATATTACCAATAAGGACATTTATACATAACAGTATTTTTATTTCTAAGTTAATCTGAATTTCTAAACCTCTTAAAATGTTAAGTCAGGACTCCCAAATTCAGTGATGTATGCAGCTAAGAATTGTTAATCTTACTTTTACTGCTGGGGAAACTGAGGCAGAGAGGTTCAGTGACTTACCCAAGGCCACAGAGGGAGTCACTGTCAGAGCCAGGATTAGAGCTCAGGAGTTTCTGGCTCCCAGTTCCCAAGCTCAGACCACTAGACCATGGCCTCAGGATATTTCCAGCTGATCTTCAGTCTAAAAAAAAGTAAATTCTCAAGTACGTTACAAATATGTAACATATATATATATATGTATATTTATATGTGTATACATATATATATATATTTCTTTTTACCTGAATGTAATGGTATGAGTGAAAACACATTGCTTATAAGCCAGTGCTGAAAATCAAACCAGTATATTTTATCTCAGTTACCTTAATCATACATATATGTATGATAAAGCTCTGCTGAAAAAAATTATGATTTAAATTACAGCCAATACAAATAAGTATTGTATTTTTCAGAGTAAGGAACAAATTGCCTTTCCAACCCAGCCAGCATGTCATTTGTATTAATGGTGAGGCATGATAAGTTGCTCCATGTGTAAGTAAACTCTATTAAGAAAGTCAGGTCCCTTGGTGAAGCTAGATCCTTAGTAAATTTTACTAGCTAAGCACTGAGCTCCATGTCAGAGTAATTACACCTTTTATCCACTGTGAGCTCTTTCTTAGCTTCTCCATATTCCGTAATTTCCCACTTCAGCTAATTTAGCAGTAAAATCGCAGAGGTTTAAAAGGTTAGGTACCGAGGAACTGGCGCATGAATGTTCTGTTAAGCTCCGTGCATTGAAATCGCATTATGTAGAAGAAGGAATTAATTAAGTAACAATTAGGTAGTGATGGATCATTGACAACATATATACACTTGGGTGCTAAAAATTAATCTCCCCTGTAAAAACAACACATTGTGCATCTTCTTATCTATACACGAGCAAGTTTTACACTTGAAATATAAAATGTAAAGGCCCTTCAGCAACTTCTTTAAAAAGAAGAGGCATATCTTCTGGCACTATTCAAACTACAAAATATTTTAAAATAAACAGATAGATTAATTTTTAATAAATAATTGAGAAAGCAATGAGAATAGCAAAAGGAGAAGAAATTTTTAAGGGCAGGAGATTTTAAAGTGACTGTCAGGATATTTTTTATATGAAAGTACTCAGTATGTTAAAATTGCTAACCACTGTGTCATATTCTCTTGCTATCTTCTTTTACAAGTTGCCATATTGTTTCCTTGTATTGACAGTCAGCCTCTTAATACATACATTGGCAGTTAGCCCAGTCGGTCCTCAGTTCTAAAAGCCTCTTAGCAGATGAAAAATCTTTGGTTCATTCACACCTTGTAGAAAGACCAACAGGGCAGAAGTGACATCCAGATCCATTTAGAGTACAGTTTGAGTCTGATTTTCCTTTGCCTTGCACCTTGTGTAGTCATTTATAGCTTTGCAAAGTGAGCACAAAATGGATATGAAACACTGCTACTTATCTGAGGAGAGAATTTTGATTTGGTTGCATTATTTCCAGAGGTGAGCACAAAAAGTGCCAGCCAGTTGAAAAATCTGGCTCTGCATAGAATGTGTAAACAATTTTGACACAAAATATAAAGTAAAAAGCAGCAATCCTTTCCAAACATTTTACAGAAATTACACTTTTGTTTTACAGCTATGAACATGATCACTTGCTGTTTGCTTGGAATTTTCTTAGAAAAAATATTAAAAGCTTAACTCATCTACAGAAAAGAAATTCTATGTCTTCCTTTCTTTTTATGAACCATATTTAACTATGAGTCCTAAAGTATAGTCCTAAAGTATATTCACACTTAAAAGGGAGCTCATGTCATCTATAAGATCTTTACAAGCCCTAACATTCCACATGCTGCTTCTAAGCCCAGTACTTAAAAAGTTGCATTTCCACAAAACCTCCTGGAATCAATATGAAAAGCTGGTATTAGCACAACAGCTGGTCTCAGTCCATCAGAGTTCAACACTGTTCTGACTTTAGTAAGGGTGACAAATTACTGTCAGCATTTACCAAACAGTGATATCTCTGCCACACAATCTACTATCAGTATGATAACTCAAGACCTACTGCCAAAAATATCTTTAAGACACAAGCTATATCAGCAGGAAAGGGCTGCTGATATTAGATTAATGAATCTGTTTTAATAAAATTGACAGTTAAAAAATGAAGGACCTAATCTGGCAGTTGCTGGAGATGTGGTCAAAAAATTATTTCTACTTAAGAACAGGATATAGGAACTAATTCAGTATGTCTGGACATTTTTTTCATCATATTACCTGGTAGTTATTTTTCTGGCCCTTCCCAGACAGAAGTCCTTTGTAGTACACTTAAATACTTAAATAAAGGCATGATAGTGAGTGGCAATTCATGTGTGTTGATTAGGAGCAAAAATAGCATTATGCAGTAGCAGCTGTTGATCTGAGAGTATTGCAACAGTAAATAATGCTTCTTTGTGTTTCTGTTGGATTTTTTTTTCTTTTACTCACAGTCATGCATTCCATGGAGTCATCTTATGACAGTTTCCAAATCTACTACCATGATCCAAAGCTTACTCTTCAACCAAGTACCTAAAGAACATTTTTTTTTTTAATTATTAATTCGTTACTAATACTGAATTATAGGCTAGAGTTAATTGCAGGGGTTTTTATCTGTTTTACTTCTTGTCTTTTTTCCCTCTCCCCTTTCTGCATTAAGAGCTTCTGTAAGCATTCTGACTTGCTATTCTGGCTTGACTGGAAAGTACTGCGTGTTTGTTGTGCGTCTGCATGTGTGATACCAACTGTTGAAGGCTGCTTGATGTTAGATGAGGGCTTATGCTCAGAGTTGTTCTACAGTTGTCTCTCTGGCAAAATCTTTCCTTACCAATGACAATGATGAATCTGTGTGGGGAGAGTCTGTTTTACAATATTACACTTGCCGTGGTCTTAATTTTACTGATGGGGCATGATTATGATTTCATTTACATTAATCAAATTCATGAGTCATTTCATTCATGTCAATAGCATTCAAGAGCTATAGAAACAAGTAAGATTTCAGAATCAGGCTTCTGGTGTTTAATCTGAAAGCATATCTGAATCATTCATTAAAGACAGAAAGGACAGATCCTCTGCTTACTTTGCATTACTCAGTCATGCCATTAGCATTAAACATCAAATAAAGAGCTAAAATGACACCTGGCAATGTGTCACAGTACATGGATTTTCTGTTTACCTCAGATACAGAAAATACCCCTGAATTAACAAGATTTAAGAATATATTTCAAGTATGACAAAGTTGTGGTATTAGATCTCCTTGGCCTTGAATGTTGGCATTAATGTTTAAAAAACTTTTCCTTCCCTTTTTTTTTAATGTCACTCTTACATAACTTGAACACAAAAGATTTACATAACTTGAATGCAAAAGATCTAAAGGCAAACTATAATTAAGTAAGACCTCAGAGATGAGTTAAGTTTTATAGCCCTGTCCATAAGGAATATTATATTTGGTAAATACAGAAAGATAAAAACAGTGATCACAGTTCATAAAATTTGTTTTGTAGGTATCTTACATAAAGCATTACTGTATCTTCCTTTTTAAAAAAGTGAAAATCATTTTAATTTTCTAAATACAGGCATTCTACAACAATAAAAGGTTTTATACTGCTACCTGTCTCCTGCTCAGACAGAAAAATTGTGCAGGAGATGATGGGCATTAATTTAGTCCTCACTGGTAAGTACTTTTAAGACTAAATATTCTTGAAATTGCACTTATTTAAATTACACTCAAGCTCCCTGTAAATCTAAAAAAAGATTATAAGGTGGGGAAATAATTTCAAGAGGCCTAGCAAGCTATCAGAAAATTGCTCTGTTATATCTCTTCAGATTTTTTCCATTTTTTAAGTCAAAGAATGGCTGGCATTTGAGAACATTTACTGGAAATCTGTTTGATACATTATGGGCCCTAGAAACTATTACTGTCCTATATACTTTCAGCTTCACTACAAGCATATGCCTCAAGACACCTAATCAGAGAATTGAGGGATTTATCCACAAACCACGGCCAAAGGAATCTGGGAAAAGGGATCCTTTGCTATATTTTCTGTAGATCTCACTGAAAACTACAGATCTATCTGTGCAACTTGTTTTTCCAGTATGGTTGGAATTGCAAAAACATTTTCTTCAGAACTCCCCAGTGAAAGCTTTCTTTTCACCCTGTTAGACCACACATTGAGTTTTACACCCTACACTACCGCAGCATAAAAAAGTTTGTGTATGTTGAAACAATAAGATACTGTCTTCAGGCTGGATACAAATGTTAATTAAGCCACTAATGTCTTATAAGAAAACCTTGATATAATATCTACTCTTAGTAACCATGGGAATTACACATTTTCCTTTGTTGTCTTTTCCAATGTTGTATTTTGTGATAGTATTGCTGTATATTTCAGCATGCACATTTGGGCACACAGATTAATTATGAGGCAATAAACTTTACATAAAAGTGCTGAAAACCAATTAAAAATCTCACTTGTTGTTTTCCAACAAACTAAAGTGAATAAGAAATTGAAGAAGTATAGAACAGAGGAGTGACCTACCGTGGTTGTCTTTATCCGTCCTCCTGGTTGTGTACAGGTCCAGCCTGATTTATTGATTAGCAAATCACAGCCTTCTCCTTCTAAACACGGAAGCATTTCACACCACTGTTTTGTTTTGATAATTCGTGCTACGAAACAGAAAAGGAAGAAGGAAAAACAAAACCAAAAACAATTGGCAGGAGAATTCACATTTCACTTATCTCTAAACACATTCTCATTTGAGTTGTCTATTTTCATTATTTGATAATTCAGCAATAGTTTTTAATGTAGACAGCCCTAGGCAATTTACAAAATTATTTACAACACCTGCTGTGCAGACAAATTTAATTTCAAACTTAAAAATCAACAAAAAAACCCAAAAGACCGCTTTACTATAAATCAAAAGAACAGAGAAAATTTTAGCTATTTTTCTAACTTCATGCTCCTTCCACTCAAGGAAATATTGTTGGGGGTGGACTAAAATTTAAAGAGTTACTATCCTAACTAATCATTTCGGTGTCCCACATCTGGGATCCATTGTGTAAGACTCTCTCCAAACCCGAGCAGACCATCCTTATCCTGAAGTGCTTCAATGTAAATAGACACGAGATATGCAGGGGAAAGAGAAAAGCTACAATAAACAGTTAGAGGGATCAGTATAATGACAGCTATTGTGAAACTCTGTGATACTTGCAATGGTAGGGGTTTAGTCAAGGGCAGAAACCAGGAACATAAGAAGGATAGGTGTTGAGTGAAGCAAAGGTTGAGAAATTATGGAGAAGACAATAAACTGAGGAAAAGACAGGAGCAAAGAGCCTATTACTACAAGGGGAAAGAAGTCTAGTTAGGAAGGTTTCTAACAGAAAGCTGGTGTTATATGTGTTTTGTGTCTACTCAATGCTTGTGTCTCTGGCAAGCTCGCTCTGCAAATTTCCACAAGGTCATACACAGCATGTAGTCTTGGAACAATAGAGCCCTGACTGCAATAAAGTAAAAGCAAAGGAGTTGTAAGGAATTTTTTTTCCTCAAGGTAGGGAGCGAAGGGGCTTTAAAACCTCTAGACTTCTTTCTGGACTGTAGTGCTACTTCTTTTGAGGGCACCTTTGTAGTATCTGGGTTCCTTCTCATCAAAGAATAGCAAACAATATTACTAATATCTGGTATTCCATTATTCTTTCACTCTTCACTGAAGACATTGTAGAGTGGAGTGTTTAGGATACTTTTTCATAAAATACATATACAGAGAGACACTCACTTGCATGGTGCCATATACTCATGCTAAACAAGGTAAGGTCTCCCAGACTAACTTCTGCTCAAACTGTAAGGCTTGCAGTTTGCAGAAAATGGTCCTCAGCTCCTCCACGGATCATTTCACCAATTCTTGGCTGGACTATAAGAAAATTTTACCACTGCAATTTATGCATAAGTGTCCTAGGATTCAAGGCCAGAACTTGAGGGACATGGAGGGGCCTTTCTCTATGTTGATGTGTGACACCAATGCACATAACACACCTTCAATAATCATAAACCCAGCAAAAAGAGAACTATAGGAGAAATACTTAGTGAAATAAGAGTACAAGAAGCTTATGCTGTACCAAATTAATTTGGGATCCAAGGAGACTAAAAACAGGCATTTATTCCAGTGGCAGCTGCAGCTTTATGCTCACCTGAACGTGTGATTTAGCCTGACTTCTCCTGTGTTGAACTGCTTAAGAATACAATTCCCAATGCCACTGGATCATGGCAAGAAATAGAAGTGCAATTTAAAGTCTTTTAATAAAATGCTTTCCAATATTTTGAAACAAAATAACTTGTGTCGTCAACTCTGGTATAGTTGTTGGTAAGCTCTAGCAATATAACAAAACCTAATTTCTTTCACTGGAAGCTCAATCTGAAATTCATAATAATATTTTAATTATAAAACCTCTTTAGTGCCTAACTGTCTACATAAGAATTTGCACTGTTCATTAGGCAATATATAAATCAATGGTGAAATTACTCATAAGGACAATTTTTTCAAGCAACTCTGCTAATTTGTATAAGCACATAATACACAGAAATGTGGATTCTACTTGGGTGTTGCTTTAAATTTGCTTGCTTTTAAGTGTTTGCAATTTTGTAGTGGAGATTTTTACACAGCTGCATGTAAACGATGTATATTTAGAACTTATCTATTTTGTTTACATATTTCTCTTCTAGGAGGAAAAATATGATTAATAGTGATGTTCACCAACGAGGTGAAAAGGTGGCAACCTGTGTAGCCAATCTTTTGTCTTCTGATCAAAGTGTATATAAGATAGAGTCAGAAAATTAAAATAGGACTTTCCTGCCTAACCTTCTACTGTCTGCCTCGTCATTTGTGTGTCCAAAAGTGCAAGACTTGGGCACCAGATGTACTGCTCTACAGACAACTAGATCATATCAGTTTTTGAGAATAACTCCCCCTCTGTAACAGATAATAGCCTCATCTTTTTAAGTGAAGGCATGCATCCAGCTACAGGCTTAACAGAAAAAGCTCAGTAAAATGTTCACACCAAGTCTGACCTACTTGCATGTGTATCTTTCTTAATTCACAGTATCAAAATGGCTATGTCTACAAATGTTTCAACAATATGAAGGATCATTGAAAGACTGAATAGTAAGCTAAACTCAGAAATATCCACTAGATTGTCTTTACTATCTCAGCTAGGAGGTTTTCCTGGAAATATGACACAAAGTAATCTTATTAAAAAAAAGTATCTCAGAATTACTCTCAGTGTTTGCTTGGTTGTTATTGGTATTATCACAAATCCATGGGGTTCTTGCTCTGGGTATTAGCTATATACGCACAAGTTTGAAACACACCAAGGGTATTCTAGAAAACATAAAGTCGAAAACATTTCTGTGCTGTGTATAGACCAGCTCATGCATTGAAGCCTTGAGAATCAGAACTTCTTTTGTAGGGAAAAGGTTAGCCAGCTCACATGGTTTAAAGCCAATCAGTATCAAAACTCTGCATCCTCAGCTTCCACACCCTCTTCCAATCCTGCTTCCCACTGGGATCTCTTCCCCATTACTGGTCCCCTTTAATTCTGCTTCTCCACCCACTCATGGCTTTGCTTCAGGAGCCTCACCAACCCATAGGCCCTCACACACAGTGCCACGAGGGAGGCCCTGTTCTTGTCTGCAGGACTTCAGATATTTTTGCATTTTCACTTTTTGGTTTGCACATTATATCAGAGTATGAGAGTGAAGCTCAATGTATAATATAGGAAGGGAGCAAAATGTACAACAATTTTTATCATCATAATATCAAAGAATTTTCATCAGTAATTGAAGGTGAGTTACACTAGTCAAAGCAAAGGAATATAGTGTATTTCCTGAGGCAATGTAGTTGCCTTTTTACTGTGTATATTCACCAGGGGTGTAATTCAGCCCTCTGCAGACAAGAGAGCAAAAAGCCTATCAGCTTCTTCAAATCCACTCCAAGCTCCATTATAAAGAATTAAGTGGCACTTAAATGATACACAGGCTTTGTACAGAGCTTCTGCAAAGAACTGAATTTCAGCTGTAGAATCTGTGCTAACACTACCTTGCATTTCCTAAGAAGGGCTGTGCCTCTTCACTTAAACTGGAGTTAATAGGAACTGACATTGCTCAGCACATGGTAGAATTGCTTTCCTGGGTAGCGCCATTTGACCTGGAGAACAAACGGATTCTATCCAAGGGGTTTTTATGCAAACAGTTTTGAGGCGTTGGATGCAAGCAGATGTTGTATCAACATAATGACAAACTACCCACCAACATGACCTTAACTGTTTTGTAAGACAGAGAAACTTGTAATCAAGTTCCAGTTATTAGTAGAAAAAGTCTCCATTCATGATCAGCATATTCTAAGTCAAGACTGCTCAACTGAGTAGAGTTTCAGAATGCCACAGATTGTTTTCTGCTAAACACTGCAACTAGATAAGCTTTGTCAATAAGACTCTTACCTGGTTTAATATGATATATATATTTCCTGTGGAAAATCAGGTTTGTTTTCTAGATATTCTTTTCCCAAATTCACCCTGCACTGAGGGAATTATCAATCTCTGCATCTCTAGACAATCTTTTAACTGAAAATCAACAGTTTGTAAAAGCAAAAAACTGGGATAAGTCTTGCTCAGCAGCAGTAAATGCAAAAACTTACAGCCATCTAAAATATGATAAATTAAAACACTCAGACTGTTACAGCTTGTTGTCTCTTTTTTAATGTTGGGGAATGAATTAGGAAACAAAAGTAAAAACATACTTTTTTGTTTTAGAAAACAAAAGTAAAAACATACTTTATTTTCACTGAATAAGAATATTGATTGAAACGGCATTCGAATACTGACACATGATTTCAGAATACATTATGCTTCTACGCATAAAAGGTGGTGTGCAAAATGAATATTTATAAGTTTTTATGTATTTATAAAGTATAATCTAAATCATGATCCATGAGCCTAAATAAACCAAAAAAGTAGCAGAGAAGATACAGTGAAGTAGGAGAGGAGTTAGGGAAAATTTATCCCAAGCAGAACAAAACATTTTGAAATATACTTCCTAAACGAAAACTTAGTTCATCTATACTTTTTAAAGAGTGATGTTTTTCTTCACATTATATATTTTCAATGGTAATTTTTAGCATTTAATGCAAGCTGTAACATACTCATTGGAGAAAATATTTCCTCTTAGACTTTCATGGATTATACCACTGTGGTTTTCCTTGAACTTTGAAGAAAACTGATCAACATAGCAGATTCCCAAGGTTCAAAAATGCCTTTGGGTTCACCACTTTAGAAGTACATAGACAAACACATTCATCTTAGTGTACGTCACTTGCCCTATTAACACTGAATATGACCACATCTTTTATAATTATTCACCTCCAAATGATCCCAACTGGTTTCATCATCCCACTCATCTCCCAGTCTTTTTAAAATTTTATCTGGTATTTTTCCTTTTTGCATTTTTTTCAACTCTAGCTTTCTGCTCTGACCACTTCCCTCCTCTGCCTGATTCAGTACAGATACACTACCTACCTATCTAAGATCCCCAAACATCTTGCAGAACCTGCTGTGTTTAGCTAGTTTTACCTATGACTGGTAAATGCTGTTCATTCTCCCCAATGTGCACTGAGGTTAATCATCTTGACTGAAGTCACACAAGGATTTCTTGCATGGCTGGAAACAAACCCTCTGAATTCTTAGTAATCACTACACTGGAGACCTTTCTGTGTCCCTTCTTCCTTCAAAGAGAGAGTGTACTTTAATATGTATATTTAAAAAAATAAACAACAATAAAAATATGCAAAATAATATGCTTTCAAAAACATGTATCAGTTAAATTGCAGCGGCAGCAAAGAGGCCATCAGAAAGACAAACTGAATCTTACCTCTCAAAGAAACTGCAATCATGAACTGTCTTTAGAGCAGCAATTTGATTGCAATAGTGTAAAAGCCCCAAATGTCAATCTATTTTACAACAAGGAAATACCACAAAGCTTGGATACCTTTTATAGCAGTCATTCTGCTTCCCTAAAAAGAATCGAAGCACTGCTAATTCACAAAGGGTTAGATTGTCTCAATTATTTATAAGGCATCTAGACCAAAGACTATTTAGTTCTAAGAACAGCAATATAGCAATGTCTAGACACCTATTTTATCATTTAGCTCTTGCTGTCCAGACTGGGAGGGATGCTTGAGCTGAGGTTGAGAAATATATGGGAAAAAGTGATCTCCTGTGGGCTACAGAGAAGCTACAAATTGAGACCAGGTAACTAGATCATGAGTAAAAGATTGAATGACAGGGCAGAGGCTTTTCCTGCAGCTCATCCAATCATAGTTCCACTGAGGGATAAATCTTATAAATCTCCCTGGGTTGAGAAAATACCATCAATGTTCACCTGTACCCCAAAAAAGAATGAAAATCTGGCTTTATCAGAAATGATGCAGATTGCACCTTGTACAACATGTATTTAGGAAGAGCAGGATAATACCTAGGAGACAATCTCCAAATTATGCAGTCATTCACATTATCCCAAATAAAGACTCCCTAAGGGACACCACTGCCTCTTACATGAGTGGTCCCTAGGAATTTAGTGAATTAGCTGGCATAAGAAGCTGTTGGATTAAACTGAGTTGAATGCACAAAATTTAGTAAACCAGTGATGCAAAAACTACTTTAAAATACATTGGAAAAGTAAACCCAAATTTAAACAACTGCATTTAGAAAGGCAACCATGTTTTTGTTCAGTTTTATGACACACTTACTGTTTTGCTGTATCTTCATAAGACTGAAATAAATATATACTGACAGCTTAAAAATAATCGCACAAAGAAAACCTGAAGTATAATCCAGGTACTAGGAGCACTCATGAAATTCAACAGCTCTTATCTTTTTTCCTGTTTGTGTCTCCAAATAGAAGAATTTCCTCATTATGATCTTCCAAACAATAAATAAATAAACAATGAAAAGCATATGAGACTAAATGCAGAGGAACATGATACCTGACTTTTTGTAGTGTAGAAACTAGAACGTATTTTTCTGGTCTCTCTTTTTTCAGTTCTTTGACAACTTTAATACTATGTGACTCACTGATATAGAGATAGGTACTTTACATTATCCTACATCCAGATGGTCAAATATTTGTATGACAAAAGCATTATCCTAACATGGAAAGTGTCCTACAAATCAGCTTCACCATCAACTCATGTCTGTTTCCATTTTAGTTTTCAAGGGCCAGTATTTTGTTTCTAATTGCTCTCATTTGAGATTGTAATATATCTCTGCATTTGTTCTCAACTCCTCAGCCCCTCACTGGCAAATAGTATTCTCACTGGCAAAATTGCTTACTTGGAAAAGTAATGCAGCAAATATAGCACATATTTTCCAACTGCCTACAAAGCAGTCGAACAGAAACAAAAAAAACCAAACAAAAACCCCATTTATTAAATAACAACTATCCTGACAGTTATAATAAATCATGAATACTGATAAAATGTACATGTTGAATTTTATTTAGGGACAGTACATGTGCTTCTAGTCTCTTCAAAAATAGTGTTTTCTAACTAAATATTAAAATGTCAGTGCTTTGAATAGGCAACCTGGCTTACAACTTTGCCCAGGATTTCAGCATGTCTGAATATCCATAGATGTGCATATTCAATGATTTTCAATCTATGAATGATCTTGCTGCTTCATTGTCTGTGAGTAGTTAGCATTTGCTCTCATAAGAGATGCTAATGCAACACATACCCCTAGAGAAAGCCTTTGTCAGGACTCAGTGTTTTCTGTTTCTGTCCCCTGCTGTTCTGCTCTGCTGTATTCAATTAGTGTGCTGTAAGCAAAGTAAAAATTACTAAAAATCTGATCAGTGATATGCCAGCAAAGAACCCTTCAGAGATCAGGTTTTCGTCACATTTCACTTTGCTGCCAGCACATTGAGGACAGCAAATTTCAGTGGCGAGGACTCTCCAGTGTAGTGGAGCAATTTCAGATGCAAAGAAGAGAATTTGAAGATCATGGCAAAGAATAGACAAGAAGGGTTAAAATGGGAAGCAGTGGAAAAACAGAAACTAGGGGGGAAAAAAAAGAAAAAGAAAAAAAAGAAAAAGAAAAAAAAGAAAAAAAAGAAAAAACCAAACAAACAAAAAAAGAAGAAAGGAAGAAAAAGAGGACAAATTCCAGCTATATGTAGTAGCTACTGAAGCTAATGGGCAAGGTCAAAAACTTGAGCAACTTGTTCAATGGAGTCAGTACGACAATGTAGGTAGGTAAGTGAAGGCAAAAGACCAGAACATATTGGATTTTCTTCTCTTAAGTACAGCAGTTTCAGACCTCCTTATGACATGAGCAGAGAAATGCAATGGAAGATCAGGTTCATTATGGTTAAAAGTCAAGTGAGAATGGACCAGATACTCACTGCTATCCCTATGTTGTGCAAAGAAGTCTGGGCAAGTGTGGAAGAGGGAGAAGGACCCTGAGAACTCTCCTAGGTATGAAACACGTGAACGTACAAAAGTAACCACTGAATATACCGAGCAAGAATTTTAAAGAAGATGCCACAGTAATATTTAAACTTGCTCTAGGTGGCATGGTCAGATTTTCAGTGCCATGGGAAGAAGCTGGGAATAAAAAATTAAGAGTCTGGAGTGAAGGAAGGGTGGCAGGAAGGTATAAATCAACGTCACAAAAAAACATTTAAACACAGACTGAACCTCAGAGCATAAATACTCATGGTTGTGGGTAACGAATAACTGGACACTTCACCTGTCTGCAGGTGTCTTCACATTTGACAGCACAGTATCTGATTCTGTGCTCACAAAACACACACTATAATTATAGCCAAGGATCAAGGTCCTTGAGACTCTAGCTGTAGAGAGTTCATGTACCCAGTCTTACTGGGTACCTCTGCACATGCCTAGTAAGGACAATAGAAAAAGAAAGAAAAAGAAAAAAAAAACAAACCAGAAAACAATAAGCACTCTCCATTTGACAGTAGCTTTTGCATAGGCAAAGCAATGAGAATCAGAATGTGATGTTTCATGTGCCTGAGGACAGAAGTTCGTTAGTGTTTAATCTTTTGACAGCTATTTCTGGGAATTTTAGCTAATGTTCTTCCCGTGTATTCAAAGGACAGGCATTTAGCTGAGTGGTTCTGCTGTGGCCCTCATTGCTTTCAGTACTTTCCAAGTCTGGTGTCAGCATGTGTATTGCTTCTGTGACATAGTGGTGACATTTTATTGTGCACTGAAAGAGATAATAATTCAGCTGTTCTCAAGTACAATGGGCTTCCTTTGTCAACAACCAGAGAAATGGGAAACTCTGCCCTCCTTTTGTCACGTATGCATGAACAGAACATGGAAGCACATTGAATTGAAATGAGCTCGATGACTAGCATGGAAACAGACTAAGCTGTTGCTGTGAGAAAAATTAAAAGTATTAGAAAAGGGAACTCAGCAATGAAGCCGTACTTATCTCCTACCCGCAGTGCTTTCCCCCTATTCCACATGACTAGATGCTGTATTACAGTAAACAGTATGTTTTTGGGTAAACCTGCAACTTTTTGCTTATATCAAATATTAAAAATAAGCAAGAATTATACTGGGGATTTTGACACAAATCAATGTTTTAACAATTAAGATTAAAGAAAAAAGAAACTAATAAAACTAGTGAAGCAGGTGAAAACAAAGAAAAAGAGAGCCATTTTTATGTTGTCATTTTTCATAGTGAGAATACAACTAATATAAGCACTTATGATTCTTTTGAAACTTGTGTCAGTGTCCCAGGAAACTTGCCATAGGAAACTGATGTGGAGCATTAGAGCTTGGAAACTGGCTTTTCCTTATGAACTTCAGCTTACTAACCAGTGTTTGACCAACAGAGGAACAAAAGTGTAAAAATAGAGCAAAGATGTTAGTTTACATAACATGCATTGTATTGGTACACTGTCCATGGGGGAACCCTGTTACAGGTGAATGTGCTATATCTCAACTGCACAGTCAATCACGCATCTTGTCAGACAGAAGTTTGATATTATGGCTGTTCAGAGTATGATTTTTGACTGAAAGGTTAGGTCATGTGAATTTTTTAAGGTAGCTTTTAATCTATACAGAAATATTACTGTTCCTTACCCCAAAATTTCATGATCTTACACAATTTTCCTAATTTTGTACTTAATTTGGGCAATTGTTTGTCTTGTTACTTAGTCAAGCTTTCTCTGAAGGTACATCAGTATTTTGTAAGAATAAATAAAAGATACAAATGAGTGCCTATTTTGAATTTTTTTTATAATGCACATAAAATTGGGAGACAGATACCTTAAAAAGACAATGCATCTCTAAAACTCAGCTAATGCACAGACATTTATACTTTGTGTACCTAAGGCAACAAAAAATTGATTTTCAAAGATCCTCTAGATTCTACTGCATAAAAATTATTAATACTACAGTTCAAAGGGAGCTCTATAACAGACACAGTCACTGGTTAGAGGGAATAAATATTCTTTCTTGACCTAAGAACCATTGGATGGTATTGATAGTATTTGATAGTATTGGAACACGTCCAGCAAATGAACAGCCACACCTTGATATCACTATCTTTTTCACCATCAGAAAACCTAACATTAAATTTCAAAAATTATTCCTGTTAAATCAGACTAAAAGGATTGGTGATAAGGTAAAAAAGGGGGAAATGCTGCCTCTCTCCCAGGGCAGGCAATGCATGTGTTCCCATGCTACAGCCGCTCTGTTTGCAAGCAGGAGGCCTGTCCCCTGTCAAAAGCTGCACAGTGGAGGCTGGTAGACCAAAGGACACAGTAATAGCACAGACAATATACTCTGACTTACTTTTCTAAACTATGAATTCTTAAAATTAGGTGCTGTAAGTAGTTGTGGTTCTGCAGCAACTGCACCAATTGTTAAAAATCAGACCACCAGGCACAAAGCAGAATCAAGTCAGTAGACTGAGAGTTTAAACTACTTTTCTGCATTGTACTCATTTACAAGAAATGTGATAGAGTCATATATTTTAGGGAGAGAAACAACAAGTTTTTTGAAGGCCATAAAATTTAATCCAGCAATTTCTGTAACAATTTCAAAAATTTCTTTTTGACATAAAACATAACATTTAGAAAGACATCCAGTACTAACCTTCAGAGAATGCTCACATTTCTAAAAACTCTTAAGGCAGCTTATAGAATTCAATGGCAAGGGCAATACTTCTCAGTTGTATAGACTTTAGTATTATTCCTATAGGACCCATACACTCTCACCAGTGTATACTCTTCTTCCTTGACTAAACTCCAAATGATTGAGTGGTCTACTGTCAGCTATAATAAAGCCACATCTCTAACAAAACACTCTGTGTTCCTAAAGTTTGATTATCTAAATTTTGAATCTCCTGCTCTTCCATTTTTTTTTTTTTTAACATTCAAAAGTATCTTAAGGAAAATTAACTAAACATCAACACTGGACACGCAGGAGATAATAACCCATCAAAATAACTGGAATAGAA
Organism: Argya squamiceps; assembly: GCA_037834095.1. Lineage (NCBI taxonomy): Eukaryota > Metazoa > Chordata > Aves > Passeriformes > Leiothrichidae > Argya > Argya squamiceps. The sequence goes on along the minus strand of JBBMKD010000053.1, from coordinate 16,771,404 downwards.
GCAAGTTAGTATACTCCATCTGAAAGAATGCAATTGTTTTCTTTTAACAGTAACTGTCTGAAAAAGAGCTTTCTCAAGTGACTCTTACTTGTAAGAGCAATGGAGAAACCTCATTGGAAATATCTGCAATTTGTAACAATGCAAACAGTACAAGCTCACAGTCCTGACTCAGGCAAAACCTGCAATGGGTTTCTTGAGGGTTCTTCTGAATAAAGCACTGCTTGACTGAGTCTGCAGCTTGGAAATAGCCCCTTGCTGATTAAGAAATAACAACTGCTAGTTCTCTATGCTTCTCTTAAGTACAATACTGAACTATTTAAATGTTCATTTAGACTCAACATTTTAAACATACAAAAAAAAGTTCTTAAAGAAATCCCTGCAGGGTAACTCCTTAAGTTTTTTTATACTTTCACAGAGCAAAATGGCCCTTCAAATTATCCCGGTATGCCTAATTATGCTATTAAGTATGTATGTATTTATGCATCTATGAAATTAGGAATAGAAGTTGCTGTTACTACATCACTGCAGTGTTTTACTCTGGTCAGCAGGATATCCTGTTTAACCACTTTAATAAAAATTATTCTGTTATTTCAGTACAATTAAAATGTAGAATAATGTGCACACTTTCTGCTGTGGAACTGACAAAACAGTTTCCTAATTCCATAAGTGTAGTGCCTATTTACACTTTTCTTTAATTCCTTTATGTACAAGAATGGAAATATGTATATGTTAGTATATATTATACTTCTTCCTAATAATATTAATAAAAATAAAATTATTCAGATATCTTATGCCATTATCAGCATACTGTGTATTCTAAAGTAATCTTCAAATTCCTTAATTTTGGCTTTGAAAAGGCAGATTTTTTAGCTGCCTGTTGCAATAATTTCTCAGCTTATCAATACAGAAATATTCACCAGATATTCAAAATATGGGAAAATAATTTCATGAAAACAGATACATAGTCTGATAGTATGGAGACTTGCAATTTCTACCATGTGCACAGGCAGGCACTTAAGTTTTCTGAAAATCAACACCTCAGAGCATATGTCACAGAGGTGTGTGTAACACACACAGACACAAATTGGTTAGCAAATTCTTCAGCACCTTTGCTGTAATATAAATGATGGGGTTTTTTTTGTTGTTGGTTTGTTTGTTTTTTGTGTGTTTGTTTAGTTTGGTTTTTTGTTGTTGTTTGTTTGTTGGGTTTTTTTTGTTTTTTGAAACAAATTTGTACTGGATGTTACAGCTTCAGTGCCCTGTTCATTACATGTATGGTCTTGACTGCTTGAATCTGTGCAACCCATTCAAAAACAGACTGCAAAAGGCCAAAGACTTTCTTTCACTTCCAGCCCTGCTCAAGTTTTCTTTGAGGCAGTGTTCATCTGAATCATTGCCTGTTTCTTGCTTACAAAACATTCATATTCAAAGCACCATTAGCACAATAGCAATTAACAAAGAGCCTTTTATGCCAACGTGCTACAACTTCATCTTACACACCCTTTTACAGGAAAAAGGTCTTTTCTCTTCTTTCCAGTATCAGTGAAGCCCTCATGCCACGTGAAAAGAATGCTCCCTTTCATTGTAGAGGGGACACGACTGTGCCTTATGTGAATCTACCCTACATACAACTGAGGAGAAGACAAGGTGACCTAAAAGATCTTTCTCATTTCTAACCTCTAGGAAAGTTCACGGTATCGGGAATTGCATATTAACAACCAGATGCAGAATTTCGTGTGGAAATGGCACAGTCCTTCCACATGATGTTTTTTTTCTTAATTTTTATCTGCTCTAAAGGATAGGAAAAGCACTTTTAGGTTTGTCACAAGTATGATCAACAAGAACCAGAAAGGACAGCAACTAGCCTTGAGTCATTCACAGCAGTCATTCCCAAAATATTGCTAACACTGAGCAGTAAATGGGAAGCAGGAAGAATCTGCAGCTATAACACACTAGGAGTGGGGTTTGTTGCCAATACTACATCAAGTTGCTGCATTGGCACTAAGAAAAACACTGAGGTTTCCCATGAATTAATACTGTTTCTTTATGGTATGCTGTAGATGCAATGATCATATTAATTAGAGAAGAACAAGAGAAAGTGGAAACGTTTTATAATTCCTCCTAATTATAATTTATAGGCAATTTCACAAGACAAAAGAGTGAGTATCACAGGGTTGATCAGAAAAACACAGATCACAAACACATTTGCAAAAACGGCATATAGGCAATATCAAAAGCATTTTACAGTAGTGTAAAGATACATGTGAGAATCTAACTGCCCCAAAACATCTTCAATATCAGTCACAATATTTCCAGTCGTGAACTACACAACCCTGTGACATGTTAATAAACTCAATCATTCAGGATTCAGGAACAGCTGTAACATTGTCTAGAATGTGTTACCCTGAGTTCCCACTAGCTCAACACACACTGGTAAAACAAGAAACAAAAAGGAAACGACCCCTCAAAGACTCTTGTGTGCCTTTATTTCACACTGAATAAGCAGGCACAGTACAGCCTGCTGCTAAGCTTTTCCTTACCAGTTGGTCAAAACATGGATAGACTCTTGGTTACAGCTCCTAATGTGTTGATCAACTGACCCAGAATAACAAAGGCTAAGGGTAAGCAACACAGAAATTACTATACTGGGTCAGATCTAAATCAGTCTAGTCTAACATCCTGCCTCCACAAGTAGCCAGAGGGACGTGTATGAACCCAGCACCAGCCAGCTGCCCCTATTTCTGTATGTTCTAGCAAAAACTTCCAAGAAATAACTTAATACACTCCGATTTGTTTCTCAATTACTGCTTTCCAAGCTGTTGATTGAAGGGCAAGGGGTGGAAATTGTACATCCCAGAGGAACAATTAACTTTGTTCTTGATTCCCTGAGGTGTACACTAAGGCATAATACCATAAATTAATCCAAGGAGAATTTGCCATGATAGATCTAAATTGATAGCATTAAAAATGTTCATACATTTGTGTTTAGAAGTGCCTTTTTGGGCGGTTTTGGCAGAGGGTTTTTTTTGTTTTTTTTTTTTAATTTGTTTGTTTGTTTTTAAGGAATTTTCATTGCCAGTTTGAAGGAAAAAAACACTATAATTTTCTTTCCATTAAAATACAGAAAGCATTGCATATGCATCACACATTAATCACAGAAAAATTAAGGACACAGAAAAACAAATATGATAAATCACACATCCTTTTGCCTGAGATATAAAACAACATCAGGCCTCTATACCTCATTAACTACTGTGTTTGCCATTAACACTTCACAAAAATGTGTGAACATGTAGCTGCATCATGAAGCCGTTAAAAAAGGAAATGGTCTAATTTTTTTCTGCTTTGTCTTCCTCTAAAAATTAGATGAAAATCATCCATAATGCATACATTTCCTGGCTTAAAATATAAAATTCTCCTTTACAATGTAATCTGCAAGATAATCTATTCACTGTAATACCTACAACACATTATTTCCCCCTGAGCCCAATATGAAATCTTTCCTAAATAAGCTTGACCTGCTAATACACTGTTCTTTTCCATTCAGCTTCTTACACAGCATTTAGCTGTGCTGGACCCAAGAGTCTCTTGGTAGGATATGAGCAATGTGGTTCTCATTTATCATGTGCACTCTCACTCCTAGGACAAGAAGTATATGTGGTAAATATTTTGTCCAACATTTCATTGCATCTGTTTTTCTTAATGTGAATATATATATAAAATTTAAGGAAAACAAGCCAATTAAATAAATCCCAGAGTTAGAGTGGAAAGTGCTGAATCTTATCCTTAGCTCTGTGAAAAATTTATTTCAGTTGAAGTTAGGCCATGGACTGCTTGCCACATGCCAAAGGAGGCTGCTGAATGCACTCTCATTCCTGCCCTCTCTTGTCAATAAATAGATGTTTAATTATATTAACTTCAAGACAATTCTTTAAACATCTATCTTCTCTTCCATAGCAGCTCTCAAAATAACTGTCAAATTAAGAAATCACATTTCCTGAAATTCCTAAATATACCCACTGTTTCGGATATCAGAAAGACTACTCTACTTAGATTCATTGCTTCAGGAGAAAGACGACCACTGCTTTCATCAGGCTCTCTGGCACCCACCCTTAATACTGCACAATTTTAAGCACAAACCCACATTTATTAAAAAAGCCAAGTGTTAACATTTGGAACATGAAAAGAGAATATTAAAAAAATTCTGAATGCTAACATCCAGCTTCGTACTGGATGTTACTCCAGTATCTCACCCACTTGGGGTGCTAGTGGTCTAACTTATTATTTAATAGAGAGAAACTTACTGGAGTTAAGGAACTCACTATTTATTTTTTTCTGGTTCTGTAGACTAAAGTGTATAAAAATAAGGAATTGTTTCTCCTTAGCAGAATTGCTGGTAATCATACTCATATACTTCAGTATGCTCTTTCACTCTTACTGTTCTAATTTCATATATTTTTTGTGCAGTTTGTGCATAGATCATGAGAAATATTCATACATGCAAGTACATTAACAGTATATTTATCCTAAAAAATGTATAGCCTCTACCTTGCCCTAAGAGCTTTGCAGGGACAGTAAGTGTTGAATTAATGACAAAGTGGCAGTTCTGGCATTTAGAGCACCTCCCAAGCCTGGACTCCTTCATTTACCTTTTGTGAACATGAAGAGCTCCTGCTTTCACAGCTTTTTGTGAAGCTGAAGTCTGGAACTGAGAACCTCCTCTAGGTACTCTGACTATACTGACTACATGACTCAGTTCCTTTAAGTTACAGTGTAAAACATAAAAAAGATTTACATCTTCTGGTGATGTAGGCATTAGCCAACAAATGAGCTTGTTTATCTTGCAGTGATGTATGTTCCCAAAGACACATTTCATTGGAAGATCTTTTCAAAGGCTTCAGGATTATGCTTCAGTCAAAAATGGTAAAACCAGTTGTGCCTTAACTCACACAGTCAATTACATAAGTAACCTGTTATTATAAAATTGACTCATTAAGAAAGGGCCAGGAGTAAGCTTGAAAAAGGATTTTGAAAGATAATTGTTAAAATAAGGTAAAGAGAAATGCCTCAATATAGCATCGGATAAAAATAAACCCCAATTTAGGAAAAATGGCATATTTTTATCAACTCTGATTTAACATCAAAGGCTTAGTGGAAATGCAACTCTCAATGATTATTCCACAGTAAGAATCACTGAAGTATAATTCCAAACTTTCCAAGAAATTTTTTTTTAACATCTCTGCTTTTATATCCCATTTAATTTCTTTTAGTAAGTTACTAGAGCATGATGCAAATTAAATAGCTATTATTACCCATATAAAGACACTTTTTTCAAGTGGTCTTTTTTTCAAGTGGTAGAAACCAAAATAATACCACTAAACAAAAGAAATCCATTTACATTAATGCTAAATCTAGAACTGCTTGTGTTTATTAAGCATTGGGAATTTGCACTGAAATTTTATATTTATAAATACATGTGAGTGTATCTTACAACTGACAAAATTGTAGTTGCTCTTGGAAACGAGAAAATTCAAAATCTGTGTTACTTGAGAGAAAATCAAAGCCTATACTTCACATTTTAGCTGTAACAGTTGTTCCTAATACAGCAAATAACAGCAAAAATCAACTTTGTGCAAAACTGTAAATTATCTCAGTCATTAAAACGTGTGAACTTAACTAGGTTAAGAATGAAAATGTTAAAAAAATACATATTTGGAAATATAAAAGCAATACAAGTTGAGTAAAAAATCTGAAACTGGAAAACACAAGAGCTGTTAATTTACTTTATGGATGACAGACTGTAAAACCAGCAAGAATCACTGTAATTCTGTATTCTGACCTCCTGTAGAGTGTTACCCAGAGGAATTCTCTGCATTCATCACTCTACTCACCACAGCTAGCATTAGCTCTCATGGAACTAGACAACTATTATGGAAAACAAACAGAAAATCCTGAGTTTAAAATTTTCAAACCTCAACTTCAGTGTCATATCCTAAAGGACGATGGCAATTACTTGTAGAAACATACTGTACTTGTTTTCCATTTTTTAAAGTCAAAGTTACAACATTGGTACCTTACACTCGATACTCCAGAGCCAGGAATGGAAGAGGCCTCAGGAGATTTCTAATTCTCTTAACTCTTAATCAATGTCTTGATTAACACAAACTTCATACAGTAAAGGATGTTACTATCATCATCACCAAGACTGCTCTCTGAACTCTTTTAAATTTTTCAATATCTTTATTGAGTTGTGAACATAAGAACTGAGCATACTAATATATTAAAATCTGTCCCATGTCTCAAAAGTGCAACAATGGGTTTTCCTGTATTCACCCGAGCTTTTCCAGACTTTTGTCTCTAAGACATTCATCTTTATGAGCACTTCTCTTTTACAATCTCTTATTGCAGTGTATATACTGGATCTGGCTGGGCTGGAGGTAATTTTCATCATAGCAGCTGGCATGGTACTTTGGACTTGTTATGACAAATGTCTTGGTAACACACTAGTGATTTAGTTATTCCTGCGCAGCGCTGCACAGCACCAAGGCTTCTTCTGCTTTTCATTCTGCCCTCCCACAGAGAGCAGGCTGAGGATGGGCAAAAGGTGTGAGGGGACACCCTTCCAACACAGCATGTTCTGTGATTCTGTGACAGCTGATCCAAACTGACCAAATGGATATTGCATGTCAAATAATGTCACTCCCGTCAATAAAAAGCATGGGGTAGTTTTTCCAAGGTAGACGTGCTGGGTGGGCATTGTTCTGCTTGGGGGAGGTGCTCTGTAATTGCCTTTGCATTGCTCCTTCCCCCTCTTGCTATCACTGTGTCTATCTTGACTCTCAGTATTTTCTTACTTTTTTTCCTACTTCTGCTCTTTTCTCCCCTATTCTGTTGCAGGGACTGGGAGTGGGGGTCAGTAAAAAAGCAGATGGTGGGTGCTTAGGTTACTGGCTATGATTAACCCAATACAGCCTATTAAAAGGTACAGTTCACATAGTTACATGCACTGTACCATCTGACAATGTCCCTGAGGCCTTAGTGGATAATTCCCAGTCTTGGCCTTTGGAACATTTTGGAAAAAAACTTATCTGGGTAGTCTTTAGAGCAATCTGTGCTGCCTACTTTCTGGATCACCCCATGGACAGAAGTGACTTCCTAGAGCTGCTTGAATTCATGGAGGCATAATCCTCCAGTGCAGTGCAGCAGATCCCACACAACTTCTTTCCATATCATTCCTCCATCTCATTATGACTTCACATATGGTTTATCTTTTCAGGGGCAGGATGTAGTAAAACTCTTACTTGTAAGAGCCCAACACTGCATGATACTGTACAGGAAAAGCACTCCATGTGTGGCCACAATTAGAGCCACAGCTATAAGAAGTGCCCGTGGTGATCACTAAGAATAGAGAAACCTCACACCTTCCAGCACTTATGTTCTACAAATGCTTTGCTTAGCTTCTATAAATGAAAGTCTTGGGCTCTTGCCTCGACATTGTAGGTTGAGAGCTTAAGTGGGGGTTTCCCAGGCAACTCAAATCTGTCTAGCAACCACCCATGTAAGCACTCATTACAAGGTCATCACAGTGTGTTTGCTATTTCCCATGGCATCATCTTGTTCCTTGGCAGCTACAGAAGACAGATGCACATGGTGCCTGCTCAACCTTAGCTCCTGGTGTCAGCAACCAGAAGCCAGCTGGACCTGCAATCCAACTTTTGACAGCCAGCAGCAGTGTCCAATGCTGATACAACACCCAGTAGAGAAAAGCAAACAGAAAAGGTCCCTATTTGGTCCATACATTAGATGCCTTATGGACCCACAGCCCCTGCTGCCTGGTCTGACCTGTCTGGGTCTGCCAGCAGGCACAGAGGTATCCACAGAGGCAGGTCAGAGAGAGCTTGATGCATACAGGGGACACAGTGGAGGGGAAAGTTCTGGAAAGACTGTGTTGAAATGGCAGCAATGGCATTTGGGACATCTGTCACTCTTAAAAGCTTTTTTTTGCAGAATTCAGTGACTGAGGTCACCTTAAGGGCTTGCAGTAGGAATGTAAATAGCTACTTTAGCAAAAAGTGCCACCACAGGGGTTATATAAAGTTTTCTAACACAGCAGGATGGGTAAAGCCATTAGAACTACTGTAGCCATTGATGCTTTTTTTACCTCCTTTTAGTTTGTGAATCATTCACAAACACCAAAAGTGACCTTACATTTTCTCCTGAGTTAAGAACAAAGATTAGGCACTACAGATTAAAAGATTCACTAAAAATACAGCTGTTGGATGAGACACTCTATTTACATTTACTTACTGATCTGCTAATTAATGACTTTTTCCACTTATTGTATGGCATGACTATTTTTAATTGTACATTGTTCTTGCTTTCCTCCAATTTTTGGTCCATAGAGGAAGTACATTATATGAGTACTAGTACCATTTTTGCAAAAAAGTGTAATTGACTTTGGGAAAAAAAATTATGTGGGGAGCAGAATACTAGCTGAAAATATGAAATTTAAACTAGCCCAAGAGATCTGCAAATTAAAGTCACCTCATTATCTTATTTTTGATATGCAGGTTGAAGTAAAGATGCTTCCCCACATTCTTACAGAATAATTTTCATGTAAAAGACTAAAGAATTTCCGAAACACTGTATAAGATCTCCTCAGAATAATCACTGACAGAAGTGGTCTTTTGACATGTTAGAAATACAGCCATTACTTCACTTGGGATTACCTTTTCACCTATTGGAATTAAATATCTGTATTTGTACTAGACATTCAAATGTTTGTCCCAAGCTGCAACTAGATAATCAAGCAAAAATAACCTAGGTCAACATCCACTCCCATGAATTCTCTCAACCTGTCCCTGGTCATTTTCCATATATCCTAGACTTCCTAACTACCATACTGCTATTCAGAGAAGAGTCTTTACCTGGGGATTCTTTAATCTAAGAAAGAAGGTATTTATGACTACTACTTCCAAATTAATGACTCCATTGCTGCTGTAACAATGTACTTCACTGCTATCATCTTCATCTAATCGGATGTTTTGTTTTTACGTAATTCTAGACATAGAAAAGATGTTTTTGAATGTAAAGAACTACCATAATTTTAACAGATACAATGAGAGAGACAGAGTTTATTCAGTAGCTTAGACAGCATTTATGGTGAAAGCATAATTTGTTAAGGAAAAAAATAATAAAACCCAAAGTAAATATTGTTTGATCAGATTAAGTAGCCAAATACCATTGTTTACATACCCACAAAGGAAACTATTTTATCTGTCATTCATTGCTTGCTATATGCAAGCAATATAATTCAAAGCAACAAACACAAACACAGAAAATTGCCTTCCATCTCACTTAGCAGGTACCTTAAATAGCAGATTTTATAAACAATAAAAAACTTTGTCTTACATAGGCTCAAACAGACCAGTCTCTGCAATTTTCTCAAGCAGCCTCTGAAAAGGTACCTTTGAGAAAATCTCAGATTTCCAAAAGGATTTGCTTTTATTATTATTCAATATAATTTTACTTTCAAATTAGGCAACACAATCCCCTTTAAAAATACTGAAGTAGTAATCTATTTCATCACCTGATGTCAAAACAAAGCTCTGGGGAAGCTTTTAAGAAAAGATACATAATTTTTAACGTAGCAGGCTCATACCATTTTGGAAAACAAAACACCAGTAAAAAAAAAAACCAAAGGAAAAAGGCCAAAACTCAGGTTCTGGTGTAAAAAATTTGCTTTCGATTAAATAGTTTTCTATTTATTTGGATTAAAAAATGAATGAAAAGCTTAAAATTGTTCTAATAATTTGGAATACCCTAAAAAATTAAAACCATTGACCTACTGCATGGGACTGGAGTATTGATGAAATATTGATGCTGTTTTAGATAAAAAAGAATGTGCTTCTACATTCGAGGCTGCTATCGAAATCCTCTTCCCACTGATTGCTGAAGACTGTTTACCAGTTATGAATTATTCTGGCATGCCAGCAGTTTTACTTTGCTCACAGCTCCTTTAAGAGAATTGAACAGTAAAGTAATATTCTAGAATGCATTTCAGTATTTGTCTTTACTGTTCTAGGACTTCATATCTACAGAGCCTCAGCTACCTACACTCAAATCAATGCTTTGACTTTTGATCAATTTAGAAAGTAAATCAGAGCAAAAAGTGCCATTTGACTTGGGTAACAGTGTTGTACTGTCACAGTGTGACTCCAGGATTTCATGACCTGCACAGCTTCCAGTTTGGTTTTAACTTAAAAAGAGTTTTGATACAAAAAAGCTCCAGATGTGCTCTGCTCCACCTACTTGAAGCAATACCACAGCTAGTATCAACAGTGAAGCTTAACCTAAATTCCTCCCAGTTTAAAGAAATGTGAGTGTCAATACATTGCTTTTAATGGGAACTTTGTGCTCTATGGGACCCAAAGCAACCAGATTCTTGAAGTAGAATTACCTTTGCCTCCCTTGCCTTCTTGAAGTGAATCTATCAAATAATACTTTATTTTATTCCCTACAGGTATGCATTACTAGAATAATAAAAACCCCAGGAAAAACAAAACAAAACAAAACAAAAAACAAGCCCCCAAATCACAAAACCAAAACCTCTTAAAACACAAAAGTCTGAATGGCTGGGTGAAACTTGAGATGCTTGTAAATAAATCTATCCCTGTTCACTGTTCTTAGACTACAGTGACCTTTCTTCTAGCTCTCCTTTTCAGTGCAATAATTTTAGTGAGTTTTTACCTTGACAGGCAGGAGAGATGGGCTGACAGGAGCCTCATGAAGCCTAACAAAAGGGAAGTGCAAAGCTCTGCACCTGGGGAGAAACAAACCCATCCCAAGTAAATGCTGGGGGATACCCAGATGGAGAACAGCTTGGTAGAAAAGAATCTGAAGGTGCTGGTAGATAACAATCTGATCATGAGCCAGCAATGTGTCCTTGTAGCCAAGAGGGCTATTGGTATCCTGTGCTGCCTTAGGAGGAGTATATATTCTGCCAACCATGTCTTAACCTGGGAAACAGCAGATTCTTTTCTCTGTATATTTACATGTCAGTAACACAGATAAAATCACTACAAAATTTCAGAGAATACAGAACTAGCATGATTATCATCACTTCATAGCAGTAGTGCAAATTACATGACTACAATAAACCAATATTTACAGTATTTCAGTGCTCTGTGAGCCAAAGGAAACCTCACTTCCAGCAGTGGGAGATGCAGATTTAATATTTAGTCTTTTTTCTCCTGAGGGAAATGTCAACTTTCCTGCCTTAATTCTCTTTGGCACGAAACATTCACTGGAAATACACCTGGTTCAACAGAGAATGTTGCAATTAAATACTGAATTCTGCTCTAAAATAAGTAGCTCAATTTAAATACCTAATGTCTCTTCATATTTTTTGTATAATTTTAATTATAATAATACAAGCAATTACTAGTATGCAGTACTTTTCAGTTTCAGAATTCCATAGCCAAAATTAGATCATAATAAAATATTTCTTTGGAACTTTTTTTAATTTCAATAAACGGTTCTCTTTCACTCCTTTTTAATGTGAATGTTCATTTTAAATGCATCCAATTTAAACACTATAGCACTTTGACAGTGCATTACAATAAAACTTAAAACTGACAGAATTAATTAATGAACAGTAATTACTGTAATTTACAGTAATTCTGTCTGACAGCATCTAATTATCAACAGAGCATCCCTATGACTATAAAGGTAAGCATTTTATTGCATTTCATTTTTTAATGGGGAAATTGAGGCAAAAATGTTAACTGAGCCCAGAATGCTGAAAAATTAGATGTCCAGAATTTAGTCTGGTATGTATCTGTGCTAGATTTAAAGCTTCTCCTTTTTAAAATCAGAATGGTTCATTAGTCTCTAGATTCTCTTGTTGCTTTAACATATTTTCAGAAAGCAAACAATCTGATTGGGAGGAGTAAGAAAATTTTCCTAATTGTAGATTTTGCCAGGGTTTTAATTTCTCACAAGGGGGAAAATCCCAAATATCTAAGTGGAACGAGTAGATTTCAGATTAGTTTGCACAGATTATTTGTCAGGAATTCAAGTGTAGCAGGTTTCAGGCTTCTTAAGAGATTTTTTCTCCTGTCAAAAACTCCCCAGGTCCCTTTCTGTGGCGCCTTTCTCCAGCATCTCATTCCCCATTCTGTATGGAAACCAGGATTGCCTTTTTCCAGTCAGAGAATCCAGCATTTGCCTTTGTTAAGCTTCGTCCGTTTGGTGATTGTACAACCCTCTAATTTGTCAAGGTCTCTCTGCAGGGCCTCTCTGCCTTTGAAGGAGTCAACAGCTCCTCTCAATTTACTGTCATCAGCAAACTTACTTGATATACCCTGGAGTTCTCTGTCCAAGTTGTTGATGAAGGTTTTGGAGAGCAGAGGAATGAGGATGGAGCCCTACAGAACCCCACTGGTGACAGTTCCCCAGTCTGATGTCACCACATTCACTAGAACCCTTTATGTCCAACCCGTGAAGCAGTTGCCCACCCACTACACGATGTGTTTATCCAGGACCCTGTGACAGAATGCATAGAAAGCTTTACTGAAATCAAAAAAAGTTGCTTAAGAGTCCTACCTTAAATCTCATGTTTTCCACTGTAAAAGTATATCAACAAATAAAACAACCTTGAACTAATCCAAAATGCTTAACTGAATACCCTTCCTGATCCCATTTTCCCAGGCAATGGGGATGTTTCCATTGTATTCAGGAACAAAATACGCAAGTATATGAGTGTGGGTGAGAACCAAGATCAGGTAGTTTATGATCATGTGTTCTTTGTCTGTCCATTTGTTGTAATTTATGGAAAAAAAACAGGCACAACTGAATGAGATATTCAGGCTGCTGTACTACTTGTATAATCACGCCACTAATCTTCTGTTCCTCTTTGTAGCAGCGCGAGTTTCAGGTTTTTTGAATTTGTATCTGTATTTTGTTATGTGTACTTGGTATGTTCCTTTACCCCCTATTCCTACCCTTGTACTTGGTTCATCCTGATATAACCCCACCCCTTTCCCTTCCCCATTGGGTCAGTGCTTCCCCGCCCAGCCTGCAAGCTGCTCTCTCTCCACCTTGGACCATGTGGACAGGAGCTTTGGCAAAGATCCAGTCGCATGGGCTGCACTGAATAAACATCTTCATAACCAAAGAGAGAACATGCTTCCTTCTTTCAAGCCTGAATCCACGCCTCAGCGAGCTACCTGGAGAACCCACAAACTATAAACTGGCTTGGGGAATCAGCTAGCCAGAGAAAGCATTCCCCACAAATACCTCTTCATTAGAATATTAGCTTATCCTTTCCTGTCACTGCTTCATCTTTCTGTTCCAGAACCATTTCCCACTATAATGCTTTTCCCATATAATACCACATTATCTCATACTTTTATCAATACCACCCTGACACTGAGTTATTGCCAATATGAAATATATTACACTGACGTAAAGTTGAATTGGTATGTGCCCATAAAGTTACATATATGTTTTCAAACATGTGCTAAAATGTGCTTTTCACAGATACATTCCTTGGACACAGAAATGTCAGAGAGAAGGAATTCTAACGTTTCCATTTCCTCACCCAGGTACTTTCAATGTCTGTGATGGTACACATTGCCACACCACAGGCCAAGGCTGCAACTGGGCTTCTCCTCGGTTCTCTGTTTACAGAAGAGCTATGCCTTTCTCTGTTCTTTAAAATTACCAGAATGCAATGCAGTAAAGGTTCATTAAAAAAACATGTTGGAAATACAGTAAAGACATAAATACTTCTGAACTGGAAAATGAATGGTTTTCAAAGCAACACTATATTTCATCATGCTATGCAAATTGAACCTGTCCCCTTGGAGTTCCCTGTTTCTTGGTTTCTGTTAACACATGAATCTGCTTACTTTAACCAACAGCTGAAAAAAATGAATCACCTAGAACAAGATTTGTGAGACTGCACTGAAGTCCTGCATGTACCATTTCACTCTGCTTAATTCATACATGCCATAAATAGCAAAACTGCCAGTATTTTTTTTAAAGGTGTGGAAAATTTGCACTCACTGTTAGAAGTTCAAGAGTACAAATATTGCTTCTAACATTGCCAAATACAAGATCCTATTAAGTCACCTTGCTATTTTTTCCCCCTTTTCTCAGAAAAGGGTAGGAAGGGAATATAGAAAGTTCACTTTCCATTTTCCAGTACGTGGGTAGTGCACAAATGCACAGCAACAGCCCCAAGTTCTCTCTGGCACTGAAGAGGGAAAACTGAGACAGCACAAGAAAAGATAGCAGTTTCAATGGTGTCTAAGTTTGGGTATAAAAGACATTTGCCAAGCTTTCTCACTGGCTTTATAACATCTACAGTTATAATCAGAGGTAATTAATAGATTATATATAGTCTCTTCTGCATCTTCTTCCCCTTTTGGTTCACTAGCAGATGTATCACTTACACATGCTCATATTCACACACACCTGTAAGTCTAGGTAACTGCTGACATTCACACTCTGCACTATGATAGCATAACTGAAGATGTAAATAAAAAAATGATAAAAAAATAACATCAAGATTTGGTGTGAATTATCCACTCACCTGCATGCAACTTTAGTGCAATCTCTTTCTTAGTGAAGTGCAAATTCTGCAGGATCTCCTTTTCATTTGAAAAAGAAGCAACCATTCTGGGCCTCTTTTGTAGCATCAGCCTCCCAAACGTGAACAGAGTGTAAATGGATATCTCTGTGACTCTAATGCTCACAAAGAGCCAGCTCTAGTGCCTCTGCCACTATTCCTACCTTCACCAAGCTGCAGAAGAATAAAATCTGATTTGAATTTTATCATGTTTAATTGAAGATGCTGTCATCATTGTGGACAATACAGTCACCTAAGAAAAGATTGATAAAGCAATCTGAAAGTCATGATTAGGCTGCTTACTCATCACAGGTATAATATTTTGTAAAATAGGTACTTGGCTGTCAGCAACCAAACTACTTAACAGGCGAGCCCCATCAGACCCTGTATAAATAAGACAGCAACAAAAGGAGACCCTTTTGAAAAGTTTAACAGCTGTGGCAAATTACGGTGTTCTCTTGTATTACAATATTATTCCCTATTTTATCTATGCAGAAGGTCACTCCATTTCATGGGGGAATCTAATAGTCCAAAATCTAATTTCAATCTGATTAAAACCAAGAAAATTCAAATACTGAAATGCTCATTTAAAAAGGACACATTTATTGGATGTGAAAGCCCTGGAGCAGTTTGCATAGAATTTCCAGGTTAAAAGGTCAGCTCCTGAAATGCTGTAGCCTCAAAAAGCTCAGATTTTCATACTGACAATTTACCAGTATAATTTATAGGAGACATTTTGGCCAAATTGGACAATTTCTATGAAGCATTCCTGTTTAAATATTCACTACATTCCAAGGAAATTAAATACAGAGATTTTTCTTGTTCTTCTGACTTTTCTCTGCATTCCTGAGCTCTTCAGTTTCTCTGAACTATGCTTCCATCACTCAGGAACCACTTCACTGCTTAAGGACAAAGCAGCCTGCCTGGAATGCCATATAAACAAAGGAAGCTTGGTAGTGAGAAGCAATATATTCTATTGGCCCTGTTGATCAAACTTACCGAGACAAGCTAGCAGACATGAAACCTTTTCTTTGGGACAATACATGACCACAAAAAAATGCTCATTTGAATTCAACTTGGATTTACAGCAGAACTTTACTGTACCATTCTGCAGCCTTGGAGTGCAGTTCATGCAGACTTGCATTAGCTTCATACTGTGGCAGCTGCAAAAGAGCTGCAGTGCAAATAAAACTCAAGGTTTTCTTTTTCTCACATTGGAAGGATCGATTTCAAATCAAGACTACCTGTAAAATCGTGAACTTGAAAGCAAAGCAGCAATGTAAAGTGAATTCTAAGGCCTTCAGAAATCAACACTTTTCTTTTTAAGTGCTTTTATAGGTTTTATAGAATAACACAGCATAAAGCTTTAAAGAATTTTGTGAAAATGTATTTCACAGTGATACACAAGAGTCACATAACAAAATACAACACCCTCATTGCTCAGAAATAACAGACATTTCCTCCAGTGAGGGGGAGATATAATGTGGAGCAGCCTATAACTTTCATCTGGTAGCTGTTAATTTAAGCAAAACATGTAGGGAGTTAAAAAAAAAAAAAAAACTTGGTTTACAAGCAACTTGCTAAAGCACAGTGCTTCAAACCTGCATTTTAGATGTCCTTTCACTAACCTTTTTATCCCCTGTAATCCATCAATATATTATGATACTTCAAAGCTAGACTCTAATCTTTCAAATTAATATTTGAAAAAGATTGCAAGTGTTTTTGTTTGACTCCTTGGAAATGCTTTTTATTTTAATGACTAG
The DNA here is from genome assembly GCA_037834095.1 of Argya squamiceps. NCBI lineage: Eukaryota > Metazoa > Chordata > Aves > Passeriformes > Leiothrichidae > Argya > Argya squamiceps. The sequence goes on along the minus strand of JBBMKD010000053.1, from coordinate 16,755,006 downwards.
AAGGCAGACCTCATGATGTGTATTCATAATTTTATTGGTGCACTGCTGATGACTTAAAACAAAGATACTACAGTTGCAGTTAGTTCATGTCTCCTATCACATACTGGCTATCAGTAAATTCCAGATATGGTTTCTCTGGATTAAAATGTATCACTGGTCAAGTCTCAATAGCAGTGTTCATAGGAATTTATTTCATTAAATTATAAATCAATTGGGAGCATTCTTAGCAGCATTATCAACCTCTGGGATAGAAAACATAAAGTACAACAGTGTTGACAAAACAGGCCAGAGAAATTTTACCATTTTCAGATGCGTGCCATTTTCATTATGCTTGCTGCACAAATTATTTTGAAATGAGGAAATATATGTTTGTTAGAAAACAATGAACACAACATAAAAATTCTTTATTCTGTGTTTTGTGGCAAGATTTGTACTTAGATGAATTTTGACAAGACTAGAATTTCAAATTCCCCTGGTAAAAAAAGGAAGTATTGGAATCCAGCTAAAGAGCTAAAGCAGCATCCTTGAGAGCACACAGAGGCTGTACCTATAAAAAAAAAAAAAGAGAAAAGCCAGAAAGACTCAAAGGATCAAGGCTGCAGAGTAAGACAGTGCTGAGAGCTCAGTGTTAACCAAATATGGATTTGTGGGGTTTACCCTGGACTAGATCTATCCTGCCTCAACATTCATAACAATTACACTAGATGCCATCAGACAAAATATCTTCCTGCTGAGTTTCATCCAAACAGACTTTAGCTTGTGAGCTCTTAGAGAGGTCTGCAATGTAATGTAAAACATGGTAACAATAGACATCACTGGGAGATTTGCTCTGAAAATGCTTTAATCCACTAGGCATCTCATCTGTGATTTTTGGATGCAAATACCTGAAGAATATCTTGAACCTATGACCCTTGTCTGTATTCAGTGATAGGAGGAACAATCCATGGGTGGTATAAGTCTTCTAGACACACTGGAAGACTTCAAAATGCCTTTTAATTCCAGTCAGTGAGGATTAGAGGCCTCACCTGTCCCTACCTCCTCCCCTCAGGCATTTTTGACAGCAAGGAAGCCAAGCCTCATATAGTACAATTGGTAGATGTTTTATTATAGCACAATGTCCTAAAAACTAGGGGAAAGTCCTTTTTGTTTTGATATCAATTCAAAACTTGTGAAGAAGACTCTGAATCTGCCTTACTTCAATCTCTGCTGCAATTACTATTAGGTGAATGGTGGGTGAGGACTGCCATTGCTTTATTTTGCAGTCCTGATAGTTTGGGCTCATTCAGTATTGAGATGAGATTATTGTATAGCTAGGAAATGTTATAGCTCTAAATAACCGATCATGATTAATTTCTTTTCTGCCCTTGGTTCATTAGTTGCAGCCATATCTTTTCCCACTGAAAGTCCCTTTAAATGGTTTCTCATTTGATGGTACAGTTTCACCACTAACTGTGAGGAAAAGAGGAAAGATTTTCACACCTCCAATTGAGTGCTACATCAGCTTGTCTTAGCAAATGGCCAAAAATAAATCAACTGTAGTTTGCTCTACCTAAAGTGACAAGTCATTCTAATCAAAGTGGTGATTTAACAGACTACAAGCGAGTTGCTTCGTTTGTTTTTTCTTTCATTAGACAAAGTAAAGATTTTGTTTGTTTAATCTTTATTCATCGTGTGACAGAATCCCATGTGGCACTAGACTAAATATCAACTTACTCCTTACTTGTTCAGTAGGTTCTTGTTTAACAGAAACTAGAATCGTGGCCATTGGTCTAATAAGTCTTCTAATCAATGCAACAACTTAGTGTAAAAAAAACCCCAAAGCTATCATGCTCTTTTATTTTGAAATAAAGAAAGATAGGATAGACAGCACCACTCTAAAGAAGTGACATTTAGTGATGTTCCACAGTAGATCTAAGAAATCCCCAAACATATGCATGTTTTTCTATCAACACTGAAATAAAATAAATAGGTAGCAAACATTTTTTGATAAACAAAATATTCTGAACAATTTTCATTCACCAAAGTCACAACTTTTAAATGATTATGTTGTCATTCAAATTAAACTTAAGCATTGAGAAATTTCCAGTACAAATTTATACAAGAAGGCCATTGTGAAGGAGATGATGCTTTCCTATTGGAAATGAGTTCATGTATATGCTGGCTATTGTATGGACTGCCATTATTTGATTAGGATTAGATTATGCTTGACTACACTACTTAGAATGTTCTTACCAAAAATTGCTTCTTTGCAATTTTTAAATGTGGTTTTTTTGCATCTTAATTGCATTTGTAAGAGCTTAAAGAATTACTAAGATTATATCATATCAGGAGTAAATACAAGATACAGCCTCAATAGTTTTCAAAGATAACTCATTTGAAAGCTGGAAAATTTCTTCTTCATACAGCTGAGGTTGCTGGATAATTTATGATCTTTTGTGAAATCTAGGCACACTTTGAAAATGAAGATATTCTAGTGGGGGTAATACACAAATACACAAAGATATTTACCAATCACCTTTAGTATTTTGTGATAGCTACTAATGATAGAAGTTCATAATTAACAAAATTTTAATTAAATTTTACCCAGAAAGTAAATAACAAACAAACCCGCAATGTCTTAAAATTCCACACTTAAAATGAGATTAACTGCTGTCTCATCCCAGTCTTCAGTATGAGAATATGCTATTGTTGTTAGATACAGCAAACTCCTATTTGAAGCTATTGTCTGTTACATCATTTAGACAAGGTATGCTTAAAAAATAAAGACAAAAAGTAGTTCATCTTCTGAAACCACAAACACTGAAGGAAAGAAACAGCAATAATGTGAAAACTTAATGGGCCACATTCCCTGGAAATACCACTCCAGGGCAGTTTTCTACAAAAATGAATTCAGCCCATTTCTTTGTGTTTCACACTTCTATTGAAACATGAAAAGAATGACAAAGAAGTAAAAAACCCCTAATGTCCCTAATATCAGACAGACAACAATAACAAGGAGATTTTAAACTGTATTTATGTACAAGTAACAAATGTTTTAACTTGACCCTCCATCCTGCAAAACTTGTTTGTCCATCCTGGTAGTTTCACTAATGGCAGTGACATCCCAAATGTTTTCAAAAATACAGACTGGAACCTTGACTATATCAGAAGACATTTTTGCTTATAAATTGTAATGGTTTGAAAGCAAAACAAATGAGAGGCTCCAAGTCAGAAATACAATTTAATAAGAAAAAGAAAAAAAAGG
>JBBMKD010000053.1:16675014-16751662 GCA_037834095.1 Argya squamiceps | reverse complement strand
GCAGAAGAGCCATTAACAAAAGAGGAGCCATTAACAAAAGAGGAGCCATTAACAAAAGAAGACCCATTACAGAAGACCCCTTAACAGAAAAACACCTTAACAGAAAAAGGGAGGGGGAACCTGGAAGAACACTGCTACAACAATTGGTTTCAACAGTTGATGAAGAGGGTGATAGAATACTTTGTGTATATCTTATTCTACAACCCAAGACAAAATATACTTGTATATTGAAAATAATCAATTTTTTAATCAATGTTTCTGTTATACATGCTTTTATCTATCTAGTACCCAGTACAAATTAGAGGCTGCTCTGACTGGCATAAATTCTATCAGTGAAAGCCAGACATGTACATACAGCTTTGTCTGTAGTGTCAGCTGAAAAATAGAAAGCGTATCCCTAACTAACTCAATTGTGCTGGAAAATCACTAGTATATTTGGACTTATTTCTACTTGTTTAACATTACACAAATATTTACAAATGACAATATATATCACCAGAGGGGAAAAAAAAACAACCAAAAAAACACCACATAAAAAACCCAAAACAAAAACAAACGAACAAATAAACAGAAAGAGAGAAAATATTTTTGAAGGCAAATTGAAAACTAGCAAATCAGCTGAATAATTCTGGCATCTCACTGTGTCTAACTATAACACTGAGGAAACTGCTAATAGTTCAAGAACAGACAGCTGAGGAGGTAAAGAGGTAGCAGCAGGATGTGTTTGTAGTAAAAGCAGCCTTAGTTTCAGTGATAATCTAGACTTTCCAGCTTCACAATATATCCTAAGATCTTTATCTGATTATATAATCCAGAAAGATAAGGAAAAATTAGGAGTACTTAAAAGAGCAAAGTAAAATTTCTTTGTAGTTCCAACCAGCTCTGAACAGACATATATACATAAGATATATTTCAAATTTTCCTCTGAATCAAGACTTTGAAAAGGTAAACAAATCTCAGCCTGTTCTAGCCTCCTCCCCAAGTTTTCCTCCTTCAATGTGGAATTCTGAGATCTTATCTGATAATATCTGAGCTATGTGAGAATGAGAAATAATTATGTCTGAACAACTAATTTCCTCTCCCTTCAAAAAAGCCTTACTTCTGTTCTGTTGTTCTGATGGTACTAATAAATGGATAGTAAAATTGGTCCAGAAAAAAATACCCTGCAATTCAAAGCAAATTTGAATATCTCAAATTGCAATGACCTAGTGTAAGAGCTCTGGGTATTTATGAAAGTATTCCATAAGTCATTATCTTGATAAAATATTTCATTATAACAAATACTGTATTATAAAATATTCAATATTTTTGCTGAAGTGTCTAGGGCTGATAGGGTCAGGAAAGTTTTAAAAGATTATTTCAAATGTATCTAGAGTGAAATTAGGAAAATCTAAAAAAAATCCCCCCAAAACCACAAAATAAAATAAAACAACACAACCAAAAAACCCAACTTTGTATTAAGAAAGAAAAATGTACTCAGTTTGTTTCTGGGCAATTTCTAATAGCTCTGTGCTCCTCAACAAGCAGCTGATAATGGGTTCAGATGTTACAACTCTCTGAGATGTTCTGCAGGGGGAAAATCCAAATAAGCAATTAAGAAACAAAAAATAACGTACAAAAAATATTTAGCAAATTAAAGGGTTTGGCAACTAAAGTTACCAAACATGCTTCCTTTCTTTCATGATCTCCCTACATATTAATGATCTCTGAGTAGAGCTCTTTTATGACAGAAGGTTCATTGCAAAGGAGAATTTTCCTCACAGTTTGCTGTTTTTATTGATATCTAAAAGAGAGAAAACTGACACAAGGTGGTGGAATAAGTTAACATAGAAAGGATTGAGATGGGCAACAGAGACCAGGTAGATATGTAACCACAGCAGGATATTGCCTCATAAAACTCAAGAACCTATCTGCTGACAGATAACCTGAAACAACTGAAAAATGTGTCATGTATTTCTAGGGGCTGATACAAATAACCTAAGACTGTCACCAGTCACTTTGTATCACAGATTGATTAAATGATTTGCAATATCTAGGAAACTTGTAGAACTAGCAGAAAAATCATCCAGTATCCTTTTTTACTGCCTTTGCCTTGAGGGTACTCTTCCCCCACCTATCCCACCTGAAACCCTTTGCCTTTCATCAAATCCTTAACGCAGAAAAAGTGTGGCATAGAACCCATGGGTTCTTCCATGATTTTTAACTCATGTGAAGACCACGTTCTTTTTACAGACCCTGACTTTTACAGAGAGCAGGGAAGAGGTTTGTGGGAAAGGTAATGCGTTGTGGCAGCCATCATCACTTAAAGGATATGCTCATTACCTTTCTTGACATTAGAATATTTGATTCATATCCAATGGCATTTCATAGTTTTTTAGGGTCTCTGAAAATCATTAATGAAAACAAGATTTGGGCATTTTTAGTAGCTTACCTTCATTCAAAACAGAAGGGCCTCAGTTGACTTCTGTACTCGTGCATTCTGAAATGCATGATGGGTTTGGGAACTCCACATAAAGTGTCAAAGCATAACAGTTATGAAAATTATTTTAAAGCTTTGCTTTTGGTCTCTGAAGGAATCTTAATCAAGTAAACATAATTACTAGCTACTAGAAATGCTGATTTTTTTCAAAAAATTTTATTGTTACATATATTAGTAATTAGAAATAATAAATCACCTATTGTTTTTCTCCAGCTTTTGCAAGTAATCCTAAATCTGACTGTCATCTTAATTAAACTGATCCACCTCTGGCTTTCATTCAAAGTATAAACTATAACCTGCTTTTGGTCTAGTTTAAAAATATATTAATTCATCTCAAAATAAGACATGTTTTTCATCTCAATAGCAAAACAACAGTTGTGGATAATGATGCTTAGAAATGATGGAAAGATCTGCCTGAGTTGAGTATGCATGCCAGTGGAGTCAGGCAGGCCATTTCTAATACCTTGGGAAGACATATCAGCATCATGCCTGTGATGTGAACATCCCTTCACCTAATTAGCAGCCACAACAAGGCAGCAGCTCACCTCCAGGTACGCACCACAGCAAGGTACACACCACAGCAAGGCTTCCTCCACAGCTGATGACAAAGTGACCATGGGCAGTCAAAGCCAGGAAATCAGTGGTTATTACAGACCAAGATGAGTAGGACATCAAGGAAAATAACCGCAGCCTTAGATCATTACAAAATTAGTGCAAATTTGATAGGACAGGCAATTTTTCTCACCATGTCCTTCAAAAATAAGAGAAATGAAAAATTAAAATTAGGGGCAAGCTTTGGATCAGGTGCAGAACTCTTGGAGGGAGTCACCAAAGAAGAAGGGGGAGAGAAGCAAGAAGAGCCAAGGAAATAAGAGAGGAATAAGAGCTGTGGCTGCTGGGGAGTGACCTAGTGGACATCATTCAAATTCATGCATGGGTGACTCCAGGGAGGGAGAGCAACACTTCTCACAATGCCAGAGCTTCATGATAAGAAAATACAGGGAAGAGAACTGAGGGCACTTTGTACCCTCTTTGTACCACATAGCACCTTACCACTACAGATGGGGATGGACTCTGGGTGCAATCAAAGAGGGAGTAAAGGTCTATCCTATTTAAATTGTTCTAGATCTGTCCTATGTGAATTGTAGTAAAACTAAACTGCTTCTTTCTCATACAGAAGTAAAGAACAGGTGAAAGATTTGACTACATAAAGTAAATAATTTCAGAAAGAGGAAGACTATCTTTTACAACTGTACAAAATTCTCTGCAGAAAAATAAGTGGTTTGCTTTCAAAACTACTGGGTTTTGGGTGAATTGACAACTCAGTCTTTGATTAGATAATGAATGCACAAATATACCCATTAAACATGGTGGACTTCACACACTGTAAGTCAGAGTTCACATCCATTCACATTCAGTAAGACAGAGTATCTTCATATGTACATGTAAACATGGAGGGATACCAAATCTGCCCTAGCTTCTGAATTTTAATATATACGGAATTTGATCCATAATCATTGCATCTAACCAAAAGATGTGCTTAACTTTTTGTACACTCCAATCAGGTGATTAATTCTTCCTTATATTTATCTGAATTGGAAGGTTTTGTCTATCCTCTCAGGGTCATGAGACTTTTCAATGGATGAAATTATATGATGCAGCTATTGTGAACCATGACTATTAGTATACAATTTCAGAGGGGTAGAAAACCAGAGCATATACAGTGAATCCTAACAGTGTCACAATGTGGCAATGAAACACTGCAGTAAGACCCTGTTGCTGTGAATAAAGAAGTCAAGACTATCCTTACACTGAGGTGAGTATGGAGTCTTTTTCCAAGCTGCACTTTGTATCATAATGAATACAAAACTCACTTGTCATTACATCTTATTATCACCTCAGACCTTGACTAAAAACCAGACAGCAATTGCCATTAGGAACAGCAATCTCCACAGCAGTATAATCCTCATCAGTGAAAAAGACACAATTCACTCCTGTCAGAGGCAACGAAATGAGAAATGCCTGTCCTTTCACCAGGCTTGGGAGAAGCATTCAGCTCCCATGGAGCAACACTGCCACAAGGATTTTTTTTTTTAATGACAAATTTATCCATGGCATTCTGCAAATGACTTCTTAACTGATGATGTTAATTTTGGTTTCAAACCATGTTAGTTTTCCAATTCCTAGATTAAAATGGCCATTTACAGTCAGCATCACTCTGCCTGAAACCAGCTACAAAGGTGATATACAAATTAGGCTGTTTCCAGAAACAACTTAATGTAAAAGCAGATTTATTTAGATAGGCCTGTTTTCAGTCTTTTACCATAAAATACCATGAGATAGTCAGGTTGCATTCAAAACTGAAATAATTATGTGTGATTTTGAACAAGAATGTTTTGAAAAAAATAAAGAAAAGAAATGCACTGTGTACAGCTCTAGATATAGCCACTTATAACTTTTTTTAAGGCAAATTGAATTATTTTATATACTATGGTATAAATTTTAAGAAATTAATCTCTATAATCTCTTTGCGAGAGATAAGAATACTCTGTAATTTGTGTACCATCTGATATGAATATGCATGAATACATACTTAAGGTAGAGAAGCTTCTCTGGTAATAGTTTTTCAGTAAGATTTTATGTGTAGCAAAGTTCCTTTATGTTTCATATTATAAAAAAAATATATATTTCCAAGCTAGGATTTATCAGGTTCTCATTATCCTGATATAAAATAAATTTTGACAAAAACTTGTCCAGATTAGAAATATTTTAAAATAAGTAAGTCTCTAATTAATTTAAAGACCTCATTTAAACAGACATGTGAAATTCAATTTTTTGTTTCAACTGAACTGGTTATTTATTATTTCTTTTTAAATCATGTGTATGCAAATATTGATTATTTTCATTTTTTAATGATATTTTCTAAAACATTCTAGGGGGAAAAATCTTGGAGGATGTTTTCATTGGTAGCCTTTAAAATAAGAATTCCATATAGAAGTGACTAATTAAGAACATGAACTGGTTGATTGCACAAGAAAATTCTTACTTTCTCATGACAAATATATCACTTAGGAAAATCAGTGCAGTAAACATACCAAGTTTTTATATTGCACACTTTAAAACTGAGTCAAATACTGAGCTGAAGAATGTTCCTGAAAAAAAACGAAGCACATAACATCGATGGTTGAGGTATTTAAAAGATAAATAGGTATGACACTCAGGGACATGGTTTAGTGGTGGACTTGCCAGTGCTCAGTTAATGGTTGGACTTGATGATCTCAAAGGTCTTTTCCAATAAACTTGATTCTATGATTCTGATTCTATAAACTATTCCTGTGTGAATTAGATCCTTTCCCAACAAAGGAGATGTGAAAACTGATAAACTGCTTTAAAACATTTGCCAATGTATCTGAACATCTATCTGGATACAGGATACAAGATATCTGGATACAAGAGGGTAATTTTTTTTCAGTTTAATCCCTTGCTAAAAATCCCTTGCATCCCTCTGTACTAAAACGCTATAGCTAATCCTTGCCTCTCTGCTGAAAAAGGCAAAAAGTTCAAATTTGCATTATCAGAAATGGTGTCTTATGGTGTTTTCTAAGTGTAAGACCCAGTGCCCCCAGTATAATAGGTGGAAATGTAATCAATACAGACAGATAGTTCAAGGCAGTTCAGCTCACTGTAAAGCAGACAGTTAACACTAGCTAAAACTTTCCCCTTGTACTCCATTGACTAGAGTAGGGTTTGCTTCACCTTCCACACAAAATCATCCAGCTCTTTCTGAAATAGCACAGGGAGTTCTGCCTACCCTCTCTTTGACCCTCTCAAAATGAAAAAATCCTGCACATTTTATCTCATATCTGCCACAGGAACTCCACTATTTTGAACATTTGGGTATTGTGGCAAGAAATTCCCATGAGCAGATAACTAAGTCAAATGCTAGATCTCCATCAAAGATAACTGGAAGTTAGATACCTGCTGACATGTACGTACTTGAATTTAAATACTTTAGTACAGATATTTTTCAAGTGAGAGCTGAGACCTACCCTTGTTTGCTCTAGCCATTGAACTGACCTTTCATTCTTTCATATCATTCATATGGATGCTTTTTGAGACTTATACATGATAACTTGGATTTGAACAGAAGCTGACAACTTACAAAAAAGCTCCATGAGTGGTAATAATCTTTTAAAGTCAGAAACTTTAGGCACTATATTGCTTTTTAAAGCCATTGAAGGATCTTTTTCAAGAATAATAAAATTGTATAGAAATGCATGGAATCAGTAAGCCTGAAAACACAAAACAAAACCAGACAGACAAAACACATGGAAGGACAATATCACTTCAAGTTTCCTGAACCCATCAACAGAAATACAGTTCACTGTCATATGAAATAAAATCGAGGTTCATACTTACTGAAAACAAATTTGCTGGTCAAATGAGATGGTGGTAACATAATTTCTGATAAGAAACAAAGCGAAAGCTGACTTCCTGAGAGGCTTTTCTAAATGAATGTTAGGAATCTGACAAAAGGAAAGTATAAAAAGAAACTCATGCCTTGAAATAATGCAAAATGTTGGAGAGCATGGGGTAGAAGAGATGTGGTCATTACAAGTATTCCTACATGGCATTTGGGAAACTAGAGAGCACTGGTATTTTCCCTTTTTTTTTCCCCTTTAAATCTTCAGCACTGCATGCTGAAAGTGACCTACATCACTCTCCATACAGTACATCAAATAACCCATTACTTAACAAATCAGTGAAGCACCTCTACTAAATGAAAGGGACCTATAGCTTTAATCCCACTTCGATTAACTTTGTTCTTCTCAGAAGGCAGACCTTAATTTATATCAATTTGCAGTAATCTTTACAAGAAAATTCTACTTCACTTACACATGCTGTTTGACAGAAAAATGAATTTCTCAGGCATGTGGATACCCTATGATGGTTCCAATAAAAATTGCCCCTAGTAACAATGAAAAAGCTGAACACTTTCTGTCTGCTTAAATGATGTTTTTCGTTAGACAGATGATGAGGTTTAATGACGTATGTTGTGAATTCTCTCCACTACCAAATACAAGTAGCACTTTGATCAACAGAAAGACCTCAAGGACATTTGGTACAGTCATTTAAACTTTCCTGTACATCTCTGTAGAAAGGCATTTTGTTGCTGCATTCAGTTATACTATTCTACATCTCTGTAAAATAAGTTAAATATTTCTAAAGGTCATCAAAACAGCATGTTATTTTACCAATGGGGAAATAAACAAAAGTAATCTTTCAGGATAATGTTTTACAAGTGGAACAAACTAAAAGTAATCACTTAATTGCATAAAAAGGTACTATACTTATTTTAGGTGCCCCAATTTTTTGAGAACCCACACTTCTCAAACTAATGGATTTTTTTCAGAAGTCTTATATCTGAGTGCAGTTTCTCAGAGTCTTCAAAGACCAGGTCTGTAAAGACAGTCAAATATGTATCTCTTATGCATTTTCTTAAGTGGGATTTAGAAGATGAAGCAGCAATAGAAGGTATTATTTGTGTGTGCATTTACTTTTGCAGAGTTAAGTCTAAATCCATAACAAGAGATGACAATGGGATGCTCAGAAGTCCTGTTAAATTATTCCATAATCCCTTAATGATCTGAAGCCAAAGAGAAGTCACATTTTTGCTGCCTAACAAGCATGCAACAAATTTTTGATATGCCAAAAAATGTCTGGTGCTCAGATGCCAGGAGATCAGCCAGTTCATTTCTTTTGCACCTCAAAAGTTATCACACTCGAGGAAGTATATGTAAAAATAGATGCTGGAATAGTTTTGGCAGCAGGAACAGACTACCTGTGAACTTGTTTGTTAGCACATACACAACAGCCAATGACTCCATGAGAGGAAAAGCCAAAAAAAAAGTAGGATGCCTGTTTTCAAGTTCATCTGCTAACGTGAAGCAGAGCCTGAATCTAGACTTGTGAATGCCTTAGCATTCAAGCTGTAAGACATGCATCATGTCTGTAGCCTTCTTTATTCAAATTACTATTAAAAAACTGATTACCAAGTGGAATATCTGTAGCAGAAAGGAGTGGGTCAGCCTTTCACCAAAGCAAATGCTTTCCGAAAACAGAAATTCCCTGGAGCCTCAGAGATTGAGATTTGAAATGTTGCTTCACCTCTGGCAGAACAGTATTACAAAATGCATATTTGGCCATCAGTGGGATGCTAAAGTAACCACAGGGCTTCCATATATTATGTAGGTGAGAGAATGGTTGCTTATTTTCAAATTACCAGGACTAATGACTGAACTGTTTTAAAAAGCAACCGACATCATGGATCCCAAAAAGTACGAGGAGAACTAAATGCCTCATGACAACCTATATTTAGGCAGAGTTAGATCTGACCTTAACTCCAGACTAAATTTTGATATCTGAGTCCAGATTCCTGTTCAGTAGGTCACTCACAGGTATCTAGCGCTTTCTGAAGTGCCATTAGGTTCCCTAATCTCCAACTGATGATTCGAAAAGAAAAGTTTTCTGTCAAAACTGCAGGCCTCAGGTTGATGCTTTTGACATTGCAGAGCAACTCAGGTATTTTTGGTGGCTATTCAGAGATATCCCTGTAGAAACTTTTGTTAATGCAATACAAAGAGTTTAGGGAATTATTCACCTGACCAAATAAAAGCATTTATTTTGTGCTGAATGGCTCTCTAAATTTTCTTGACTACAGAATAGGCATTAAGATATCAACACTTAGATAGGTTTATGAGAATATTGAACATAGTAAGAACTAGGTTTTGTGGCAGATTTATCCATGATATTATCTGCCTCACAACAAAATGGTTTCCAAAAAAACTAAAATAAATGAAATTGTTTCACAAAGCTAAAAAATCTCACTTCTAGTTTGCAATTCTGTGGTTGACATAAACCCTTAGAGACATAAGCGAAAGTAATAATAGGGAAGGGTTTTCTGAATGGTCTTTCTCATAAACAGTTAAGCAAAAGATACTCTTATAAAAGTCAGCTCAGAATTTAGGACTTCTAACTAAAAAAAGAGATGCCAGTCATGAAATTCTTTTTTTTAATATAGTTTTAGATCATTTCCCACTGTGTCACACTGTGAGCACATGAATAATTAATGTGGCAGCAACAAATCCAAACATATGGATTTGTATGTTTTGTGTTGGTCTTTGTTAAAAGGATAACATTCTGTACAAACACAAACAAACCCTGTTGCCCTTCATTCTTCCCTCCCTCTGGGATTAGCATTGTACCAAGAGTAAAGGTAGACAGTTTACAAAGCTTTTTGCTGTTTAAACACATAGATGTCTAAGTAAATGCTATAATTTTTCAGTAAAGTTTTATTTATACATAACCTTTTATTGATTTGTGGCCAATTAATTAAACAGTGGGTATCTAACCTAAGTTTGGATAAAACATTGCTAGCCCAAATATGGATTTTGATGTGGATGTAGTTTTTTGGTTGGTTTTGTTCTTTTTTTTTTTTAATCCCTCTATTTCATATATAGTTAAAGAAAAGATGTCACTGAATCTATATCAGTTTAAGAAATGGCAATTCATTGCATTTCTGATTTGTTGTTCAAGAAATTATTAATTCAACTTTAAGATAAATTTGTAAGAAACATGTTAGGTATCATAATACTCATACTAAAGGCAATTAGTGACAAGAGAATAACATAAACAAAAAGACAAGAAAGTAATGGTTTTTGAACACAGTTTTTACATGTGAAGTCCACTTAGGGGCTCAAATGTATTTGTAGTTAAAATAGAGATGCACCTAGGCAAATTAAAGCTTTCTGAGGACAAAAAGAGGGGGTGAAGGGAGTACCATGTGTTTAAAATTAGAAACTCTTCTCAAAGCTGATGATTACAGTTAAATATAAATGAGGGATTCCAGCCCATGACTGTCAAACAGAAACAGCTTCGTAGCCCTAAGGGCCTTTCTAAAAACCATCTGAGTTCTAGTCTGCTACAAGAAAGGTGATCAGTCACGCATCCCACAGTCGTACAGGGGAAAAAATACTTAATAAGAGTCATGAGATATTTGACCCAAAAGATTTGATCTAATATTCTTTATATAATATAAAATCATCTTGCATGACTTCATCAGAAGTCCCTGAGGAGCTATTGCATAGTCACTGCTACTCTGTTTTGTTAACTGCCCATTTTTTCCTCAAATGAACCTTGTTAAAGATGCCTACTCATTTCAGCTTTCAGAAGGTCATTTCTGATTTGGAAATCATGGATGAAATACAAAAAAATACCGATATTCTTTGTCTATGATTTACTCATTTCCCTTTTCACTAGTTCTTTTTCTTCCCTTTACTTGCCCTCTTTTCCTTTTCAGTTCATACTCATTTTATGCATGGATGCATGAGGTGAAAAAGCCCCAACTCATAGATCCTTTTCTCTCTTAACAAGTTAATGAAGAAATAATAGTCCATGATGAAGCTGTACTGGAAACACAGAGTCTTTTTCTGACAGATACAATCAGCCTGTCTTCTAACCAACAGCAAGATATCTAGCTAGAAATTCTGCCAACGATGTTACTTTTATTCAATGGATAGTCATTCAATTGATATGAAATGCATCTCAGATGAGAAGGGAGCTAAAATTATTTATCAATCTTAAGTGAGCTAAAAAAACCTGAGCAAACAATAGAAAAAAAAAAGCCAGGAAGTATACAGGCTTGTTTCCTTCCCCTGCTTGTTTGCATGTTTTTCCTCTGGTAATATATTCTTCACTATAAATGACTTCATGACTAATGCCTGAGATTCAAATTTATTCTTCTAAAGACCTACAGGAAATCAGAAGTTATTCCTCTTGCAACAAAAGCATCTGCACTAGCATGGATTTATTTCATATTACACTCTTAATTAACTCATATGTGCTTAAAATTTGAAGATGAAAAATGTATTTCCTAATACAAGCAGGTGTGTTTTCAGTATCTCAGATACTATTTATTTTTCTCTCAGCTACGTTATGGAACATAAAAAATCTGAGGGCTGCCTGAAAGACTATGCATACTAAAACCAAGTGTTTGTACAAGCAAGATTTAAAGTCATGAAGTAATAATAAAATCTCTGTTGTGCAATTATTTACCTACAAGAATTCTTACTGGAAGTGACAAATTAAAGAATGGTTTAAAATGCTACTTCTGCTGGCACATGAGGTCTGGCATTTTTGTGTGTGTGGTTTTTTGGCTGGCTTTGTTTTTGTTTGTTGGTTTGTTTGGTTGGTTTTTTTTTATACTTTTTCTTAAAGATTAGACCCCTAGGAAAGCAGGGAAAGCCTTATATATGATATACTGCGAGTTTCTGAAACACAAGAAACTAAGAAGGGCTTTTTTTCCCCCTCAGATCTTCTGTAGTCACTATAATCATAGTTGATCTTTAGGTACTTATTTTTCAGGCAGAATTGATTTTTTTTAAGCTATTCCTGACCCTTTAAAATTGCTAAAATGTTTCCCCTTGTTTCCAAATTGTAATGGTTTTTAAAAATTCAGCTTCAGTTGAAACCATGAGAGCTCATTCTCAACCCAAAAGTAATTAAAAAAAACCCCAGAAATGTCTTCCTCACACTCACTAATTTGACATGACAAGAGACAGTGATTGGGAGGGGTGAAAACACATAATTAGCAGAGCTTTATAATGAAGAAACCACAGCACATTATGTGCAAATTGCCCTATATCATACAGCATCTCCCTCAACCTCTCAGTATCAGCCTGGCTCATAGGAGACTCTATCCTGATTTAAAAACACAACCCCCAAGCTGTTATAAACAAGAGACATCAACTTGATACTCTGCTTGGTTGACAGGGGAAGAACTTATTTCACTCATCAGTAGAGACTAGAATGCAGGAAATACAAAAAAAAATACAATGCAAAAAAATAAGACAGTGACTGAAATTTCACATCTGGACATGCTCAGTGATGATCTGCTAAGATTTTGGCAGTACATAATGAAGAACCGTCTTCTCTGTGACCTCACTGAACATTTCCTCTGCCCAGTTTGGCAGGCACATCTGCTCCTGAAACAATCTGCATGGGGAAAATTTTAATTGAGTCACTGAAACACAGAGCCATGGTCTGCAAAAATGAATTAGACCAACTTTTCTTTTGCATAAGACACAGGGAAAAATGCAACTCAGAAAAGTATGTTAAAGTATTTCCATGCTTTGTTGTTTTACATACTTATTGTCTTTCCCTTTCTATTTCTAAATTAATCTTTTTTTTTTCCTCCTGCCACAATATTTTCATTACATCATAAATAGATATGCATCTTGCCCTTCTAACCTGCTCTGAAATGGGACCTCATTGCAGTCTTCAACATCCTCATGAGGGGAAGGGGAAGGGCAAGTACCAATCTTTTCACTCTTGGGACCAGTGAAAGGACCCAAGGAAACAAAATAAAACTAAACCTTGGGAGTGGTTTAGGTTAGATTACAGGCAAAAGTTTTTCATCCAGAGAGTATTTCCAGAGCAGTGGAACAGGATCCCTAGGGCAGTGGGCACAGCACCAGCCTGACAGAGTTCAAGAAATATTTGGATAGTGCTCTGAGGCATATGGTGTGATTCTTGTGTCCTGTGCAGGGCCACAAGTTGGACTTGGTGATCCTGATGGGCCCCTTCCAACACAGCTTATTCAGTGACTCTTCTAAAGTGAATGAAACTTAGCAATCGAGTTACCCAGCAAAAGAATAGCATTAGTAAAAAGGTGAAGTTCACTCCAACTCCAACCAGTTGGCTCAGTAAAATGATGATTTCATCCGCAGTTAAGGATGTTTTCCTCTGATATTAAGTGACACCTGGACAGGATGGAAAGCTGGGTGGAGAGGAACCTATGGAAGCTCAGTAAAGGCAAGTGAAGGATCCTGAATCCAGGGAAGAATAACCCAATGCACCAGAACGGTGTTGAGCTGCTGGAAAGCAGTTCTGTGGAGAAATACCTGGGAGTTCTGGTGAACAACAAGTTGTCCATGAAGGAAGGCCAGTGTTATCCCAGGGTGCTTTAGGAAGAGCATTGCCAGAGGGTCACAGGAGGTGATCCTGTCCCTCAACTCAGCCCTGGTGGGACCACACCTGGAGCACTGTGTCCAGTTCTGAGCTGCTCATCTCAAGAAGGACAAGAAAATATTGGAGATGGTCCAGTGGAGGGCAACAAAAAGGATTAAGGAACTGGAGTATCTCTCTTATGAGAAAAGGCTGAGAGAGCTGGGCTTGTTTATCATGGGGAAGAGATGACAGAGGAAATCCTATCAATGCACAAACATGTTAATTGCAGGTGTCAAGAGAATGGAGCCAAGCTCTTTTCATTGGTGTCCAGTAAAAGGACAAGTGGCAGAGGGCACAAACTGAAACACATGAAGTTCCATCTGAATATGAGAAAAAACTGCTTTTCTTTGAGGGTGACAGAGCACTGGAACAGTTTGGCAAGAGAGGTTTCTGAATCTCTTTCTCTGGCGACACTCACAACATGGCTGGACACAACACTGTGCTACCAGTTCTAGGTACCTAGGAACCTGCTTTACCAGGGAAATTGGATGACCTCCAAGAATCCCTTCTAACCTCAACCATTCTGTCATTTTATGATTCTGTGATGACTTAATTGTAAAATAAGCAAAACTATTTCCATTCTCTCATATCAGGGGGAAAAAAACCCCACCAAGAATATAAAAAATAATAAAAAATACATTAAATAAATGTTCAGTTATATTTCCTTTAAATCTAAATGCTGGCATGAAGACTCCTGCCCCTGCAGTCACACTGTACATCCAACATTAAAGTGAATGTTTTTGATCTTTAATTAAAGTCTGAATCCTGTAAGCTATTTTAGGAGTATATACATATGTTTGTGTGGATACACACACACACACAGATCACGCTGTCCATTAGGTTCATAATCACAGTTTTCACAGCACTGTCAGTGATCAGCATTAGCACAAGATGACAAACTGGTAGTCACATACCGTTAATGAGCAATTCACATCTGGTTTCCATGCTGGGACTGCAGTATGAGGCCAGTCTGTTGACATGAAGGTTTTGGGATAATCCAAATTCTCTGTCAAAGAAAGTGTAGCAGCTAGGTTGTGCAAGCAACACTGCAGTCCACTCCAGTACTGAGCTGGACACCTAACCTAGTCCTATGCACAACACAGCACAAATCAGGAGCATTTTAACAGTCCACTTGAGGGCTGCTTTCAGAGTAAGCCTTCAAAGAAGCCCCACTAAGCACACAGCACTCTGAATCTTGCCCACATGGAGATGTTGGAAATGTGGCTCATGCAGCCACGAATGCTAGCCAGCCTAATCCACCCTGCAGCCAAGCTGGTTGGCATCAAACAATGGTCTGAAGCCCAGGGAGATCCCTCGTCACCCCTGTCCATACATGCTGACCCACAGCAATGGCCTGACCTCTAGAGATCTACAAATATGCTATATCTGTAGATCTCCAATGATCTACAAATTGGCAGGACAATTTCTTTAATAATGAAAATATTTTTCACTGGATGTACACAGAGTTTGTTTACCAACAAGCAAAACTCAGAAATACATTGTAGAAAAAGGGCAGGAAAAACCCCCACAATTGTGAAATTGGATTGCATTAATACTGCCAAAGGAGTTCTAATGTTTTGCTGTTTCTAATTCCATTCATAGTTGTTCAGTTTTACCAGAGTATTGAAGTGCTTAAAAATGTTTTCATGCTTTGTGTACTATATCCTTTCTAGGCATATCTATAAAGTTCTCCTTAAAATGTGCTTATACACCTAGAAAAGAAGCCACCGATTTTTCTTTTGGCTTTATTCAAGTATCCTGACAATTCATTGAAAATATTGCAATACAGTTCTCATGCAGTACTGGCTGCAGACCCATTAGAAATAGGAAATCATGTCAAGAAAGCATGCAGGTAATACACAGTGTTTTCTAAATACAGAGATCAGGCCAAAAGCCAGCACAGTGTAAAATGGGAAAGCATCCAAAAGAGAAGTTTATGCTGTTCTCAGGCATAAATATTTATCATCCAGTGCAAGAGAATGTCACATTCCTCCTCAAGCAAAGAATTTGCTCAGAAAGCATTCCAGAAGAGACAGAAGGAAGAGAGAATAAAGAAGAAGAAAAATAAAAAACCGTAAAAATGTTGCCTTTATGTTGTCAAGCTGGGTTATAGCATAGAGCCCCAAATAAGAAGCTGAACTAATCACTGTTACTTTTGTTGTCAGGGAGAAAGAAGCCTCTTCCAGAACACCAGCCATCTCCATGACTGGCCAACACTCAGTGCAGCACAATCAAAATGGCAAAAAACCATTATGCCATGTGAAAGCTGAAGATAATTTAGAGGTTGATGCATGTGCTAAATGAATTAAAGCAGTCTGTGAGTATGTAACGCACTCATCTCATTAAATCATCACACACCTTTTCTAGCTTACATTTACTTTCCTCTCAGAGAAACACAATCAGCTTACTTAGTTTCCTAATGAGTATAATAGACAATCATGTAAAGTAGACTATCACTTGGTAAATACGTAATGGAGAACTGCAGGCAGTCTATTAGATGTAAACTTGCTTAATTCTTTAATTATGTGTCTTTGATCAAAAGCAGCTCACTTGGAAAGATTTTTTAAAAAGGAAAGTAATGAGCACTCACCTTTCATGTACACTATTGACTGTTAGGCCAGCCTGATATAACTGTGCTTTCACTGCTTGTATGTCAAGCACACCACTAAAATTGAGATAATAAATGTTACTTACAGCTCTTAAAGCTTTTCTCTCGGAGACACTGACCAGTAAGAGCTGTTCTGCACTTTTAGCTTTTCTTTCCATCTCTGTCAAGTATCTCAGAGAATTTTTAAAAGAGCTAATTGAGGCCATTTATCTTTATTTTTTTTTTCTTCTTTGTCCTCATCCCCTTTCCTTTCTTCATTAACCTCAAAATCTCTATGGAAGATCTCTTTCCTATTACTTTCAACACCTTATACTGTTCCTTAGACTTCATCTTCTGACAACCCTTAATCAAGACACAATCTCTTCAAGTCTCTCTTACCTGCTACCTATTTATCACATGTGGCTATTTCCTTCTCATCTTCTTCCTACCTGGTCTCTCAAATAATTTCCTCTGTTCAGGTCTGGTGCCATTTTGTAAAGGCACAAAAGAGTTGCAAACCAAGTTAATGTCATATGCTATTCATAGGTCTTACAATCATGGTAAATTATTGGCCTGAAGGTGGTGTGACAAAAGGAAAAGTTTCAGAAACTGCTGCTCCAACCTTTTGGCTATAAGTATAAATAAGTTTCTGTCATCTTTGACTGGCCAAGGCTCTGGCCCACATTGCCAGAGACTGGCGATGAAATCAGTGGCTGCATAACAAAAACAAAGAATTGACCATGAAAAGGCTTGGAGCCCAGTCTGAAACATGTAATGGTAAGTAGGGTCTGGAATGGAGTAAAAACCCCTTTCAAAGCAGTAAAACTGGAAGTTAAATTACATGGATTTTCAATATAGAATTGTAACTATCTATCAACATATCTTAGGTAAATTTCCACAAACATGGAAGTCTTACCATGAGAGAGTAAACACCCTACATGTTCATTACTGGTTCTTCTGTATAGTGAAGTATTAGCAAATTTATGACTGATATGGAAGACAATGTTCATTCATGCTGCCTACTTCAATCTAACTTTATTGGAAAAAAATAATAATAAAATCATCTAAAAGACTGAAATCAGGCAGAAACTAAAATAGAAGCATGCACAGGAATGGTCTATGCAGTAGTCTTGCAGCTTACTGGACATCAGGAAAAACAACTGATGCTATTCCTCTCCTGCAAGTGTCTCTTATATACAAAAACCTGTAAGAGGATTAAACACAGCAATTTGAATTCCTTTTAATTGATTATATGAGTCTATTGTTAATCTAATTTTTCTTTTCTATAAATGTAAAAAAACCCAAGTTTTGCTGTATTCTTTTACAACAAAGGGGTAACTAAATACTCCTACTTTTTTGTAAGAAAGAAAGAACCTACACATTGAACAGAAAGAGCCTGGTTTGTCTTCTCAGTACAGATATAGTTTGTTCAGATTACTGTTGCATAATAATAATAATAATAATAAAATGCTTTAGGAGGGCTTGCCAAACCCCACAATATCAATAGAAGGAAAAGAAAAAAGGGAAGATAAATTAAATTCTGAAAACTTGTTTTGACTCTATGTGTTCACTTACTGAAACTACAGTACAGAATGCCTTCCAGCTCCCACAAATAAAAACTTATATTCCTATACTGTTTCTATCTGCAGTTTCTTCTCTATGTCAAACATAATGACCTAATTCTCTGAAATCCTTGTTAGGACACAAGTAAATCAATATCATGTTTTGCCACACACTGCCAAAAAGTTTCCTTTTGGGGTAAATGCATACATACAATTACTAGATCATCAAGATTTACTTGGATTTTAGAGTTGAGAAAATTTTTATTTATTTGTTGTTTGGTTGTTTTTCAGTTTTTTTTAAATACATTCTTGGACAGTTTTCAGCAACAGTTCCAAGACATTAGTCTTTTCTGACTTTGATGATGATATATCATGTAATTTACATTAATGCTAACTTTCAGAAAAACAATTTTTTTATAATAGAATACCAGAATGTTTCAAATATTCTTCGAATTCCACTTGCCTCTCAGAATCTCAAATCACATCATTAAACATCAGCCCAAGTGCAAATACTGATATTATGTTAGAGAATAAGATTGACGAGAGTAAGAACTGCAATTATGACATGCACTAAGCAACTCTTTCAACACAAATAATAATAAAAAAAACAAACACAAAACAAAACTTATCACTGAAAATTGATGGTATTCAAGGGTGAAGCTTCCATTTACACTAATTTCTAACCGCCTCAAATCAGGACCTCCAGGAAAACCTGTTTTGTCTGTTTTAATGTAATAGAATTAGGATAGCTTTCCTGCCCCATATCTGTTTAGTCTCTCATTTCTTCTTCTGATTAAGCTGAGTTCCATCAGTTGACAGTTGTCTGTATCAGAGTGAACCAAATAGTTTTGACTAAATCAACAAGCACATTCCATTGCAGCTTGTTCTGTTTTGACATACCTGTGGTGATCCAATCAATGACATACATGTATATCTACTGCAGGCAGCAGGAAGAGCAAAAAAGTTATGAATAATAAGACCTGGGTACAGCAACAAAGGGAGGGTATATTCTGTACTTTTAAACTTTTATTTTTTTAATAAGGTGGAAAATACAGAATTTGTCTCTTGAGATTCCATACTAAATTTCAAGGGAAGGCAGCTAACAGAAAATGGTTCTAATGGTAATCTCAGCACTACTGATTATAGAGCCTTTGAAGAAATGTTTAAGTTTAGAGCAAAATATTACACAGGAAATATCTTCAAAATATTCTAAAAATACTAATGTGAGATTGTTCTGTGTTAATTCTCAGAACACAGGTAAACAACAGGTAAACAACGTTTCTGCATTTTCTTTGAGTCACTGATGTAACCCAGAAATCTAATTTACCAGTGTCTTAGCAGTTTTACAGGAGTGCTACCCTATTTTTTTCTCACTTCGTGATTTGCTCATCTGTTGATTTCTGCAAACCTTCCTGCTCATCTGCAATGCTGTTTTTGCTTCATCCTGTGCATCAGAGTTAAAAAGGAAAACTTAAAGAGTCTGATGTAATTCAGCTTGTCCTTTTCCCCCACAAAGTCAACCTGCTTATATAGTGAAAACAGCAGCAGTTCAGAGCAGGAAGGTGCTACATACCTGCACTGACATACTGGGATGTCTACTTCCATTGTCAAAAGATCACCTCAGCCTTAGCGTTCATTGCATATACTGTAAAGTCTTTCATACACATTCAGTCAGTTCTCTGCACTAAATCCCTGCTGCAGCCTCTCTGATTTTACATATTTCACAATTACCTTAAATGAGGAGCATGGTCAACCAAGGTTCCTTTGTCATGTGCGGAGGGAGACAGTTTTCTCCTTAGAAAGAATCTCAGCATGAATGAGAACTTCTCTTTGGAGATTCTTTCATCACTCCACTGACGATAATGGGTGTTTAAAGGGACTTAGATCTTGACACTGAGGACTTTGAAAAACATCTGAAGGTAGGTGAGATCAACCTTGGCCCCAAGCACTGCTGACATATGTAGGAGGTTGCATGAGGCCATGGCATGAATGGTCACCTCATAAAACTTCATACAAGGTTGTCCAAACAATCTGAATGAGTTCATACTACAAGTACCTTAAGTCTTCCAATTCTGAAAGGCTGCCTGTTCAACCTATCCATTTAAACAGGATTTAGAAGACAGGAAGGAGGGAAGAAAGGGAAAGAGAAAGGAACTGAGCAAGACAGACAGAGATGCATCTATCTACAAGACCTGAAGTCTTCTTGTCACACTCTTCTTTTTCTGTTGACTTCTTCCTTAGCTGGTTGAGTAGGGACAGGAATATAGATTACTAGAGAAAAACAAATCTTCCCTTAATAATGAGATGAGAAGAATATGAGAAACCACTGTTTACCTAAGTCAAGATGACAAAGAAAAGGGTTAAGCTTCCTCTCTTTAAACAAAAGTTATGACCCAATGTGGGTCAATGTGGGCATTTTTCAATTTTAAGTTTAATTCAAAGGTTAATGTTCTTTTGTAAAATGTTTGTTCCTTGTACCCTTTCTGTTACCCACTTTTGGTTTATCCCTGTCTTCTACCCAGTGACAGTTTTGTGATTGGCTCTGGGTTCTCCCTAAGTTTTTCCCCCCAGAGACAGTTAACTGCCCATCACCTGGCAAGTAACCTCCTGTTCTTGTCCATCATTTTGGGGGTCTCTCCCTGCTCCTGGAAAATTCTAAGAGAGGCATCAAGTGATTGGGCAGAATCCTGATTAGTCACCTTCTAATGTTCATTGTATGGTTGTTTTATATGTTTGCTTATTATATGAGTCACCTCCCCATTAAACCTTATTGATCCCTAGTTGAACCCCCCCCGTGTTACACCCCCCTTTAAAAGGTCCTCCCAGGTTTCGTTGAGGTCTCTGGAGAGGCTGACACCCGAGGTGAGGGCTCCATGCAGGAGTTCCAATAAACTCATTGTGACCCAACCTCTCTGGCATCCCTCCTTTCATCCTCCTGCCTTCGCCACGCTGACGCTGCTGAGCAACAAGGACCCACCGGTGTGACACTGGTGCCGAGGCCAGCCGGGCTTGAGAAACAGGCACCATGTCAATCCAATGGTCAGAATGGAAGACTAGGACTGTGGGATTTGTTCCCTTCCTTGCTCCAAATAAGCCGTCTGAACTTATTTTTATTTTCTCTGTACCACTGTTTCCATGTCTGTATAATAATAACAGTTCCTCATAAGGTTACTGGAAAGTTTAATTTACTAATGTGTGTAAAGTACCGAGCAATTCTTAGAATGGGACTGTGGACATGTGAAATATTATTAATCTGTCAGATATTTTCCTATAAAATGAGACCCTTTTGTCTAAGTAAAAAATAATTGGTATGACAACAAGACTGAAAGCTTTTAAGTATAACATAAAAGCTTGCTTATAATGATGAGGTTGTCAACTGACACCACATCCTGCAGAAATTGTGATTCAAATGCATGACAACAAAGAACTATTTTAGCTAGCATAGTTCATATTTACACGTATTCCAATATTATTATTATACACACAAAAAAAAAGTAAGTACAAGGGACAAAGAAACAAATGCACCTCTGAGAAATCTGTGCCAGCCTAACAGTTAAAAAGATACTGCTCTTCTGCTAGAGTTTTTGATGGGTATTAGAAGACTCAAACTTTGGAGTTCTTTACCAGACATTCAAAACTATTAAAGCATGAGTTTCAAGAAACTGCACCCAGAGACATGCACTATCAGAATTAAAGAAGAATAGTAAAGAGATATTTGATACCTGTAAAAGAAGGCTAAGGTTTTACCTCATGGGAATTCTGGCAAGCAGTTGTGCCTATGTGTTATAATAAGGACTGACTATGAGAAAAGCAGCATGCTGGGAATACGCAGAAAGTCGACAAAGATGATGAAGGGCAGATTTTGACAAGGACTTTTTCAGACAGGCTGAGTTTCTTATAACAGAAAGCATGTTTGAAGAAGGCAGGTTATGAGCCAAAGAGTAGTAGCATTAATGAATAAACCAGACAAGCAGGAAAGGTACCATGTGTTCTTTTTATCATCTTACTTTAGACAGAAGCCATGACAGAAACTCAGTCTGCCTCCTATCTTTCTAATCCTTATATGTGATAACAGAAGCTTGGTAACACCACTTCTTTCCTACCAAGGAATCACACTGAGGTTCAAGCTAGCACGAGAATGAGTATTTAAAATTCCCTTCAACACTTCTGTTACCTTCAAGAGGGCAAAGACCAGATTTTACCTTTAACATAGATGTAATGCCACGGAGCCTCAGCCTCTGTTTTGTTCTGCAGCTCCCATAGCAACTGCTATTAAGTGCTAATAATATGATTAGGAGAAAAGAAAGAACTGCCTGAACGACTAAAAAGTAACAGAAACTTTTATTCCAACCCTGCATATCTTTACACCCGATGTTCTAGGAAATGCAACTGAAAACATTGTTGATGACTACAAAGAAAAAAGGAATGAAGTACATCAGATAGTGCAATAAACACTTGGTGTAATAAATACTTCTATCTCATATCTTGGGAGGTAGCAGTGTGCTAGAAAGCAGAGTGACAAGTATGACTTAAAAAATATAAATTGACTGCTGATAAGAGAACTGACTCACTTGCAAACCAAGATCCTATCTACAAGCAAAAGAAATGGAATCCTTGCATAAAATGTCCAAACTATATTTTATGATTGTACCGAAAAAGAAGAAACAGGGACAGCACAAGGAAAATAATACACGGTTGCAAAACAAAATTCAAGACTGTAATTCAGCTGAGGTCTGCTGACCCCACAAAGCACAAAAGCCCAACTCAAACAGCTCCTGACTGACAATGAATGACTGAATGCCAGCTCCAGTATTTCAGCTAAAATCAGGATTCAACATAAACCAGCAGAACAAGACTCTCAAATCTGTTTCTTACAGTCTGCAGGTGAAAAATGTCAAAAAGCCAAAATGGCACCAGCTACCATTTGTGAATTTTAAATAGATAATTAAACGAAAGAAAGGCTTCTGTACACAGATGGGAGATTTAAAAGGTTAATGAAGCTATAATAAAGATGGAGATCTGACTGTGAATGCAATAGTGGCTTGAAAAAACAAATGTGAATAATAGGCAGAAAAGGAAGCTGATTAAAATAATCTACGTTGGATTCTTGCCTTCCAACTTGCTCTCTACTTTTCTGGTCATTTACTATACACAGACACATAAGTAAAATACGTATGATCCCACTTGTGGGATCTCAAACTATGACCACCTCCCATGACCCATTCTGAATCTGTAAGGCCACTATGAGAGAATATGCATATTTATAAAAAAAACCCTAACAAATCAATTTAATTTCAGTCTTTCTACTTTGCCTTGCCAAGTGTCCATAGAAAGCTGGATGTTTATGTAGCTTCCAGTAGCTATGCTAATCTTGTAATTATTTTGAAATGATCTAAACTTATGGATGGCAGAAATTATTCTGATGTTTTGCGTTTCCTTCCAGGAAACTTGGAGGTAACATTGGAGGTAAATGCAAACTTCCTCTTGCTGATTTTCAGCTGCCTTGGGGTGGATGGTTATTTGTTTTTTCACAGTAAGATTTATAAAAGGTATGACAGTGCTAGTGTTAACATGATAGGTCTTAGAAGTAGTATCTTCAGGCAAACTCCATCTTAGGCAATATCTTAACTTTTCAGAGCCCTTGAATAAATAAATAAATAAATAAATAAGGGCAACATGTTTTCACAGTGCCAGATTATCCCTGAGTTTCTCATTTTCCATGAAACTATTTTTGGGATAATGGATGCCCTGGCTCCTCTTCACGGAATACCTCAAAAGATCAAAAAGCATTCTTAACTTTTCTCCAAGTCCCTGAAATCTCATATTGGATTTAATTCCTGTAAGAAATTATTTAAAACAATTTAAACCGTGATTTGTATTAACTCAAAACATGTAAAATGCTGTCAGAAATGCCTATATATTTGATTGCATAGAATTTTGTTTACGACTTTACTGCTCTCCCTCAGGCCTTACCTTACAAAGTGAGCTTTGAAAGAATCAAAGCTCTTCTGTCTGTAAGTACCAGAGTGTCTTTGTGTAGACACTAATGTAACAAATATTTATTCTGCATTCTGTATACAGCTGTAATACTGTTCTTAACCAATGTAAATAACTTTATAGTTATTAAACAACTTAATAGTTATTTAAATCCACTTTATTTCAGTCCTGGGAAAGTAAAGACAAGCAAGGCGCTTTACAAAGTATTTTTAATGACAGAATAGCCAAAGCACAAGGTTTGGCTGAAATATTCCCTAGCTCCAAATTCAAGTGGCACTATCTCAGTGTACCTGAAAGTGCTAAAATATATGTTTAATTTTATAAAGCTTTTTAGAGACATAATTTAGCAAAACCTGCCTGGAATTAATGCATTGGGCCATGAAGTTGAAATTGGTGTGCTCACAGAAAGGTGAATTTAAGTCTTTCCAGTATTTCCATCTCCTTTCTAAGAGTACTTGTTTACAGAGGTGGACTTCAAAATCGATTAGAAAGGACTCGAGGTGTTAATATTTATGTATCCTTTCCAAAGCGTCAGACTGACTAAAACCACCACCAGCAATGGCTCCTTTCTCCTAACTATGCCCCTTCACCAGAGAACAGGAAAGCAGTCATGTAGAAATTGTACAAGTGGTCCTAATCCTTTGAATATTTTCCGTGTAGGAGGAATTTGGGATAGTGGTAGGTTAGCATATATTGCAGGAAGAGTGCAGAGCGTCCTCAATAAATTTCAGCTTTGACAAGCATATTCTCACTGATTTCATAACTGCTGACAGTTGTCACTTGGCTGGGACCAAGCTACAAGATGATTGGAGTTCAGAGTAAGCAAAGCAGAGAAACTGCTTAAAAAGGGAAGAGGAAAAGAAAGGAGTGCTCTGGCATCAAAAAATGAAGTGAATCAGTTAAAATCAGGTTCCTAATACTGATGATGGAAATAACAGTGGAATAACCTGTAATACACCACTCTGCAATGCCCTGATGTAGAAAAAAAGGGCCAGTTCCTAAGACAGCATCCAAGTCAAGCAAACAACATACGGGCCACATGCATGATCTATATACAAACACTGACCTCTATATACAAACCCTGACAAAAGTCAGGGTGTTATGACACACAGACACACGTCCTGGCCTGAGATGTACCTGACTCAGTTGGCCACAAGAAATTACTGAACACAGCACAAGGGATTGTTGGAGCTGGTAAAGAACAGCATGAGAAGGTGACAAAAAGGACAGAGTGGTGGTGATGAGAGGAGTCCTATGAGAATAAACAAACTGCATGTTGTATGTGAAAGGCAGAACTGGAGAGAAGAGCCTCACAAAGCAATATCAAGTAATTCCATGAAAGATCAAGATTACCTAGGTAATGGGTTTAGAGGTATTAAGTTTGGGATTGGATGTAGGACAGGAACACCAAGGCCAGCAACTGGAGCAAAAGGGATATAGGTCTGGCTCTTGAACAGACCACATGTGGAGCCAGTTCCAGATCCCACTGTGTGCATGTGTGTTGTCTGTGTCCCTGTGTGACCACCAGCAAGCTCTTACGCTCATCAGCTGGACGAGAGAAGACTGTGGATGTTCATGAGGCTGTCACTTGGACACAGTTTGCCCCATTGTTCATGTGGCTGGTTGATGTGTGGGGGTGTGTACATGCTCACCTCTGTGTGCCTGCACAAACACCTCTGCAATGCATGCCAGCCCTGCCACAAGCTGGACCTGCAAATGGCAATGGCAGCAAACAGACTCAGAGAAGAAATCACCTGAGCTGGAAAGTCCACTGGATTAGAGTTTCCATAAAAGAGCCTCTCTTTGGAAGTCCTCTGCCTCCACTTAATTACAGGGAACTTTACAGCTGGAGATGGAGAACCTGTGTTGATACAACAAAACTAAAAATCAAACTGGAAATTTAAAGGAGTTGCAGAAGTGAAATATATGTGCTCTATATGACCAAGAAAAAAAAAATCCTTTCTTTACCTTTCTCCTACCCCATGCTTATTTATGTTCATGTGTGTATGCATAAATAGGTAGATAAACCAAAACACAGGCAGATAGATGCAAAAGAATAAATCATATTTGTTGAAACACTTTTTGTTCAGCTTGAACTTTACAGAGGGGCAGGATATACTTTTCTGGGAAGGGGCAAAATCTTCATAGTACAGGTGTCACTGGCTTCCGTGTTTACACATAAAGCTTCTTTTCGTCAGACAGATAAAACATTAATTTGCATTTCTCTGAGTTTTTTGGTTTTGTTTTTGGGGTTTTTTGGGTTTTTTTGTTTGTTCATTTGTTTGTTTGCTTTGGTTTTTTTTGTTGGTATTTTTTAGAGGGGTTGTAAGTTTGCTGGTTTTTTGTTGTTTGTTTTTTTTTTTGCTTTATGTTGGTTTTCATTTACTAATCATTGCTTACTAATGTAGACAGAAAGTGCATGAACAATTTGAGTAGATTTACAGCCATGCCTATTCCTACATTTTGATGCTGTTTTCATATATGTCACTCAAAACAAGAGTAATTTAATGGTGATCATATATTGCTAATGAATCCAAATACTTTGAGATGAACAGAAGCTTTCATCTCAAGAGTGGTTCATCACTAGTAAAACCTTGTCATGAGAATATCCATGGAAATTACTGATATCAGCATGCTAAAACAATTAGGCCATTATTACTTCCTGCATCTGCACCCTTATTTCAGGTTTTGCCTATGTGGTTACACAGAAATAGCACTGGAATGTCCACTAACACCATTCAGTTTATATGAGACTTGAGTAAATAGATGCCCATAGACAGTTACCAGGTATACTATGAAAGAAATCACAGGATTCAATCCACTGAAACAACTTTTTTCAGAGCACATGCCTACTCAGTGCCTACTCAGTGGGCAAAAAAGCATTTGCAGTTGGGTCCCCAGTTGGAGATCTCTGAGGCTGGACTCCTAAAACTAACTGTTAACTCTGCTTCAAATGCCTGTGAGACTTGTACTTTGAGTACGTTATTATCTATATATTACAGCCTTCTCATTGAATTTGTATTACATTGTACTAACAATTAAAGGAAATAAGAAAATTAAATGGCACACTTGTAGATGTGCTGCAGCAATCCTGATGTTGTTTTTTTTTTCATTTTTATACTCTTAATTTCAGATGTGCTTCTTATTTAAAACAGCAAAAAAATATTTTATAAACATTGCACCTTACGTTAAAAACTTAAAGTGTCTTTACAATAATCATGATGGAATAAAGTAGAGGTTGTAGACTCTAATATTAAATTTATATACTTCAAACCTAGGTTTTCAATTTTGAAGATGCCAACAGATGAAAGTCTAAGCATGGGATGGCATTTGTAGATGAGGAAGTAACTATATCTGTCAGTCATGAGGCCACTGATGCTGAAGTCAACATTAAATCCCAGTGCTGGATGTGTCACTGTGCAGTAAGCAATAAAGCACAAAATAACTGGATCTTATCCTTATAACTTCTCCTTATAACTAATACCCTTATATCATGGCCAGAACTGCAGCTGGTTTAAATGGCTACATCTTTACTAACCTTAGCATAGCTATGCTAAGATGTATTACCCATTTTTTAGAGATATCATTCGTGATGTCTTTCTATTCAAGAAAACATAGTTCCTAAAGCCGCATCGTCTATAAATACACACACAGATGTGTATCAGAAGTTTCCTATTTCTGGTATAGAACTCCTAAAGCTAAAGTGTAGAGATAGACAAGATGATTGCATTCAGACTATATAATTTCAAATCAAAATTCCGCCTGTGAAATTGGTTTGATCTGTAGACAAATGTCAGCTCTGTGCCCTATTAAACTTGCAATTGTTTTAAAAGGACATACCAGTAAGTCCTGAAATGTTGAATAAATGTTAATTGGAAGTCAAAGAAAACATCATGAGTAAAATAAAATATGCAAAGAAAAAGCAGTTTCAATCTACAACACAGTAACAAGTAGATCCAAGAAAGAAAAGCATTACCAATCAGTCAGGCTCCATCTTAACAGAAGATGAGACAAATACTGGAAGCTAGTTTAATTTAAATGAGCATAGTCCTGATGATTATTATTTTTAAAAATTGCTGCCAGGAAAGTATATTAATTTTAAAGATTAAATTGCATGATTACATTGATTGTTGAGCTACCTATTAGCAATCCCATATGCTTAGTAGGGTAAAATGCATGGGATTTATGATTGCCATAACATACCCATGAAAAGCATTGAGCATTTGTATAATCTAATTAGAATGAGGAAATAGCAATTTGTAATGTTCTACCTTTTTTATTATTCATCCAAGACTAAGTACTATGAATGATTTTTTTAAAGTATTTCAATCATTTTTCTCTAGTAAATTTGTAGTTTGACAGTAGTAATTTAAAAACGAAGACAGAAGAGGGATTTGATTTTTATTTTTAATTATGAAAATGCAATCTTCTTCACATCTACTCTCAAAATGACGACTAGAGGCTATTTGCTTAAGTGAACAGTGAACAGTGTGATGAGTGAATAATCACACTTACTGCAGGAACTGTATAACTTACGAAATTATCCTAAAGGGCTGCTAGATATAATACCAAAGGGAAATACCATCAGAAAATTGTATTGTATACCCTCTTAGAGTAAAAATATCATTTTGATGGAATAAAGTAAATCACATCTTGATGCGGAATAGTAGTAAAGAATTTTATGGGTATACTCTATCCTAAATCCTGCTAAGAATTTTATAACTTGGAAAAAAAATGAAAACATTTTAACTGTAATAACAACACAAAACCTGCTTATTTAAATTCATGTAATATGACCAATGTCATCAACACAGACCTTAAAAGACCCAAACACAGTAATTATTACAATATTGTTTGATACAGAAAAAAGCAGTGTTAGTTCAAATGATACCTAGTTCAAAACAAATTCTGGTAGAATATGACAACAAATGAAACAAACTGATGTTGCTTATTCTGTGAGAAAACAAGATACAAAAGCTTGGTTTCATATGATTCAGTGAGAAACTTCATATTGGCAAAGGCTGAGGAAATATTTGATTTGATTTTGGTTTTTCTTTTTTTTTTTTTTCTTTTTTTTTTTTTTTTTGCTAACAAGGGTATTCCAATGTCTGTTTCTGCTAATCTGACACTTTGATTGCATGTTACTGAATTTTTTCCTGGTCACAATCTTAAAGAAGAAAAGATTTGATAGACTCATCTCAACCTCTACCTTGGTTAAATTTCTATTTTGGTTTCTCCATCATGACTACTATCTGAATTTACTAACAACAATAAAAAGACCCTCTTACTATTCATTTATCTAAAGTACATGTGGAGAAAAATTTTGTTTTCCATGGACAGAATATAATATCTATTAAATTTTAATCCTTGGCTCACTACCTATAGAGACCTAATTCACATACTCTCCAGAGAAGATTCAGTTTTAGTCTTGAAATATAATATAACCAACCAGCTACAATAGAGTCAGTCAATCAATGCCAAGAAGGCAGTTTTAGCAACCTTAACTAAGCACTCTCTTTCAATTGTAAAGAATAAAGAAAGAAGGAGAAAAAAATTCATCTTTTCTTATTCTTTCCATTCCTCTCACTTTGTTAGGCCTTACCTGAGTGACAAGAAGTTTTGCTCCCCTACAGTTTCACTATGGCAAATCCTTTGTGACCTGGTTTGTTTAAGCACATGTAGCTAACAGCAATAAGATTATACATATTGCATGGAGTATATGCATATGAAAAAAAAATCTCCTTAATTCAAAATAATCTTCATTTGGTGAGATGATCCTGTCTTGTGTTAGTTTTCAGCTTTCCCATCCTGCTATGCTTCATGGAGTGCATCAGCACTTCAGATCAATGTCATAGTCTACAGTCATGTATTACTCATCCCATTTCCCTCGTTTGACTCATTGTCCACATTGCTGCACATTTATGGGGGCAGATAAATCAGAATCTTTGGGGTTGATGGACTATCCAGTTTCATGACCTCTTACTATTATTTTCCTTCCTTTTATGTTGGTATGGCAGCTACAGAACAGCACCATCTTCTTCATTTCCCAGAAGGGCAATGTAACAAAGGGAATGGAATATATCCTATGCAACTTCAGATATTTATCTCATCTGAAAGTGGCTGTCTAAAGCAATTAAGATGAACCAAGTCCAGTAGTGCCTATTTCTCTCCAATGAGTAGGGGGAGTTCAGGATGGTTAGCTGAGATGCAGTCATCTAAATTTAGGAAGATGAATCTATGTCCACCTGTCCAAGGTCATCAAAGTAGTCTGAAAAGACATTTTAACTCAAATCTCAGGTTTACATTTTGTATTCTGGAATATCTGAGAAAAAAAATGCTGGAATAGATTTGTCAGACTAATGAAAAAGGATTAATGTTGTATTGGCATTCTTATGAACTGAAAGAAAATATTTAGTTTATGGATGTCTTCAGATTCTCATTTGATATAAAATATTGTAATCACCTTGAAAATTTTAGATCCCATAGTTATGGTTTATGTTGTTATTTCAAAATTCTTAAAATAACCAGCTCCTAAATAAAGAAGTGCAGTTAAAAATTAAGTTTGCAGGTTTTTAAATTATATACATAGATTTGAGATCTCTCTGCATCTAGGAGCACTTATTACTTCTAACATAAACAAAATGAAGAGTAAAATGATGAATATGTGAATACTCATAATTACTTGAATTGTACAAAAAGAGAGGATGTAAATGCTGTTAATTGAGCTATTGAAGTTTGACTTGTCTAGCAAGAAAGAATGCCTCTACAACACTAAAAAATGCTTTCTCTTGACTCAGATAATGGTATTTTATGCAAAAAAGGAGCATTAGTGGATCCATATCAAAACCTGATACTAGGTTTATTTGTATTTTTGCCTTTGGTACATTCCATGATCTAGAGCTTTGAAAATGAGTTGAACAGTGCGTATGAAAATATCAAAAAACAGATGAAATAAAGATAAGGCCAGAAGTGAACAAAATATCTATTCACTTTGATCTCCACCTCTCAAACTATTATTTATAGTACATACTGCCATTCTCAGGTGAAAATGTGACTCTTATTAGCATAAGGTTGCACTAATGACCAACACAGGAAGACTTTAAGTTCCAGTTTTTACTAGGTAATTACAATAACAACATAAAAAAATAATTACTTTAGAAACAAAATTTTTTGGTTTTGCTTGTTTTGGTGGTGTGTTTTGTTTTGTTTTGTTTTTTAATTAGATACTTCCTTAGCCTTACAGAACACTGTAACAGAGTAACTGACTGAAAATGAGAACCTCTGCATTGTTTGCATCCACTCTTAAGGTCAGAAATTATTTATGCATATTTTTGAACAGTGTATTGCTTGCTTTGTTTCATCTTCTTGATGACTTTCACATCCTTTTACCTGTGTTTCCTAAGGAAGACAAAATGCTGCATTTTACTTGCAAACATAAATTCTAAGCATCTCTTTCCTATACATATGCTTTCTGTGCAGCTCTCATTGGGGGGTGCAAATTTTACAGTTAACATTGCTACATTTTGCAAATGAGAAGCAAAAGCTGAGCAAAGACAGATGTGACAAATCCAATCTTGAATTGCATAAGGCATAAACTGGCCAGGAGCCCTTACAAATATCAAATGTCTTGTGTCAGTCTTCTGGATTTTTTAAACAGTGTTTTTCATCAACAATAAACAGCATGTTATGACAATCCTAATAGGGATTGACTGATATGGAATTACACTGGTAGAGTCCTTGCAGTTGTTCCAGCATCAGGTTCTCCAGGATTTCTTTATGGCCATAGCATAACCAACTCTTTCTCACCAGACTCGGTACTGGCAAAGCAAGGATATGACCTCACTTTTTTTCCTGACACTTCTCAAATGGTTTCTTTGTTAAATATTGCCAAAAAGACCATAAGGCTACAACTGTGCCATCTAACAGAGATAAAAAGGATGAAACCTTTTCAAAAATCCTACACAGGAACAATTTAGTTTATAGAAAAGCAGCATCAAGATGTTGCACCTACCATCTTCCGTATTTCTCAGGAAGCCCACCAGTGCTATAAGCTCAGAATAGATTTCAGAAACAATTAAATACCTACAATTAAATACCTGTCTTCCCTAAACTATACTTATCACAAGAATGCCTGCCCACAACAGGTAATAGAAATAAAAGCTGTAGGTGTATTCAGTCTCACAAAATCTCCAATTTCCTCAAAAAGAGAAAAAAAAAATCTGCAATATTTCTGTACACTACAACACTGTTCTGGAGTGAATAACATTCCCAGTCCTCATGATTATTTCTAGCAACTCAAAACAGCGTGTTCTGCTTGTATAATGAGTATTTAATTTAGACTCATATGCACACTCACTTCTATACAAGCTGAATGCCATCATAAGCATCCTCTTCATTTCACTTACCTTGATTTACCCTCAGAATCACTTTGAAGACAGCAGTATACAGAAGTGATTAAAAGAGATTAAAAGCATAGAAGTGGCCAGATCAAAGAATAAATCTAGAAACAGAAAATAGTACCGCAAGGATTTTTTTAAAAAATACTTTTCTTCTAAATCAACATATGAAAATATAGCATGCCATATTATGTGATGGATGGACTATAATTTGCTAGATGGCCTATAATTTGAGACTTTTTTCCCCCTTGTTCTTTTGACAAAAAAATACACTCCCATCACCAATCAAAATCTCCCCAAAAAATCTAACACTTCGAAATATTAAAACTGTTCTCAAGTGTAACTTTTAGTATCACAGGATGATTGTTAATCAATAAGGTTCATAAATCATAGGCTAGAAATTCCTTTTTGTAGTAAGGATTTCTTTTGCTATCTCTCGTTTAGGTTACAATTCACAAGTCTTAATCCCATCTCCCACCCCTTCCAACAAAAAGAAAAAAAGCAAAATGAGAGAGAGAAAGAATAAACATCATCCAATTCCTCTAATTCAAGTAGGAGAATAGCAAATTTCCCTCTGTTTATCAGTTTCAATTGCAATTGGAATTACTCGTAGAATCATAGCATATGTTGAAAAGCACACAGATTTTTCTATGTCTTACGTGTTCTTGCCTCTATGTTTTTTCTCATGTATGTTTTTGCAATGCAATGATCAGATTGGGAATGTAGTATCAAACTGGAAAGTCTGCATTCTGATGAAATATACACTCAAATGCAAATATAATAATAGACATTAAAACTATTCTTAACTTCATATGATGATTATGTTGAAGAAAAGTAGTGGAATAATTTTAATTTCTCAACCACAACCCTTATTTGATCAAGGTTTTTTCAGTGCTAAAGGAAGAACAAGTATTTTGTTAACCTCTGCCATTCTTTGAAGGTGTGTTTTAGAGGACTGAAGGATGTGTTCATTAGTTCTAACTAGTTTTATTCTGAATTTCTGACTTCTGAACAATGAAAATTTCAAAGGCAAAAAAACCAAAACAAAACAAAAAAGGATGGTTATGTTTTTGAACACACACAATAAGGGCTTTATTCTTCCATTACCTATGTATCATAAATTTCTAATTCAAACTTCTTCCCAATGTAAAATGCAGTACATTCTTACAGCTGTGTGACTGATAGGAGGGAGGTCTTGGCTTTTTGCTGCTTTTGCTAATCACTTCTAATACAATGGTGAGTAGATTAACAGATGTTGCCAATAGTCTCCAGGGAAGTGCAAGTACATTAAGATGACTTTGCAATGTGTCACTCCTGCTTACAATGTAATTAAGTTACAGTTTTCTCTATATAATTTCATTAATATGGATTAGTCAAAATATCAATGCACAAATAAATGCAGACTTGCAAAATGTATATGTCGATAAAATAAACACAGCACTCTAGTAATAAGGTGGGAGTGTAACTTCCACAAGAATCCAATTCAATACTGCTACTCAATTGTCATTCACATGAGTAACTGAGGTTATCTGAACTGTGCAGTTATGGCCACCTCCTTTTGACAATTCCTCCCTATTCTAATATGCTGTGAGAAATGCTTTTTTCCCCCCAGTTTTCTGAAGGCAGACTCTTCTGTTTACTTGAATCAATTCTCTGGGATAACATTCTATGAAAGCAGGGTGAACAGGAGCTCCGAATCAAGTGAAAGCAGCTCATAAGTGAGCCAGCAGCCCATCACAAGAGACCACAGAGACAGCAAAGAATCTGTCACAGTTGTAGTCAAAAGCAAAATTGGACTTAAAGAAGACATAAAAGAAATCTCGACTGTATACCTGGTGAAAATTATGTGTCCAAAACTAATATGGTTTTCATACAGTATTAGTTTGGTTCCCTTCCCTTCTTTCCTTTTCTACATCCTACTCTGCTTTCCCTTTGAAAATTAATTACACTTACAAGCATGTATGGTTCTATTTGTAACTTGTCCATAGTCAGCTTTATAGAATATAAATCAAAAAAAAATTTTTTGTATACAAATTGATGTTTTCACTCTCACCATACTGGAAAAGCCTTTAAAAGGACAGAATTGTCATTGGCTGATCAAGAATAGGTAGAAGATTTTTATTCACTGACCTTTAGGTTATTTTTACACTTAATGTCAGGGTAATAAATAAAAATGTAAAGTCATAAATGCTGCATAATATAACATACTTTTAGATCCCTCAGAGAAATACGAAAGAAAAAAGAAAATATATAATCCCCTTGTTAAATATTTTATAGTAAAATACATACACATATATATATGTATATATATTATTATATATGTGTATATATATTATATATATAAACACATACATAATATATATATATGTATGTATCAGTCGGAATTTATGCAGGGGAATGGCAACATCTCCTGGCTTAGCTGTATTTGCAGATTAGTACTCTTTGAGTCAAAGAGAATTAAGCTTTTTCACCTCCCACAGCAAAGGTAAAGGTGATGGGCTTCTATTAGTACAGCTAATAAAATCCTACACTGCAGCAAACTATCACAAATAAATTATATGTTTCCAGTACCAGGCATTAAGATGTTGTACATTAAAAATAAGACTGATGCAAAGAAATTAGACTAAAATTAAAGTATAAAGACATAGAGATTTACAGTGTTGTTCTACAGAGAACAAAATGGCTTACAATTCTGTATAGCTCCTTAAGAAAAATAAACAGACAAAGCAAACACAAGCTGACTGCTGTTTTCTAAAGAGATAGGGGGGTAACACACTCTTCAAGCATAAAATAATAATTATGATAATTCATTCATTTGAGCTTGTTTTCTAGCAGGTTCCCTGTTGGTTTCTTAATAAGGATAATGATGTATAATCTTTACAACTGAAAGTCTCAGCGGAAAGTTTACACTTCAGAAAAAAAAAAAAAAGAATGAGATGAAATGCCTCAAAAGTAACCTAAAGCCTCACTGGGATAGATCCAAACAAGTGATATTGTAAGTCTTAGGAGAGGCTTCTTCCAAAGTTCTGCAGCCCTGTGCAGTTATGGAGTAACACCATCAACAGTAGAATAACACCGAGCCCCTGATTCCCAGAAGCATCTCTTTTTAGACACCAGAACCACATTAGGATCAAAGACTAGGCAGTGCAACTGTAGCACTCTGCCTCATATGAAAGAAATGGTCTTTCCACCCATCCTATCCCTTAGGAAACTATGCAAGATTTTATACCAAAATATGTATCTTCCTGGTGCTGGCTGACTCTGAGCTTGTGTTTCAAGAGAGGATCTGACAAGCAGTGAAAGGTAGCCACCTGTCTGCAGAAAAGCAAAAATAGACATTCAAAAGTGAAAGCACAGATAGGAAAACAGAAACGTAGAATCATCAAAGCTTTTAGATTGGAAAAGACCTTTGAGATCATTGAGTCCAACATTAACCAAGCCCACCACTAAGCCATGTCCCTAAATGTCACAACTACATGTCTTTGAAACACATCCAGGGATGCTTACTTACACCACTCCCTTGTTTTGGTGCTTAACAATCCTTTCTGGAAAAAAATTTTCCTCATACCTAAAATAAACCTCCCTGGTGCAACTTGACGATAATTTCTCCTGTCCCATCACTTGTTACTTGGGAGAAGAGGCTGGTCCCCACTGGATTACATTCTCCTTTCAGGTAGTTGGAGAGAACAATAAGATCTCACTTGAGCCTCCTTTTCTCCAGGCTAAACCATCCCAGTTACCTCAGCTGCTCCTCATTAGAGAAAAGATATATTAAAATAAAAGACAAGAACATTGCTGTTAAAACTAAAATAAAAATACAACCTAACAAACCCAAAGCACTATCTCTTCTTTATGTCTGGAATTTAATCAAAATTTTAAACAAAAATAAGCATGACACCAGAAATGTAGCTATTACAGTAGGGCAAAGGAGAGTGATGCTTGTTTGATATGGTATTAGTAAGTTAATAATGTGATAAATGTACTTATTACTTAGCATTAATCCA
Source organism: Argya squamiceps (assembly GCA_037834095.1). Classification (NCBI taxonomy): domain Eukaryota; kingdom Metazoa; phylum Chordata; class Aves; order Passeriformes; family Leiothrichidae; genus Argya; species Argya squamiceps. The sequence goes on along the minus strand of JBBMKD010000053.1, from coordinate 16,715,570 downwards.
GAAACTATTGAGAAGCACTTGATAAAATCTGCCCTTAGAGAAATGACTTTCTCCTTGTTTGAGGAACACATCTAATTGGGTTTGAAAATGGCATCTGATCCGCTAATCCAACAATTTTGAATGAATTGGTCTCTCAGGTTTTATATACTGATAAATCTACAACTGCTGGGCTTTTGGTAGCATTCTCATTTTTAACAGTTTTTGAGATGAATCAATGCACATTTGGACACATCATTCTCTCTCTCTCATCTTCATTAATCCATTAAAGTTAATGCTTTAGACCTCGTCTGCAGCAGAATCTCCTTGAAAACCTGATGAGTCAAGTTAATCATGAAAACAAGGTGATGCCACATCACAGTCCTTAATATGCCCCTTCTGATAACCTGATTAGTAGATCATAAATATTAGGGAATTATTTGTAAGAGACAAGGATCCGAGTTTCTGATTTAAACTTTGCATTACTAACTGCAAGAATTAGGTTATGTTTGTAGGCTATGCAAGAATATAAAAGAATACAACTAAATAACTAGTAGGCTTCCTGTGTACAAACAGTGAATAATGTTTCTAGCCAAGTAATGTTTGTAATATAAATATACATCAGTGACACAGAGCAAGTAAAAAAATTGAGAGTAATATCAATGTTGAAGATACTGATACTCAATAAATGCATCAAAATAAATAGTGCAGTTACAGGACCATCCCAGTTTTCATCTTTGCCCTCACACACAAGAAATTTATTTTGCTTCTTCTGAACATGGGCAACTAAAAAGTTTCCAGTACTGCACAATAGCAGCAGTTATTGAACATATGATAAAATGCTAAAGAAATGATAAAATGTGATTGATAATTAAAATAACTTGCTTTTAGCACAGGAGCATCTTGCAAAAAATTAACCCCAGATATCAAAGAAGTCCAGAATGACCACTTTCTGCATCCAGTAGAGTTTTAAAATGTAGGACACTTCAAAATACATTTTATGTCTCCAGCAAGTACTCTGTTAAAAAAATCCTCACCAAAAGTTATTCAGGCTTAGGAAAGATGTTGCCTATCTATTAAACTAATAATGCATTCAGGTGGATATTGCCTTATGTGGAATTTTATTTCTTCAGGTACTCCCTATAGGTGAAATCAGTGTTTTGGATAAAGCATATATAAACATATAAGCATACATAAGCATGTGCAACTTGCTAACAAGTTGCAATTAGAACATAAAAGATTACAGGAAATATCTTTCGCAGTCTAATTCAACAGTTGTTTTAAAAAACTTTATTCCTTACCAGAAGCTGAAGCAGATGAAGGACATATCAGACTCAGGAATTTCAGAAGTTTTAGTTATAAATATTCCCAGTATTCTTAACATTGCTTAGTTTTTCTATTAATCATAGAACACTCATCAGATACACATATAAATAGTGGACTGCCAATTCAGTAATATGCATCAGGTGAAGACATGAATTCCATTATTTTGAGAAGTTTTGATGGATGAAAAGATAAAAACCATCATATGCCACAAAAATTTGAAGCACTAATTCTAGTCATTAAAAAAAATCCAAAATTTTAAGTCATTTCAGTTGGAGCAAGATATCATCCTCAAATTTAGAAATTTTCAGAGCCATGCTTTTTCCTTGAAAGAAAAGAAAAAAAAAAGAAAAACAAAACAAAACAAACCAAACAAACAAACAAAACCAAAACAACAACAGCAAAAAAACAGGAAAGAATGGGGGAAAAAAAAAAGGGAAAATAAAGAAAAATAAATTTCAAAAAAGCTACAGAAATTCTCATTTGTTTCACTAGAATAAGACTGGGTTTTTAAGTCATCTGAACAGAGGTTGGCCTCTAAGGAATTTTGTTTACAGCATTTTAAAGCAGAGAAGTACAGAAGTTTCTGAGGTATTTCAGTGGAAAGAGGCACACTATGATGAGCACTGTAGTCACAACTATAATAAACAATTAGGAGATGCACTATAAAGCCTGATAAAGAGAAAAGACAAATTGTTAAGAAAAGCCTTCTTCTGAACAGAAATCAGCAGGAGGGAAGAACTCTCAGAAACCTTCAATAACTACTAAGTGCAGATTATTGGTATTTACCATTTTGTAATGCTTCTTTTGGAGTTCACCGCCTTTTCCACTAATTAGGAAAATTCATGTCAGACAATTCCTGATGCAGGGAATTTTTGTTTGTTGGTTTTATTTTCTGGTTTGAAGTGCCTGAAATAATAGCAGAGCGGAATGCAGCTGCTAACGGTGCTATTTTTTATAGAATGTAACTACTTCTGTGCCATAATTTAGGATAAGACATGGCAGCACATGAGAGTATTTGTTGGTGAAACATGTTGAGATAGTAATGGAAAACTGTGGAGGGAGCCAAACTTTATTTTATCTTGTTCACACTACTTCTTCAGCAGGAATGGTCTCTGGCATTTACTCCCTGAGGCACTGTCTCAAGGAGCACTGGCTGGCCTAGACCACAGATGTGTCTGGGCTGGTAAGGGGGCTGGATGAGTGCAGGTCAGGGCTCAAGCTGGTGCTCTGGCCCTGTTTTTACTTATTATAAAGATCCCTGCTACAGAGCCAGCAGGACAGACACAGCAATGGGAGATGGACAGAAGAGTTGGATGTAGAGAAGAAATTGTCCAAAGGGTTTCCCTGATTTTTACTAGGAAAGAAAGAACAATAATGTTTGGAAATCATATGTTTATATGGGATCATCCTTCTACCTGTTTTCTCCAAATTAAGCCCCTATCAGAGAATCACGGAATCTGCTGTTGGAAGGGACTCACAAGGATCACTGATTCCATCCATTGATGTCTGTCTTCCATCAATGTCATTCCGAAGTTTTATTAATTGTTAGCTCTTCACTGTAGCCCCTTTCTGCTTAGTTCCCATCTCCTCTCAATTGGCTTCTACCAGTTTCTTCCCTTCCCCACCTATTCCTGGGCTCACGTTTAACAGAGAAGATTGCATTATTTCCCCAGTCTCTTTCTTGGAAATAGATGTACCATATTTAGCCTCAAGCAAGCAGCTTTAATTAAAAATTTCAGTCCAAAGCCAGAAAGTTTAATAAAGTTAGAAACAATCAAAACCAAAGATCCATCTTTATGGTAGACAAATAAAAGATTTATGTATAATACACATAGCTTTTTGTATACTCAAAATAAAGAAACCAACTCCCCAAAATCCAACCATGCCTGAAATCTATTTGGCAGTATAGTCTCATTGGAAAGATTTATATTTTTGAGACTAAAATTAGCTTAGAAAAGCAGTTGCAAACACAGCAATGCTGGGCATATTTTGAACGCTTAGCAAAAATGAAAAAAATGAAAAGAAAAAAAGTAGAATGATATGACCTATTCAAAATTAAAAACCCCAAACATTTCCTTCCTCACAGGTCACCTAATACTCTGAACACTGCCCTGTAATTCTTCTCAAGTCAAGGGACCTTTGGACACTGGAGAATAAATAACCTCATTTTCTCTTCAGCGTGTTGTTGGATGTGCCACTAAATAGGAGAGATGTGGCAGCTTTGACATAAAAATTGAGATAACTTACTTTAAACAAAAAAAGGAGGAAAAAACACCTTGGCAGAAGCAAACCACAATGTTTCTTTCCTGTTGACACAGTTATACAAACTATGGAAAATAGAACTATAACTTTTTCCAAGCATGTGAGACCACTGTTCCCAAAATAACATCAAATGAGCTGGCACAATCACATGCTAAGTTCAGTCTCATATGGCAGCAAAACAAAGATCTGGAAAACAAAGGCTTTTAAAAGGACTGGAAAATCTTTGAAAAAAAGAGTTTATATAGCTATGAGACATAAGCCAAAAGTTAAAGCACATTTTAGAGAATGCAAAATCACAGAGGTAAGGAATTTACAGTCATCACTCATTTGTACAATGGAATGATCTACGTTTTAGTGAACAAATTTTGGTTTCAATTCTTTAAATTATGAGTTTTGTGTCAGTAGCTAAGGTAAAAACTAAAGCAGCAAGCAGTAGCCTGATTACATACAATAAATAATCTAGTTGCTGTACATGAAAAAAAACTTAAAAAAACCCAAAAAGTCTCAAAATTAAATAGTTCATATATAATGCTATCAATTTAACAGAGTATCTGAGAGCTAAATCCCTCCAGTGAATGTGAGAAATTTGTGTGAGTTAGTGTGAATGCTATTTTGGATGTTTGTTTCAACCAAAAGAACTTTGCTGCTGCCTTAGTGAGTATATACAGACAACAGAAATGAGAAGATTTACAGGACATGTGGTTTCATTGGATGTTACGAGACAGTGGTTATAATTATATTGTGAAAACAATGCTTTAACTGTAATACAGCTTAAGGAAAGTATCTCTTACTTTTCAGAGCATGCCAACAAGACATAGGATGGAAATTGTTTACATGCTCCATTTTCATTTTCTCTTAGGCAATCTGTATTTTCGTTAATCATCCAAGACTACCTCATAAACCAGACTACACAAAGAAATTGTTGAAAGTTGACTAAATGATAAGAATGGCTATCTGTAATATTAAATAACTTCTGTAATATTAGATGAATTTTTTAATAGTGCATGAATGGTAATAGTCGGACAATTGCAAATGCTTTATCTCGAAATATTGCCTACTGTAATCGTGGAAGGATATGAAAGTGCATCAAGAAGTTCAAGGATGAGTAGAGGCCTTTATAAATAATACTACTGCATCTAAGTTGTATTCTTGTACTTCTCAGTACCAGAATTTATTTTAAAACTAAAACACAAGTATTCTCCTTTAAATACTTATAATATACAATAATACAATGGGTAATAAAACTTTCAAAATATAAACCAAATATGTTTCCTGTAACCTAAGTTTGAAAATAAAGTTATGCCATTTATCATGAGAGGTTGTAACTATTCTATTCACCGCTGTATGGAATGCATGAGAAAAAAGTAAACATACACTACAAACATCCATTAATTATTGTGAATGAAAACTGTAAGGCTATATGAGGATTTCTTGGAATTACACATAAACCAGTAACAGTCAGGAAAGAATAAAGGGAAAAAAAAAAAAAAAAAGTTAAGGGAAAGAAAGTCCCTTCCATGAAGGAGAAGCGTTTGAGAAAAAGATTCTTTTTCATCTGTACATTTCTTCAGGTGAGTATTGTACATGTAAGTGGAGCTGCTACTAATTAATGAGTGCTTACCATTCAAAACTTGAATGTTAATTAATGTTTAGAAAATTCATTGTTTTAAATATACCCCTATAATGGCTTGTCCTGATCTACAATTTCTTCAAAGGTTGTTGATTACCTCACTATGAGTATGAAGACAAAAACCAGGAAGTTGCATTTCACACAGTATACTGCTGAGAATTTTGCTTTATTTTTCCTTATTATTACATTGATTATTGCTCTTTCTTAATTATTGCTACAATCTATTTAGAGTATATTCAAAGCAAGCACTAAAAAGTTCAAATAAGAAACCTGAAAAATAGTGAGTGGTGTTCCAGGTAAATCTCAGAAATATATAGGAGATTTCAAAAAGATAAATGAGTTCATGTCTTCATTTTTTTTTTTTCAAAATATGGAGAAACAAGCTATTACTGTAACAGAAATAAATGTTGAGAGAAACTGTTTTATTGAAATAGAACCTAATTGGAAAATATTTTGTTAGGTCTGTTGCAGAGCAGGGGATTTTTAGTCATACAACATCCAAATGTTGCTATAGAGCATTTCAAAGAATCTGTGCTATTTTTTCCCATCATAACCTTAAGGTAATTTATAAAAGCTTTATATGCTGACTGACTGAAAACCTTCAGATGGATCTGTTCATGTGGCAGAAACGGTTGGATATGAAACAGTATTTGTGAATTCAGATCTGACTTCTCTGTATGTCCCAGCTTCATCTTTCACAGAACTTTATAAATCCAGGGGATAAAGGAGTTAGTAGCTTGAAAAGATAAATTCTAATACAAAAGAACACTTTGAATTATTTTGAGTAAATTTTCTATACATGTGATAAACTCAAATCTAAATAATACCTCCAAAAATCTCTGAGACTATTTCTTACCAAATCCCTCATAAAATAAAAAAAAATTGACAATTTTTCTTTCTCTATGACAGACACTTGATATAAAAATGAAGTCAAAATACAGTGAACTAAGTAAAACAGATCAAGCTTTTTGCATCTTAACATTCCTTAAACAGAACTCTCACGACTGAAGTTTGTTCCTCTCTCTCTCTGCTTTGAAAGATTATTTGTTGCAAAGATTGGGAGAAAAAAATATTTGAACAGGAAAACCAACTGGGAAAGACATTAACATGTTTTGTTAGCAAATATTCAATTTGTGCCCTAGACTTGCAAGCCATTTTACAAACATTTCCTGTTAAAGCATTTTTATCAGTTGTACAGATTTACATGCCAACATTTGCCAACACATATAGTTATCATCAGCCAATGTTACACAGTTATTTAATGATTACATCAGCTTGTTAGAATTATATGATGACAAATATGATGACAATTGTCAAATCTCCCCCATGTTGGCGCGTTTTTTTTTTTTTTTTTTTTTTCTCTTTTTTTTTTTTTCTTTTTTTTTTCTTTTTTTTTGCTGTACACACTTCAGGACCCAATTCTGTTAACATGAGAAGTTTAATTTTTTTAAAAACATTTTAAAATTAGAAAAGAAAGGAAAAAAACAAAACACTTCCTGTTAGCAGAACTAGGAAAATGATTCTCTGGTGATGTGAAATTGTTTCACTTCTGAGAACAGACTATGATTAACCTTGGTGAATAACCTGAGTATTAAGAAACAGTGTTGTTTCTGATCCTCCTAATTAATGAAGACCCAAAACAACAACGAAGCAAATGAAATCTGAGGTGTGCACCAGATCTGTCAAGATCAAGACTGTCATGTGTGTGAGATCCAAAATAAGGCTTGAAAATATTATGCATGGAGGATCAAAAATTTGCTCAGGGGGTCACATCTATGTTGCATGCAGTACTCATCTGTTTCAAAATACTTTTGCTCACAAAAAAATAATATAAAAGAAAACCAGCAAATTTGCACAGATGAGCTTTCCTAGTAGGGAGGACACATCAAAATATCAGGATCTGATTAACTGAAAATGTGCCATTTGCTATTACCTATTGTGGAACTTGTGTCCTCTAACGTGATATACAAATAGTTAACTCCTAATTTGGTATTTCATTAAAAATATAAAAATAAAATTACTGCAACATCTTTTGAAACTAAAATGATTTTAAAGTGAAGTCCTGGACTCCATGAAGAACATTTTTGCTTCATACTATCTCCAGGTTAAATAGCATAGATGAGCATTGGTGCACTTTAACAGAAAGACACACTGAACTCATCTAAGGACTTCAGACAGGTGTATTCCTTATCATGTGGGGGGGAAAGATTAAAATTAAAGAAATTGTTAGTTTAGAATTCATGTGCTTTTAGATAATGACTTTTCTAAGAGACAGACTTACAACTCCTGTGTATTTGCAGTGCCTGAAATATCAGTGTTATCAGGGTAGTGCAAGGCTTAATTACATAGAGGCAAAAAGAAAATAATACTTTCAGAATGTGAACCTTGCTCTGGTCAACTGTCAGATCCTGAACTTCTGGCACTGGTCATAAACTTCAGACAGCTAATATTCAAGACATTTTGGAAGTTAAGCTTCCTTCAGTGTTCCTCAGACTGGACATATGAAATCATAAGCAACTATTAAACTAGGGGAATTATTTCAAAGGCCATGCTGTGGGATGTGATGTTCCATCCCAGCTGTGCAGGGTGTTTACAGGAAACCCTAAGAACAAAGATCCTGATGATGATAATTTTGGTAAATTAAGCTCACATTGACACATCTAACTGGCTTCCAGTACCTGAAGCCAGTGCTGACAGCTACTGTGTGTCTCAGAAAGAGCAGAGGTCACACAATTAGACACAGGCTGTGACTGTTCCAGATGACCATCATACCTGTTAGTTATGAAAGAAAGGACTCTTACACTGAACTCCTTGTTTTCATGGGTGTAACAAAAATGGCAAAATTAAAGCCAATGCAGACCTTTTGATGAAATATAAATAATGGGGGGAGTCATGAAAGTCTTCCCCACAAGTCTGCACTCAATTGGACACAGTCTACCTACCATATATATTCCTTTGGGATAGTATAAATTCTGAATTTATACTATATCTATCTATCTATCTATCTACACTGTTCAAGATGCTATTACTATCTGCATTTCATAAAATATCCTCTGTCTGCACACAGTATGTTGTACTTATCTGATAGGTCTAAAGCTGGCAGGCAGATGTTGCATGTAACCCATACTATACCCATCTCTCTGGAGCCTGTGTGTGCAACAGCCAGCCATCTGTTTTCTGGACTCTGATCTCCCCAGTCTTTTAAGGCCAGCTCTATGGAGAATGGTGGCAGCAGTTGCTTGTCATCCAGTGAACAAATATCACACCAGCTCCTCTACTTTTTTTATACTCCCTGCAAAATATTGCATGGTTTATTTTAATTATAAGCCACCTTGTTAACTGCATTCTGTCTGTTGAGCTAAACCCATGAAAACTGGAAGTTTTCTAAAGAGATATAATAAAATTTGGATTTCATAAGTGTTTAGCAGTTTTCCAATTATGGATAACATCTGACAAGGAAAAGAAAACAAAGGCAAAAAAAAAAATCATAAGTCACACATGTCTCAAATCATCTTGGTAGAAAGTTTTCTGCAATTTAGCTAGAAAAAATAATTAGTATATTTAAATGTATTATTTAACAATAATAGTGATAGAAATGCTTTTGGACACTTAAAAAAATCTCATCCATAGAACTCTAGACAGTTCAATGCACATCTGCTCTGACAATTCTACCTTATAAAGACAGCTCTGTCTCATGTAAAATCTGCCCCACCAGTCTGACTTTGCTTTGATTTACTTTTAATTTCTTTTTTCTATCTTACCTACAAACTTTGGAATACACCACAGAAACAGAAATATTATAAATATTTCATCAATTATGCATACTATTCTAGTGAATCTATACTAGTGAAATACAACATCTTCAAAGAGAAAAGCTGTTTGAGATTTACACAGAAACATGTTCTTGTGTCCAAATGATTGCTCTAATGCTTTTATGGACTTCAGTGTTTTCTTTCATCCCTTCTTAACTGTAGCATGTAGAGTGGTGATTTGATCAAAACCTCTTACAACTAGATGTCTTATAAAGACAGATGAAGGCAATGTCTTTTAGCAAGACAGAATGAAGAAAAATTGAAGATGGGAAACAAAAAAAAAAGGTTACAGCTTTACTAAGAAAATCCTCTTTTCCGAGATATGCTTAAGATTTTCATGTTCTTTTAGTTGATAATCTCTAGAATTAATTCATTAAAGACAACAATTAAGACAGGAAATATCACACAGGTTTCAAATAAAATTTGTTGCTTTATGATCTTAAATATTAATTAAGAAAAAATCACCCAGGAACTTATGAATTTACTTTTAGTGAAGGTTGAAAAAAACCTATGAATATCGGACACAGAACATTTTATTTATCCATATTATACTCTGCATATAAGAAAAGACAAGCTTTTTCAGTATCTTAAATATCATAATTCTACAGGTGCCCAGAATGCACCATGAAGTAAATCAGTTTGTCTACTGGCTGGGATTTAGACTGTCTTGCCAAAATCCTGCCAGTTTAACTGAATAATTCATGATGTTTTATGCTGTGGAGTACTGTCCACAAAAGAGACAAACAGACCCATTTTTTTATGTCCTGAAATTGGACTCAAAATGTGAGGTTAAGAAGAGAGGAGAATATGGTTTTCCTCCTACATTTAAATAAACTTCTCACCTTGTGAGAAATGCACTATATGGCTACTAGTGACCAGTCATGTCCTATGGTATAATTGTTCTGATGAAGATGTTGAGGAACTTGAAAGAATTAGAGTTTTCTGAGGAATGTTTTGTTAAAACTCAGGAGGCAAACTGTAATGAAAAAAGTGACAGAAAACAGACCAACTTTTGTAACCACTAATTTTGGATCTGTTATCCTACCTAATTCCTATAATGGAATGGTTATAATGGTTTTGTATTAAGCATTATTTGTGTTCCTAAAGCCTTTCTGCAGGATATAGCAAGGAAGTTTCTTGGACAACCTGATTCTCAGTAATTATCTTTTTTAAATTCTATGGCAATTTGTTTTAACAAATGGCACATTTTTTATATGTCAGGCCTCTGTAACCTTTTACACATGACTACATTCAGTATGGCATTTTTTGTAGAAGAGAATGTTAGTATAATGTCAGCACCACCAATGTTTTCATCTCCAAAGTGCTCCCATCAGAGCTGTGGGGTGACTGGTATAATCTCATTACTAACAAATAATTTCAAAGATGTCTATAGCTCTAATCCACTGAAGTTGTAGTGAATTTCACTGAGTGAAACCACCAAAAATTCCAATATAGAATTGCATGTAGATGAAAAGCAAGATGAAAAGTAACATCTCTATTTCTAAATATTGTATTTATTTTACTTGTTACTTTTTTTTAGATAACTTTCAAATAACTTACTACTACATAAGATATATTCTTATGTGATTCAATGTCTGTGAACTTTAACACCCTATTTATATATGCACATATGATTTTTTCCTCAGATCTATAGGCTACTAAATGGGGAAATATAATTTCTTCACCAAAAGGCAAAAGCGTTACCAAGAATTGAAAGAGGTTGCCCATGGAAGTGATGGAGTCACCATCCCTGGAGGCATGTAAAAGACATGGAGATGTGGCAATTAAGGAAGGGGTTTAGCGGTGAATTTAGCAGTGTTAAGTTAATGGTTGGACTCCATGATCTTAGATGTTTTCTCCAACGTAAATGATTCTAGGATTTTACCACTGATCCTCTCAATTTGGTGGCGTCCACAGACTTGACCATTGGCTCCTCCAGATAATTAATAAAGGTGTTAACAAGACTGCTCACAAATATCTGCATTTCATGACCACACATGGTGCTCTGGTTCCTCCTGCCTATTTACCAGATTCTATGTCTTTCTGTACATATACCTGAGGCAAATATCCATTTGCTATTTTTTGTCATTTCTGAGGTCCCTCTACTTCACATAACCCAGAAGCAATTGCTTTCTACTTTTCATCACTCCTTCCTCACTTTTCCCCCAGATTCCTGGTTTAAAAGAATCTTATTACCATGTTGGCCAGACTGTTGACAAGGATGTTGACAAAGATATTTACTGTTGACAAGGATGTTCTTGGCCCACTTTCTCAGGTGGATCCTGTCTCTCTACCCTGGAGTTGCCAGTGCTCAGAATGAATCTCACGGCCATAAAAGCCAAAACCCTGTTGTTGGCACAAGTTGTTGAATTAGGTGTTATCCAGCAAGATTCCTCTGCTCCCACCTAAGTTTTTCTTTTGTACCAGCAGGACTTAAGAGAGAACATCTGGGGCCTCAGGTACTTCAATCCTAGAGCTCTGTAGTGATTTTCGGTGTGTTACAGTCCTTCCCTGGCAGAGAAATTTAGACAATCAAATGTAAAAAGTTTCCATAGTAGCTATTTTCACATTGCAGATACCACAGAAAAGCTTGTAATAGGAAGTGATTTCTGAGACTTTCATTAGCAAGGAGATTTTCTATGTGAATTTTTTGCCTTGTCTTGTCCATTTTTTTTCCTAGCTTGTTTGAAATTACTTAAGCTGATCATAAATTATTAAGCCGTTCAGGAAATGCTTTTTCCACATACAGAAAATCATAAAACATAAAAGCTGATTAAGGTTTAGCCTGGTTCACCCAGATTTGCTGAAGCTAACAGTATTTAAATGCATACTTTCACCTCAGTCTGAGCTTACCACCTAGCTATGAAGATATTACAATTATTTAATCCAATACTGAATTTCTGTTCGGATCATGGAATGTGATTCCATGGAGAACATATTAACACAATTATGCAAAGGGGATATTTAATTCTTTTTTGGAAGTATGAAATTCAAGATAAATTAAAGTAATAAAACCTGTCTCTCTGCAGCTTGTCCATAACAATCTGGTAAAGAAACCAGTGGTGTTATGGTATATGTAGTTGCTTCACTGAACAATATGTGGAAAAAAAAATGAATTATGAATATTTCCTTGTAGCTTGACATATACATAAAAAAAAGCTCATTTGTTTTTCTAATAAGCACAATGAATGAAAATTACCTTGCACTTAACAGCATATTGGACATGGAAGGAAATATTTTTTTATTCTATTAACAGGAATTCCTACTTTAACTGAGTTACGTATCTGACAATGCCTCTAAATGGCCATTATATCATCAGTAACATATTATGTAAGAAAATTGTTCAGATATTTTAGTTTTCAATCACAAAATTTAGATGTTAGGCATAAGCATTACACCAAATGGAATCAATATTTAAATGAGTAAATATAGCACTGTACAAGTCCAATCAAATTGCTGTTTTCGCATGCAATCTATAGTACTCACTCTCATTTAGAAGCACAGTAATTTTTACATTCATCCCTTGTAGCTAATGCCATCAGTGGTGTGTAAAAATAATAGCATTGCTGTAGACTTTAGAAAAAAATTGTTTAAATAGGATTTTGTCATTCTTCTAATTCTTCCCAATTCTGTTCTGTTTATGGGGCACATCTGGGAAAGGTTAGAAGAGATGTGTTTGGTTGAATTGCTTCAGCTGCCTTGCTGCCTTTGTTGGTATTATGGTCTGCAGCAGAAGAAGCAGCAGGGTACACTCTACTGTGTCCAAGCAGGGTAAGAAGTGAGTTGTGTGCTAGTCTGGACAATGCCAGAAGGGACAGCAGCATGTTGTATGAGGGCACTTTGCTGTGTTTACTGCAGCTTCTCTTTTCCCCTTCCTCCAAACTCCTTTGATTTCTTCTCAACTCAAATAACATTTCTGAAAATCACTTAAGTGACATGTCAATCTACCCAATGACTAAGTTGACTAACACAATTGTCCCTATGCCCCCTAACAAAATGTAGTATTAAAATCTGAGATATTTTTAATCACTCATGACTAGCTGTGACAACAAAAAATCCTTGCCCCTGCTGCCATCTGTTTTCTGACATACACTAAATATTGATACTCCATTTAGACATTAAGGAGCTGAAACAATATAGCAGGACATGAAACACACCTGCTATTTTTTGGGTAACAAACCCAAACTGTGCAGGCAGAGCATGTGCTATGGCAGTTGTTGAGTACCACTGCTCATTACATTACTAACTGCAAGTAGGTGTTCTTGTTCTCTTGCACAGGCACTGAGATTTTCTAGACATAGTTTACATTCCTTCACTCCTGTTTATATAACTCCTTGGAGAAATGAAAATTGAATATATGACTCCTGCCAAATGTTTTGAGTTCCTGTTCATTCCACCTCCTGCTCCGGAAGTGAAGTATCTCCTGTTGTCAAATATTTCCTTCCAACATCGTAATACCAGTACTAGTAACCCCAGCAGAACAACGTCAGCTACACGACACCCACATTTACCTCAGCTACTGTCATCTTAACTGCTGAAAGTAACTAACCAAAAGGAATTATGTTCTGTGCTCTCATGTCCTATAAACTGTCAAATCCTAAAATCTTGAATTCTAAAGCATAATGTAGCAGCATGTATAAAGGCTGTAAGTGCTGCACGTGTACAGATATAATTTGTGTGTGAAGGACTTGAGCACAAAGTTGGCAAATACAGGTACTGTACCCACAGAAACAAATATTATATGTGATTGTGTTCTATTAGAATATTAAACTTAGTTCTTTATTATACTTCAGTACACACTGTGGAGCAAACCATAATTAATTTGTTACAGAAGAAATTTCAAGTGTTAATTCTGCAAAAGAAAGATAAAATATGAAAAACATTATAGTGATTGTAGCTTTTAAAATTAAATTAGTATTATTTTATGCACTAAGAACTCTGTTTCATTTTGACTGATTCATCCTCATAATTCATTGAGAGATTATTATGATGTCACAAACAATCAAACATGGTAGCGCTGTTGTAGCAATCCATGTTATTGGCAAAACACAATATGAGACAGTTACCCTGTGTTGGGATTCAAGGGAAAATGCTAACATTCCTGCAGCTGACAGCCATGTACAGATCTTACCATTCTTCAAAGAATACACCATTCATCTTCATATAGAAGAAAAAAAAATTACAGGTGCCTCTTCAATCAGGAAAGTCCTACAAACTTAGCAAAATGTACAGAAGCCTTAAATCTTTAAATGCTATATTTTTGCATTATTTAGAATTTATAATAGCATTTTTTACCCTAGTTTTTCATAACATGGAAATAAGTTATCTTGTAGAATATGGTCAAAGGTCACCAGTCTGATATTTGAAAAACTGCCCAAAAATTTTTAGGAATTACTTTAAAAAAGCAGCGACCAGAAAACAAGTCCCCATAATTTCTACCTATGAATTTTAGATTCCACAGATTTAAGAAAAGGTTTATGTATCCTACTGCACAGGAAATGGGATTTGCACGTAGGGATGTCTTAATTACACACATCCCTAAAAAGGAAGCTTTGCTGGAGTGTAGGGACTTGTCCTGGCTTTGAAATTTTTGGTAATAAGGTTATAGTCAGGAAAGCTCATCATATACTTAGGGAGACCCTGCACAGTAATTTCATCATTCATTATCTTCAAAGATCAAAGATTATTATCATAAAAGAACAGACTAATATTAGCATTCCAGCTGTAAGTCTTTGTCAAGTGACAGAACTGATAGGAGCATTACAGAAGACAATGTTTTCATTTTTTGAAAAATTGTCATGAACTTCCTTGGATAAAGGTTTCCCATAACAAAACTTCTGGCAGAACTGGACTTCTACTGATGAAGACATTTGTTGTCCAGTCTTCTGATTCTGAAAAAGTTTCAGGATCTTTGAAGTAAATTAAACTGGCGAAATCTTTAAAATCTATTTATGATTTTTCAAAGATAATTTGAAGATGGGACTTTGTTCTTCCTCCCTGAACTAAAAATATATTTTAAATAAAGCTTCTCCCTGCTTCACTACAAAACTTAAAAGTAATCACTTAGTTTGAGGACATTTTTCAGGACATAAATTATGTGAAAAATGAAAGATAATTGAGAGGAAACTGTGCTGTACTACTGCCTGAAGTGCTGACTGTCAGTCTTCAGGTGAGATTTTACCAAAAAGCAGACAAGAATGTATCATGAAAACATAATTCATTATAGCACAGAGGAAACCGCAGTGGTTTTTGTCATAATGTAGAAAACTACAAGATAGTTCTGACTGACCTTCAACAGCACACACATAGGAGTTCACACTGTGGATGACTGGATTATCTGAACACTCAGAGGAGATTGTGCAGAACATGGATCTTTTCTTGGACACAAGGTTGGAACAGAAGCTAGAGAAACAGGCATGCCACCAACCCCTGAAGAAGACTAACTGCACAGGCGACTTGTATGGAGAAAAGACGGTCTTTGGAAAATTTAGGTAAATTCTACTTGCAAAACAAGAAGTACTAAAAGCTATTACAGTATAAAATACTGAAGGAAATCTTGAAAAATAACTTCCCTTCCTGTCCTTTCAATCATGTCTCTAAATCCATAAACTGGCAGTTCACAGAAACAAAATACTAGTATTCACCTTATCATGCTTTTAGTTCTAATACTAAATCTAATCATCAGTCCATTTCTTATTTGCTTACTCATTGTGCTCATATGCATCTAAGGAATACAAATGCAAAAAAAACTCTAAAAAGAACAACTCTGGTGCATATATGTGACATACTCCATGGTTTTGAACAACATCATTTAACTACTACCCTTTGTAAAAGTTACTTTCTCCACCTTTGTTTTCCTGTACCTTCCTCAACAAACAATCATCATTTATTCATACTCCTCTAAAGAAGACCTAGAAATAACACTATTAAAGAAAAAAACAAAACAAACAAACAAACAAACAAACAAACAAATATATCCACTAAAGAAAAAATTGCTTGAAATCCAGAAACTTAACTGTATCCTGCACAAATCATCCTCACTGCTGGAAAAAATGGGGTTGTGAAGGGATTTCTACCAGGACACAATAGTTGGAAGAGAATTCATAGGACTAATATTTCTTATCTGCTATGAAATATAAGCTATTCTAATAATGCCCTAAGAGACTCACATTTTCTTACTTCATATGTAAAATTAAGATAAGCTTATAGGGATATGTGATTATGTTACTTTGTTAATATGGATAGCAAACGTAAAGCGAATTGTTGAAAAATTAAATCCCTTGGAAATACTTCACAGATCTACTTCTGTGAATTTCTTTCAAGCACAGCTTAAATGGAACCAAAAGAAAGTATTTGCATGTGCTGATTGACATAGGGATGCTCCTGGAGGAGTTTGTACTTGAGCATACAAATGTGAAATAAAATCAAATTAGCATGCTAAGGAAATTAACACTAATATAAATATATTTCTGAATAGTCACAGATAGCTAATCCCTGGGAAGAATAACTTAAATTCTGTTTTTATTTATGAAAATGGATTCTAATATAGTTTCACTTGCTAAAAATATTCAGACCCTTAGGCTATGCCTAAAGGCAGAGACACTATATGTGCTGCAAATCCCAACTATTTAAAGTATTTCTTATTAAAGTTGCCCTAAATGTGGCAAAATTTTAATACCATACAATGAGCTTGACATTCAATTCCATTAACTGCATACATAATGAACTAATTTCCTGTTTGAATTATTTGATAGATCTAATTAAATTACAATTTAAAATACTATTAATCTTTGCTAATCAGCAGCAGTGAATGAAGATACATCAAAGGTAATAGGGTTTATATTCTCTTAAAAAGCTTCAAACAAAACTAAACCAACTTGTTCTAGCACTAATTCAGTAATGAACATAAAAGCACTTAGCACCCAAACATCTGGAAAAGGAGTACAAAAATCCAATAAGAATGAAGAATTAAACACCTATACATCTATAAAACTTGCATTTTACTCTAACAGAATTAAAAGAATATTCTCCTACAGATGCCAGAAATGTATAACCTAGATTAAAAAAAAAAAAATACAAAACATAATAAACAATAAACCGAAAAAAGTTTTACAGTGACAAGGAAGGACAATTTTTTAAGCATATAAATTCCCAAACTGAAACTTTTTTCTGTCTCTTACCACAGAATTTATTTTAATGTTTGACTAATCCAAAAACTTTGCTTATTTTTGATACAGATGATCACCAGAGACTTGTTTTAACATGTCACAAAACTCAAAGTAAAGCAGCTGACAAAATAACTATTTTCTTCAGCTTGTATCAAACAAGACAACATACCATATTAGAGTTATGAACTCATAAGTCATTTTGGTTAGAAACTCAGATTTACAGTCAATCTTTGCCTTTAAAAAGGCATTTAATAGATTGTGAGTTTATTTATAACTTTGTTGATAGTAAAATATCCTACCGTTTTAGTGTATTTTGACTTGAGAGGAAAAAAACAATCTTGACTCCTAAGAGTTTGAACTAAGGCTCATGCTGTAACTAACAAATTTCCAGGTATAGTATTTTTATTAATGGTAAAGGATTCTTGTAAACAGGCAGTACACTTTTTTTTGTGTGAATTTGCATGAACTAACACGAGATGTAAAAGGCCTCAATTACATTTCCAACCACTTGATAATCATAACAAGTTTTCAGCTTGCAATAAATTAAAGCTTACATTAAAGTAAAAAAACAAATGACAAGGAAAAAAATTTAAAAAAATCATGATGTGGAAAGCAATCAGGTTAAGTGCTGGTCAGCAAAGTCAACTGATTATTCTACAATAAAAAGAAATTTTGCAAAGGCAATTGACTACTGGCATCAGACTAGAAGAAAGAGTTGATATACTGACAACAATTCCCAGCCCAACAGAAATGTCCTTTTCCAAACAACAGTGAGTGACAATATTTCTTCATGTTACATGAATTAACTAATCATAGGCATGTTCTCTTTGCTTTTTGCATCTCTACAAAGGGGCATGGAAATTAGAAAGAGTAAATTACAAAAAGGCAAGGACAACCTGAAGTTTAATAGTCTGACTCGGAGAAAACTGCAAAACTGTAATATTTGTTTAGTGTAAAGTTTGACAATAAACAACACAAAATACAGATGAGCAAGAATCAGAATGTCTAAAGCCAGGAAACTGTGATGCTGCAGCTTTTACTGAGCTTGGAACTGTGAGGTGTATATGCTGATGTCAATACACTATTCTGAGTGATAGAAAGAAAATTGTGAAAGCTGCAAAGGATCTTATACTGCTGTGAAATCAGATGATAAACTGGCAGCTGAAATCCAATGTCAATAAAAACAAAATAATGCACATGGAAAAAAAATAGCTCTAGCTATAGATACACAGGAATGTACTCTAATTTAACTATTATCATCTCAGAGAGAGATCTGGAAATCAAACCAGAAATGTTTCAAAGTAAACATCAAACCAGGACTCCGTAACTCAAAATTGGAAGCAGAATGATACAAGTTACTAAGAAAAGAACAGAGAACAAAACAGGAAAAATAAAAGCACACCATTGCAAAGCTACATAAGCCCCAGTATCTACCTTGGCAGTTTTAAAACTGAAAAGATACAGTTGAAAGAAAAGTGTTCAGAGAAAGTGAGCAGAGAAGGGAAGGTCTTATTACTGGAGCACCTCATGAGGACGTGTATATATGTACACATACACAATTATGAGCACCACAGGAAAAGTGAGCCATTGCTTACAACAAGAACAAAGAACAAAAATAAAAGAACAAAGGACTTAATATAAAATTTACTGACACAAGAATCTCTGAAGACTTTGAAGAGACAACCAAGTGGCTGAAGGCCTAGCAGAGGATGCAGTGCCTTTACCAGTAAGTTGTTCGAAAGTACCAGTGTTAAGAGAGCACTGCTAAATTCTTGCTGCCCTCATTAACTTCCTTCTGTCCACTACAACAGGATAATGGACTATGGAGAGCTGCCACCTTCTAACTATGCCTTCTAAGCTAATGTAACATGATCATTACTGGACACCCTTCAATACTCACCAATAAGACTTCTGGGAACTTGGTTGTAAACTCCTGACAAGATCATTAGTCAGTATTATGATGGGGCAGAAGGATAAAAATAATGGATTTTAGCATCTGATTAACTATTGTGGAGTTATCAGCACGCAAACACCCTGAAGCAGATGTGAGATGTCACTCCTCTCTCATTATGGCAAAACTGCAAATAATTTTCTATTAAATTACCTATTTCTCCATATGAGATATGAGGTATCACATTTTATTTTACCCATCCTGACATTGAGCATACTTCAGTCTTCTCCACTCTAAACACTCTGTCCATTCACCTTGTCTCATGAAGCTCAGGAGCTATACATGTATTTTAAACCAAAAAATTATACACATATGTATAAAGCATACACTAAGGATAAAAACAGATCAATAAGATGAATGTCTATGAAAACACTATCTATACTGTCCTTGTGCTACTACAAAAGCAATGAGGAACAGATTTATTCATATTTTAATTCACATTATATTTAGAAATAAGATTAACTACTTTACAACAAAAGAAGGAGGGCACCTTCGTCTGAAAAGTCTAGTCAAGATAAACGGGAGAGAAAATAGCTGAAGAAACTTCTGCACAACAGTTACCTGCAGAAGAAAAGGTTTCCTCATCAAAATGTTGAAGATACTTTATCATTGAACACAAGAAGAAAAGAAATGTAATTAAAAGTCCTACACCAATTTGGATGTCAAGTTACTCTGGATGGCAGGCATATTTATCTTCTGTTTTAGGTGATGGCTGATATTTCTAAATCCTTTTTGTAAGAGGATGAATAACTGATGAATATTTGTTAATGGGTTTGTAAGAAAAGTGCTGAAGATTGAGGAAGTGAGCAACACCACTAACTCAACTCGTTCACGAATGTCTTCCTTTAGGAGTTTAATTAACCCATCTGATTAAAGTATGCATTATTGGTAAAAAAAACCACTATTTTTCTTATACTAAAAAATTAAAAAGCAGCTCGGGGAAAAGCAAAAGTAAGGATCTATGCAGAGATATATAGCAATATTAAATTCTCCTGTTTCACCTTCCTGGTTAAGGTTCTACCATACCTCACAAATATGAGAACAAAATGGGCTTCTCTTTCTATCTTCAGGTGAATCTATACCTGTTCTTTTTATTTCAGCTAAATTCAGAGCTAATTACAGCTTTTACTCACTTGGAAAGGCATGCTATTACCACTGCAATTATTCAGTTCCTGTGTACTGCTTTTTGATTCACCTCATTAGCCAACCTCTAATTTTACTTAACCAGGCCACAGTGTTTAGCTTCTTGTCCTTGACTCCACCCTCTCCTCATCCTCTGTGTCCCTCTTTATCTTCTTTCTTTTTTCTACACTCCTGCTTCTTTTTATAAGTCCAGTCCAGCATCCAACAACACTACTAAAGTAGCCAAACTAAAAGAAACCAACCAACCAACCAACAAACCAACCACAAACCAACAAAACCAAAGCAAAACCCAAAGAGAAAACGTCATGTAAAAACCACAGTCTAGGACAATATTCTAAAAATAACAGATGTACATATATAAACAGAAAAAGAAAAGATTTTTGGAAGCTCAGAAATGCTGTTGAAATGATGATAGGATTCCTTCTCCCTACTCTGTGTTGACTTGCTCTGGCATTTCACTCTCCCTTCTGTTATGCATGCTTGTCTGCATACCCACACTTCTCAGGGTCTTTTCTATGGTTGTATCACCTTCACACCTTTCCCCTTCAGAATCTCTTTCCATCATAAACTGTTTTCATCTGGCTCTATCAGCTCTCAGCACAACTTAATTCCTACTACACCCTACAGAAATTAACAAAATGAAATCAGCATGGAACGAAATTATTTGGTCTCATATTTTCTCTAGTAAGTTTTGGCCATTTCCCCATCATATTTCTGTTTAATTTTCGAGATTTTTTCAGGGGCTAACTATTATTTGAGTTTCTACAGTGTGCAGCATAATAAACAAGTGTGATTGTCCTTGAACACTACCATGGCAACCATGAGAAACAATAACAAGAATCTTGCCAATCATCTTTTATAGACATATCAAATTTTTTTCTGACTGACCTAAGAACTCAAAGTCTTTGACATGAGCCCAGTCTCATTTTGCTATAGAGGATGTGATTTTTTTGGTGAAAGAATATAACAATGGTAAACTAAGTTATGAACACATCATTATTCTTTCTAAAATGCCTTTACGAAAACCAATGTAAATAGGCTACTGAACAATCTCAGAGACTTTTTTTTTATTATTTTTCACTAAGGGTATGGAAAGTGTAATTTTCTTTTAATGTTAATGAATCCAGCAGCAACAGTCCATTTTCAGAAAAGATCTTTATTGGTGATTACATCTGCAGCTCTACTCCTGAATGTCTACCAGAAAATGGTAACTGTGCAATCTATATCTGAACCAGGTATCAGTACTGCTCTACTGAGATCAGTGATTGAATACTTTGGTATATATATTTTATAAGATAAAGAATTCTTATAAAATATATTTTAAAAATCCACACAAATTTGGTTTCAGTAGCTACTGATACTCTTACAGAAAACAGGAAAGGCCTTCAGAGGTAGTTATGCCTTATTTTTCTCAAAATGTCTATGACTGTTCTTAATGCAAGTCTTATAAGCTACTGGTTATCTCTCCTTACTCAGCTGCTGTGCCTCTGCAGCATAATGAAATTCTGGTGTGATGATAGAACATCCTATTAATGAAAGTATTATGGACACAGATGGCTATCAAGGCTGCAGACTGCTGAACACCATGACCATAGCTGATTTTCTAGATGATATCATACAGTATTTAGAGCCAACAAAAACGGGACACAAATAACTTTGTATAAAGCATACTCAAGTACTCCGTGGAAGCTTTTTCTGTTTAAATCAGGGCATGCAAAGGATATGGAAAAGAGAAGAAGAGGGTAAGGAGAGGGAAAAGAGTGTCTACCCCATTTCCATTCTCATGAATAATTATTTTTTTCAATTGATAAAATCCTTTGAAAACTGTTCAAGTGGATTCAGCTTTACATCATAAATGTACAATTTAGGAAATGAAAAAAAAAATTCCTAATCCAAATTTTAAAAGAAATTCTGCTAATAATTGAAAATTTTAATATATTTGAGCATCCTTACTAATATTCTCATAATTTTCTTAAACTTCACTTTCACAGACATCACAAGAAATTTATACTGCTAATTAAATTTATAAATTTATAATTTAATTCCAATCTTTACCTCTTTTTTTTCTTTTTGCTTATCATATATATATATATATATACACTCTGATGAATTTTCATAATGGATAGCCTGTGCATATCACATTATCATACACAACTTTTCTGCAATTTTTCATTTACATTCAAATATCTTATTCCACTATTTTTCAGTACAGAAAATCTCAACATTTTATGTTATAGGAAAATAAAAATAAAAAGCAACATGTTATACATGGGAAAAACTATACCTAGGCACAATATTTTTAGGAATTGAAAATTTGAATCTCGAATATTGTGCAAATTAACATTTAAGTAAACTTCCATAATTTTGAAGAATACTCGAAAATTAGATTGAATATAGAAGTTAGCAGGGGCACTCTAACAGGATGTCACACCTCTAAATCTCACCTCAAATCTCATATAATGATATGAATTCAAAGATCAAAGGAATGCTATTTTTCATTATTTTAGTAGGCAAACTCAATGCAAAGTAAATTAAATAATAAATAGAACCAACACTTTATGTTAATAGTCCACAATAAAATAAAAAAAAAATCAGAGTACAGAAAAAATCCAAAGCAAACTGAGAAGCAATTAGTCATTCTCATATAGAATTTTCTGCAGTAGATTATTAGTAGATTACAGTGAAAAATACACTTATTAAAGTAATTGTTATATAAAAACCTAGAAAAAAGGGAAACCATTTATACAAAGAATTTCAAATTAATCTTACATGAATCTGAACATCTTCTTCAAATTTCTTTCTTACGGGAAGCTTGTCACTGCACTATTCCCTTTTTTTTTTTTTTTTTTTTTTTTTTTTTTTTTTTTTAAATATCTAGCTATCTAAAAGAGTGCTGATCCGGTAAATTCAAATTCAAGGAAATGGGTTCATTAGCTTCAATAGTGTTCTTAATTTGACTAAGAGGTTAAAATATGTGAACCTTAAATTATGAGAATATCAAGATAAGAATCATGTCTCTCTGTCTGGGTAGGCTATTTCATTAGTTCTATAACAGGATCTAGACTCATGCTCATGTTCCAGATATAGTCATCAACATCTGAGAGAGAAGCAAAAACTACTTCAAGCACAGAAACCTTTCCATAATCTTTATTTGCACACTGAACACAATGTCATTTTAGAATTTCCTACACAAAGAACTGGCACCACTTAATTCATAATAAATTAGTTTAGCCATTGTAATAGATGGATGAGCTCTTACACTGGTTTAAACCTGACTTGAGTCCTCTGGCTTGTCCTGGAAACTACTCTCATGGGTATAATTACCAGCTTAGGACAATTACAATTGCTAGGTAACTTTGTACAACAGTGAAGCTTTTCTACCTGCAAATTCATCCTTGATCAGGAAAGTAATATTGGAGCAGAAACACTAAATGTTGGGGAAGAATTTGTGGTTTGGCCTTTCAGCTTCTAATTTATTCACTATAATGCCATATAATAATATAAATATAAAGGGATTTCCTATTTTCTATGTATTTATACATAAACTATATATATAAATATAACTATAAGATATATAGTTTTATATATATATATGATAGAGATAAATACAAAAATGCCATACAATTACCAGAAATTAAAATCTCATGCTATGCTCAGTACCTACAGAACCGAAGGCAACATGATACTCAACATATATATTTTGTTTTCAAAATACATTAACCAAAGGGTTCTAAAATGTGCAAAAACGTTCAAAATTAGCTGTACTCAGGTTATCTTAAAGAACAAGAGGCAGGACAAATTCTGTGAAAAGTGGGGCGTGCACTGCTCCACATCACATCCCCTGGAGCCTCTTGTCCAGCCCACAATGACTGTCAGTCATTGGCACACTGGAGGCCACACCTGGAGAGGAGGGCCCCAGGAGACCAAAGCAGATGAAAGCAGTTGCACAAAGACACCTGTGGGCAAGGCCCAACATTTAGATTTTACAGTAGCTATAATTGCACTGGAATTCAAGAGGTGATTATTAATCTTTCTCTGTCACTCCCACCCTGCTCTCTGTTCTCCTAATTTCCTTCTCTCGAAATCTGGGTAACCTAAAATTGGATGGGTTAGAGGTTTCTAAGTCAATGCCATGCAAAATTTGCTAAGTACTCTTATTTTCTAAAGTTTGACAGTAAAACTTTTTTGTGCGACCTTCTGAGAATGTCATGTTCCTCCTGTGCCCCTGCCTCAGGGTATAAAAAAACCTAACCCCCTTTAAGGAACTTATCCGGCAGGTCTGGGGCTTAACACCAACAAATGCAGATAATGCCATTCATATCACTAGTAAAGGAAGACAACACTAACTCAGCACTTTTTAGTGTAGGATGGTGAAATCGCAAAAATTACAGTGTGATGCGAATTCAAATGAACAGAGGTCAGGTACTTAAAATATTCATACAGACCAAGACTTCCACTTCTGACATGTGACAAATGTAGAATTGCAAACAACAGTTCATTAGCATAAAGAGTCTAAGAATTGCTCTTCAGGAAATGTATTTTCTAACAGTGAAGACCTACTCAGCTTTTTTAAACCCAAATGTCCTCCTGCCCCAAGATTGTGAGGCAGTTTATCTGCCTGCTGCCCATCACTTCAACAAGGAGCTTCTAACATTCACATCAAACTTATTAAGCAGGCTGCCTGCAGTTGCAAATAAAAATTCAGATAGAATCTATACAAAAATACTGATTCAAAGAGACAGACATTTGTGGGAATATCTGAACTTCTCTGAGATGAAATGCACAGAGAAAACCCTGATATTATTAGCTAAAACACGATACGTTCCTGATCCAGTTTCATAAAGTCAGATCACAATACAATTGGATTCCAAGCACTTTGTGGATAGCATCTTCTGAAGAAAGATAAAACTTTAGCAGGGAACAAATTTCTGATGCTCTTCAGACAGGCAACAGGCCCTTCTAGAGGGATCCCATCAGGTATTGCCCTACATAAACACACAGTAAGCCAGAAACGGGATGTGTCAGTGAGACGACCAGATGACACTGTATCTGGTTCATTTATATTTTGGGCAGGGCTATGCTGGGACCTACACTCATCACTGCAGCTTTCTTTTCCTTGTTCCAAGGCTGGCATTTCCCTTGGCTTTATACTTATATATAATGATTAGACTTCCAAAACTTACATCAAAATTCTGACTTAAGGCTGTTAAAGCAAGAGTGTCAATACTGCATCTAGGGTAACTACTTACTTTTAAAAGCTGCTCAGAATTCATCAATATTCTTAGCAAGCCCTCAGTGTTTTATGCTTGACAAAATTAAAAATTCATGCTAAGCTGGAGCCTGAAATTTAAAATATGCTTGCTGCTTTGTGCAGAAGACATCTATCCTACCAAAGAAAGCTTTTTCTTGAATTATTTTAATCTGTATTACATATACCCCAGACCATAAACTTTAAAAATACAATTTTTAAAAAAATTATTATTGTCAAGGTCAGGAGGCCTGAGTCTTCCAATTTTGTAGACTATTACATGATATAATTGGAGAGAAAACAGGTGATTATTTCCATTGGCTGTTGTTATTGCAATGCTGCTGCTAGTTAGTGCACTAAAACATTCCCATATAACTGAAAAAAAAAAAAACAACCCAGTTCATAGACCTTTCCTTCTTTTAAAAAAATCAAACTCCAAAATCAGTTCTATTCTTTACCTGAAACACTTACCTTTTTTTCTATCCCAAATAAGAATTGATTTCTCCTTTGTGATGCACAGTCTAGATAGATACATCTTACTTCATATTCAATTGGGGCTGAACCTTGCCCTCTCAAAAGGGATGAGGACGGGTGGAAGTTCTCTGTGTATACCCTTCTCAGAGGAATGCTAGATGAACCCCTGAAACTCTCAAAGGCATACTCTCAAACAAGTCGATGGAAATTCTACTTTTCCACTTCTACCTCATCTGAGAGTACAAAGAAGCTCTGAGGGCTTTCCTCCTTATCCTACTCCCTGAAATCTGGATAATTAACAAAAAGAAGCAACTACATATCCTTATTGCCTTGTACCACAAATTATGTCTATTATTAGACTGCAAGAGCTTTTAGTCTAGGACTGTGTGAAACTGGTTTATATGTACCTTTCATGCCTGTGATACTGTAAAAAAACACAGCAGCAAAACATAAAACAAAATAGAGAAAATATAAAGACATACTAAAGTTTACTTCTCATATGAAAATGCCGGTTTTTATGACACAAATATATTTTTCTTCCTCCAATATGACCTCATCCCATAACTTCAGGGGAAACACAACTCCTTTGTATTGCCATAAATATGTGGCTTTCTAAGGTTCTGTCTTCAGAAAAGACATTTTCCCTGAATCAGCACTGTGCAGATTATTCTGAAAGAGATATATAGAAATGCCTAGCACTAACTACTCTGACTCAGGTGCTGGGTATAGTAGTGCTATTAATGTTGTCACTAATTTAGCAATCAATTTTAAGATTTTCTAAGACTCTTCTGACACATCATCTATCATCACAGATATTAAAGCTATGCTAAGTTAAAAATAAAGCTGTACATAGCTTTAAAATGCCATTTCTAACCATGTTATAGCCTTTCTTGATTCACTTTTATGAAACACTTTTTGTTTGTTTGTTTATAGCTCTTTGCACTTAATGGAATTACTGGCAGGGAGGAATATTCCTTGACCACGCTACTTTCACATAGTGTCTGAAATGTCATTTAGATATAGTTAGATCTCACTCATTGATGGCAGGGGTATTTACAAAGGTTCATCTCTCTATATTCTCTTACACTCACTGGAGACAAACATGTTGCCCTGACAGAAGCCCACCTTCACACATGAATAATTTTGAAAGTTTCTCTTTTCCCACTCTTCTGGAGATAACTGAAAGGTAGGATGACAACCAGAGGGGGTAATATAAACATATTACATTTTTCTTTAAACTGCCTCTAATCAATGAAGACAGTGGCTTTTCCAGAAGGCAATCTGAGCAGCTGATGGCCTGAAATGTTTACACACATTACATTCAAGCAGAAAACCTATCTGCTAGTCATCCTATGTTCTTTTTAATGCCATAAAAGAAAAAGAGACAAGCTTTCAGAAGTGATTCTGATATTGACAAAGTGATGTCTGAAATGCCCATTGTAGACCCCTGTCTGCAGAGGGAGATGCAGAGGGACCCTACAGTAGCCAAACTCCTAAATTTAGGAATGTCATGTTGACCTATTGCCCGAAGTTAGGTAATGAATCAGACTGCAATCAGACTGCTGTGGTGGTTGATAGTGCCCTGCCGCAAGATATCAAGCACAGAAAACTCTACCCAGTGATTCAGTGCATGCTTATGCTAATGCATAATATGTTCTCTAGTTATTTTGTCCAGTCCAATTTAAAATGTCTGTAGTAATTAGGCTTCTAGTCACTTCCTCACAAAATTGTTCCATAGTCTAATGTCACATAACCTCTAACCATTTTTCTGTGCTGAAACTGCCATCAGAGCACATAGATGAAAGAGGCTTAGACTACATGGGTGACTGCATAGGAATGTCAAGGAAGTAAAGGAAACGAAGCTGTTAGCATTGATGATCTAACGCATCCAATCAAACACCAGGAGGCTGAAGGTGTTGTCTTTCAGATGAAATGTGAAAGCAAGGCACTAAGCATTAGAGGCAATTAAAGTTCTCTCAGCACTCTTTGCACAGTATCAGTGCTAACCCCTGGTTCCTGGCCACCTTCCAAATCACATAAATAATTCTGCTTTCCTAAATATTTCCTGCCTTATAATTTAAAAAAGCAGCCATCCTTTGACTTGAAATAGTATCTTGATGCCAGGTTTAACCTCGAAGTAGGATGCTTTTAAGTGAAAAGTATTCCCAGGTCTTTGTTATAGGTACAAGAAGTATTTTATTTTCAATGACATTTTATTCACTCTTATCCTGGCATTATTTCCCTTACCACAAACCTATACTGTGCCCAACTTGTAAGCTGTTATCAGTGCTCACTCCCTGCTGCTTGACTGCTATGAATTAACTGTTCTGTGGAAAAGACTAACATTATGCAAAATCCTGGTCGTCATCTTTATGCCAGGTCCAGTCATTGAATCATCGAATCACAGAATCATTGAATATCTCAAGCTGGAAGGGAGGAACCCATAAGGATCATCAAGTCCAATCCCTGCTCCTCTCAGGACTAAGAGAAACCATATGATCAATTACGCTTCATCTGTTGGATGGATCACTACCTCTAACATTAAAAAGAAAAGAAGGGTAGTCATAGTGGGTGACTCCCTTCCGAGGGGAACTGAGGGCCCCATATGTTGACTGGACCCATTCCACAGGGAGGTCTGCTGCCTCCCTAGGGCCTGGGTACAGGATATCACTGAGAGATTCCCTGGGCCGATTCAGCCCTATGATTATTACCCACTGCTGATACTCCAAGCTGGCAGTGATGAGATTGAAAAGAGGAGCATCAGGGCAAATAAAAGGGACTTTAGGGCACTGGGGCAAGTGATTCATAGGGCAGGAGCACAGGTAGTGTTCTGCTCAGTCCCTTTGGTGGCAGAAAAAAACAATGAAAGGAATAGCCCATATTATCAACAAGTGGCTCAAGGGTTGGTATCATCAGCAGAATTTTGGGTTCTTTGATCATGGGGCAACTTTTACGGCACCTGGCCTTCTGGAACCAGATGGGCTCCATCTCCCTGTTAAGGGCAGAAGGATTTTAGCTTGTCAACTGGCAAAACTCACTGAGAGGGCTTTAAACTAGATTTGAAGGGGGGAGGGGATGCAGCTGGGCTGTCTGGAAGCAGGCCCAGGGGTGGTAAAGCCTGAGTTAGGGGTGAAATCAGTAACCCAGCTGAGGTGCATTCTAATGCACTCAGCATGGGTAACAAACAAGAGGAGCTGGAAGCCATGGTGCAACAGCAAAGCTATGAGTGAAACCTGGTGGGATGACTCACAGTGCTGGAGTGCTGCACTGGATGGCTAAAAGCTCTTCAGGAGAGACAGGAAAGGGAGGAGAGGTGAAGGGGATGGCCCTTTATATTAGGGAGGCTTTTGATGCCATCAGTATTGAAACTGATGATGACGAGGTTGAATGCCTATGGGTAAGAATTAAGGGGAAGGCCAACAAGGCTGACATCCTGCTGGGAATCTGTTATTGTCCACCCAACCAGGAGGAAGAGGTGGACAACTTATTCTATAAGCACCTGGAGAATGTTTCAAGATCACCAACCCTAGTTCTTGTAGGTGACTTTAATCTACCAGACACCTGCTGGGAACTTAATACAGCAGAAAAGAGGCAGTCCAGAAAAGAGAAGTTTTAAGGGTGTGTGGAGGACAACTTTTTGTCACAGCTGGTGGGTGAGCCCACCAGTGGAGAGACTATGTTAGATTAGACCTGTTGTTTGCAAATAGAGATGGGCTGGTGGGACATGTGGGGGTTGGAGGCCACTTGAGGCACAGTGATCATGAAATTATAGAGTTCTTGATATTTGGTGAAATCAGGAGGAAGTTTTACATTTTTAATAAAGCATAAAAGTTATGTAAAAAGAATAACACTTTTACATTAGATTTCCGGAGGGCAGACTTTGGCCTGTTTAGGAGACTTAATCAGAGAGTTCCATAGGAAGCAGTCCTCAAAACCAAAGGATTCCAGGAAAGATGGGCGTGCTTCAAAACAGAAATCTTGAGGGCACAGGAACAGACTGTCCCTCTGTGCCGAAAAATGAGGTGACAAGGTAAACATCCAGCCTGGATGGGCAACAAGGTTTTGAAGGATCATAGGAATAAAAAAAGGATGTATCATCTTTGGAAGCTGGGTCAGGTCTCTCAGGAAGTATTTAAGGGGGTTGCTAGGGCGTGTAGGAAAAAATATTAGGGAAGCCAAAGCTCAGTTTGAACTTAATTTGGCAACTTTTGTAAAAGATAATAAAAACTGTTTTTACGAATATATTAATGGCAAAAAGAAGAGTAAGACCAACCTTTGTTCTCTACTGGATGTGGGAGGGAACTTAGTAATGGCAGGTGAGGAGAAGGCAGAGGTGCTTAACACCTTTTTTGCCTCAGTCTTTAGTGAGAAGACAACTTGTCCTCAGGACAACTTTCCTCCTGGGTTGGTAGATGGTGTCAGGGAGCAGAATGGTCCCCCTGTTATCCAGGAGGGGGCAGTCAGAGAACTGCTGAGCCACTTGGATGTTTATCAATCTCTGGGCCCAGATGGGATCCAGATGAGCTTGTGAAGCTACTCTCCATCATTTACCAACAGTCCTGGCTCACTGGTGAGATTCCAGATGACTGAAAGCTGGCCCATGTGACTCCCATTCACAAAAAGGGTGGGAAGGAGAATCCTGATAATTATAGGCCAGTTAGCCTGACCTCACTACCCAGAAAGGTAATGGAGCAGCTTATACTGAGTGCCATCCCACAGAACTTCCAGGATGGCCATCAGACCCAGCCAGCATGGGTTTAGGAGGGGTAGGTTGTGTTTGATCAACCTGGTCAAATATTTGACCTGGTCAAACATCTTTTACAATCAGGTGACCTGTCTGGTGGATGCAGGAAAGGCTGTGGATGTTGTCTATTTGGACTTCAGCAAGGCCTTTGACTGTATCCCACAGCATACTCCTGGAAAAGCTGGTGCTCCATGGACAGGAGCACCCTTTGCTGGGTTAAGAACTGGCTGGATGGCTGGGCCCAGAGAGTAGTAGTGCTGCATCCAGCTGGCAGCCAGTCACCAGTGGTGTCCCTCAGGAGGACCTGTTCTGTTCAATATCTTTATTGATGACATGGATGTGTTAGCGTGAGGAAAAAGGGGACACACAATCAAGGAGAGATTGTATGCAGTGCCTTATTGAAGAGCTCCAAGAGCCAGGGGTCTGATGACCCAAATCTGACTCCATCGAAAATCAGAAACAGACACAGTTTTATACTTTGTTATTACATAAGTATTCACGTTAAAGATTAATCCCCATTGTTCTATTGATCTCACCCAAGCAAGTCCAAGATTTTCATGATTCCTATTTTAAGATTCTCGTGATTCGTATTCAAGATAATAATCATATTTAGTTACCAGAGGCTTACAATTAACAATAAGGCAATTTATCAATGATTATGATGTGGGTACAGGTTCACCTTAACTTACTAAGGAACATCTCATTCTATCCTAAGCTTTATTATATGCTTTCTCTTCCTCTCCCCTTCCAGCTGGCCTTCCAGCTTCCAAGCAAGCTGTGCTTGGCTGCACTTAAAACAATAGCCTAGAAATCACCTTAGCTTACAGTGAAACTAACAATTATTCCTAGGCCCTTTAGAAATCATCTTAACCCTATCCTATCAAAAAGACAAAACAGAGGGATTTCAGATAGGACTGTTCATTGTGGGGCTTTTGTAATTTTTGCTACAAATGACAAAGTGATAACTGGGAAAAAGGAGAAAGAAAATAATCACATAATAGTTTTTATGTTTAACACACAAAAAAAATTGGACATTTCTTCTCCTTGTAGATAGTGTTTCCTTAAACTTTTCAAGAATTAAAAAATATATATATATATGGTTAGCAACAATGAAATAGGGTAAATCTTTATCTGTCATACTCCAGAAAATTCAGTCTGTCTAAGCAAGAATTGAGCTAATGTCTACTTTTTGTTTGGTACTTATAAGCCACTATGTTCCTTAACAGCAACATTATTTAAAGAGAAAGCCAAGTATAGGATTTTTAGGCCAAATGACAATTGAAGAAACAGACCAGCTTACAGGGTTTCACAACTTTCTTCAATCTTGTATTCTCAGTGCAGCCTTAAACACATCAAAGATAGTGGAAGGTGTCAGTCTTCCCATCCATAAGCATTTGTCTAACAGATGAATTCAATATGACAAGGGTCAGAGTTTTTTCAGATCCTGTCAACAGTAATTTAAAATCAGTGAAGCTGGTTAACATTTTTATTTCCTGAGGTAGTCAAAATTATGTCTGTCATCTAGAGTGTCTTTAACCTTGAAGTCTGACAAGTGAACCCCTGTACTTTTGATGGTCTAATTAGTAACCTGTTCAAAATGCCCAAAGTGACTCTGAGGAGGAAAGGTTAACATAGTGGTTGCTGTCTTTCAGCCTCTTTGGGTAAACTTAAGGAAATCTTTCCTTTCCTATTTAAGGAAATACTTTTGTCAGGTATTTTTGCATAATCAATTAATCACATGCTTTGGCATTGTGATTTAATATGTCACCCAAATGGTCTGAAAATTATATTTGGAAATACTAAAGAGCAGTCGGTTATGAAATTAGATGAAAGATCAGGAAACATTGCCTGAAGTTTTTTATTAATGAATTCCTTGAAAGTGTTAAAAATATAGACGGGCAGCAGGCAAAGTACTTTGCAGAAACCAAATATAGCCAAACTAGAATCAGGTAAATAGGAACTGGGCTAGGTATGCTTACAAGTTCATCTATTTACTTAGTGTTTATATGTAATGAAAAATGATAGAATATTTTGAGGGATGGGACCTTAAAGTTCATTTAGTCCAATCCTCCTGCCATGGGCAGGGACACCTAGCACTGGAATAAATTGATCAGTGCTCCATCCAATATGGCCTTGAACACTTCCAGGTGTGGAGCATCCCCAGCTCCTCTGGGCATCTTGTTCCAGTGCATCACCACACTCCCAGTAAAGAATTTCTTCCTTATGCCTAATCCAAAACTTTTCTCCTTCAGTTTGAAGCCAATCTCCCTTGCTCTGTCCCTACATGGTAAAAAGTTCTTTGCCACCTTTCTTGTAGGCTCCCTTCAGATACTGTAAGGCTGCAATTGCATCACCCTGACATCATAGCTTTTCCAGGCTGAAAAATCCCAACTCCCTCAGCCTGTCCTCACAGGAGAGATGCTCCATCCCTCAAATCATCTTGATGATCTCCTCTGGAGTTGCTCCAACAAGTCCCTGTTCTTCCTGTGCTGGATGCAGCCCTGCAGGTGGGGTTTCACCAGGGCAGAGCAGAGGGGCACAATCCCCTCCCTCACCTGCTGCTCACGCTGCTTTGGATGCAGCCCAGGACACGTTTGGCTTTCTGGGCTGCAAGGGCACATGGCTGGGTCATGTCCAGCCTCTCACCCACAGCACATCCAAGTCCTTCTCAGCCAGGCTGCTCTGGATCTGTTCATCCCCCAGCCTTGACTGATACTGGGGGTTTCTGTGACCCAGCTGCAGACTTTGCAGTTGGTCTTGTTGAATCTCATGAGACTCCCATGGGACCAATTCTCAAGCTTGTCCAGGTCCCTCTGGATGGCATCCCATCCTTCAGGTGTGTCAATAGCAATACTCAGCTTGGTGTCATCTGTAAATTTGCTGAGGGGGCACTCAATCCCTTCATCTACATCATCAATGAAGATACTATACAACACTGGTCTCAATACAGATCCCTGAAGGACAACAGTTGTCACTGATGTTTACTGGGACTCTGAACTGTTGACTTCTTCCCTCTGGATATGACCTTCCAACTGCTTTGTTATCTGTGTAACAACCCACCCATACTATATATAATGGATAAGGTGATCTTCATGAATTACTACCTAAACACATTGACAGTATAGCTCTAATATCTACTGCATATAATGTACATAATGTGAACTGTAGGGAAAGAAACATGTAAATATAAAATGCACAGAAGAAAAGATAGTGAAAAATAAAAAGACAGAAAAGTAATTTCAAAGAGCAGGATTAAGGTTCCATCATCAACTGCCATTGAATATAACTTGTACAACTACAGAACTACAACTATATCTCTCTTTTAACTTTAACTCTCCATACTCACTATGATTTTGTCCATCTAGTGGACAGTTTAGTGGAAAGAATGAAAATAGATATTAAATGTATTTATATTAGTAAATATATTAAAAAGAAAAAAAATCAGTCAACAAAGTTGCTCTGCTGCTTAAAAAGTCATATCATTATAGAATTATACCCTCCTAATTAATTCCATGAGCAATACATGGGAAATAAGTTTAGGTTTTGAGGTTAGATTGTGATACCACATGTAAGAAATTTTCCACGTGTGTAATGTCTCAGGCAGAAAAGTCAGACGCAGAAGAGAAGAGTCATGCTGAGAAGACTAAGAATAAAGGGCAGCTACGAAGATATATATAAAGGGGAAGAAAACACTGAAAATGCCTGGAAAAAATAGAGCAATGTAACTATAATATACGCAAATGTTGGTCTGCGTTAGAGGCAGAAGGGTCATGCTGTGTCTGATGCTATTCCACTCCCCTTTCTCTTCAGAAATGGTGATTGGAGCAAAAGTGAATAGAACTGTTCCAGCAGTAAGCTGGACTAAGCAAGCATAAATTGTATTGTTTTACTGAAATTAATGGAGCTATCTGAGGCTTTTATCTGGACCAATGAATAGAAACATGTGAAGACTTTGACAGCTGACAAGGGTGTTAGAATGAGTCTGTTTTCTTTTATAAAAGGAAAATATTAATGAGCTTGAGCTCTGAATACCTATCTTATACAAAGAAGTGGGATATTTTCTAGTTTGTTAGTCTTCAAAAATAGACTGCAAGAACACAGAAAATGATGTGTCTACATTGTCAAGTTTCTGGTTTAGTGATTGGTTATTAAAATCTTTTAAAAATCTGACAGCAGTACCTGTCAGTTCCTGGTCTCCCTCTCCCCATCAGCATCAAAATTTTGTGTACATTTAAAATTTTTCAAATTACAAAGCCAACACTAGCATTAACTGCATAGACCGTATTTTCAATTTAATTTATATGGAATTGTCCAATTACTTCTGTATTATTTTAATATATCTCCATATATTTTTTTCCTGGATGCTAAAGATTGTGACTTCATAAGTCATGTATTCTCAATGGAATTTCTTTCTTATCTCAGTAACAGGGACAATCCTAGACACATATTAATGTGACTTAATCAAAAAACACATCTAATTATTGCACGGCCTGGTATTTGTTCTTCCACCCATTCTCCTGGAACTGGATTCTCCTGGAACCTCACCACAGTGTTTTCCTCTTCTTCCCTTCCTACAATGAATACTTGGACACAGAAATCCCTCCCCTCCATGAAGGTGGGAAAAAATATTTCTTCTTCTAGGGTGATTTTGAACATCAGACTGCTCCAGCCATGCTCCCAAATTGCCCAAGTTTTCCTGGATCAACTGCTATTCAAATGGTAGTACACTGAGAAAGAAAAGAGTTTTGATTCCCACTTAATAAAGCAATCAAATATAGCCCACTTGAATGAAAGAAGAAACGCACAAGGTTATGATTTCAAGGTGAAAACAGCTCAGACATTAAACTACATGAGTCAAACCCACTCCCATAATAATTCCAATTAAGACAGAGATCAGTTGAGCTTCATATGTGGAACTTCTGGGTCATACAAAATGTGATTATATTTAGTACTGCATTTCAATCAATACTGCCTATAGTAATATATTTCAAGTGAATACTGTCTGCAGATTTTTAAGAGATGGATGCTTATAGAAATGGTCTTATTGTCACAATTGTCACCACGCACATTTAGTGTAAATTGTTCACTCAATCTCCAAAATTGTTGCTAAAATGGTATAGCTTAGAAATAGGTTATCCATTTTTTTCTCATTCTTCACAGATCATGCACACAGAAAAAAAAAGCTGGTTGCTAAATAAACAATTCACAAGTAAATGTTACTGCTTCCAGTCCTTTTACTTATAACCCTTGCTTCCAGCTTATTTGTTTTCAACTTTCTAGGGAAAAATATCCAGATATTTTTTGGAATAGATCATGTAGAGTTTCATGTGACTCAGGCTGGCTTTTTCTGTGTTGCATATACTCCCAGTCTTTTTAATTCACGTACAGCACAATCTGTCATTAATCCTACATCGTGAGATAAGAAGTAGATGTATTAGGAATGCTGGTTGCGTAAGATAGAAGAAACCTAATAGATGTGATAATGCACATACAGAACCATCTGCAAGGCTAAAGTTTATAGGATACAGCAGTGATGATATGGCAAGATAGAGAAAGACGAGTAACATTAGCACAAAATGATTAGTGAAACACTATTCCATAAGATCATGGCAGTAACATAGTGCCACGTGAAAAATCAAATAAAACCTTTGGGGTAGAAAAGGAAGGGAATTTGATGAAATTATGTTGGCAATAGAGACACTCAGCAGAAAAAAAAATCCACAGTATAGGTATGTTAAATACATATTTAGTAGACATTAACCAAACTAGACAGATCTTTGTTCCTTATCAGAATTAGATTTCCCCCCTAGTTTCTGTAGAGAGATTCTGCCTTGATTTTAATCATTCTAGAGCATGATGAACTGATTTTATTGCATGAATGATTTTCTCCTGCAGTGGAATAGAGATGATAAACTTTTCAAAATGTAATAGGAAGGTCATTTCTCTTCATTCAGGATCAGATAAAGCTGCCTTAACACCGAGCTCTGAATAATAATTTCAAACCCATTTCTTACATCAATTACTGAATTACTTTCAAGAAAATTCTGGATTCTATGTATGAATCCTTGCAAATTTTAAATATATGCCAAACAAACCTATGGAAAAATGGGTGGATTTTTAGCAAAATAGTATTCTCGTGGCTATCCAGATCAAAGCAGTTTTGGCCCAGACCCTGAAGGCGAGGGTAATTGAGGTTCTTGTTAATAGATCCCTTTGGGCAGATAAGAGTGAAATAGCACTGAGTGACAGGTAGATAGATGGATGGATAGACAGATAGATGATAGATAGATGATAGATAGATAGATAGATAGATAGATAGATAGATAGATAGATAGATAGATAGATAAGAGTTTATTTTAGAACAGTTTTCCCACAATGGAAAAAATGTACTCTTTTTAGTTATCATTATCGATAGCAATATAACGACATAAAAGTAGAAAGACATCACCACCCATGGGTCCAGTGACAAGATTTGATTGTAATTTCATTGGCTGCTGGTTAAAGTGATGATGGCCTCTTGATCCCCCAGGGGTGGGGAAAGCACAAAGTTCAATGGTTTAATATATGTGAGGGTCAGGTGAAATGCCCAGGTGTGTGAGGGATCTTTGATGGTTTATGACACCTTCTAGACATGACAGGTCCTTCTCACTCAGTGTAGTTGAGCTGGTTGTGACACATCAGAAGGAAGGAATATGTCTAGAAGCCTTCCCTGAAGGGGACCTTTACACCTGAGTCAGTTGTGTAAGAGACAGCGTTAGCATGATAAAAAGACATTATTCCACTTTCACAGGATCTGCCTCT
Organism: Argya squamiceps; assembly: GCA_037834095.1. Classification (NCBI taxonomy): domain Eukaryota; kingdom Metazoa; phylum Chordata; class Aves; order Passeriformes; family Leiothrichidae; genus Argya; species Argya squamiceps. The sequence goes on along the minus strand of JBBMKD010000053.1, from coordinate 16,678,035 downwards.
TCACTTATCTGGCTCAAACCCCAGCAAGTAACCTCAAGTGATGTCTGCACAACCCCTCTGCACCTGGGCTTTTACCTTGCACGTCATCAGCAAGAAACCCTCTTGGTTTTGCAAATGGCCAATTGTTTGAGTCACTAACCCTTAACATTTCAGCCTCTCACACCATCATTTCATCAAGTGCAAAAAGCTGTGTCTCATCTATCATGATGTCAGATTGTGTCTCTGAGCTAGAACTGTGGTCAGCACAAAAGGTAGCCTATTTCTCCTACTGGTGTCTTATAAATTACTACTTCTTTGTGAGGGATGGGATAGAAAAGACACCAAGGGATCTTAAGACATGAAAGAAAAATCTATTATGATTCTAAATCATAGTCAAAAATCCATATAATGTCAAAATTATCTTCTAAATTAGAGGTCACAGATGGAAGAACTTGTAGTAGATTGTCAGAGCTGAAATTAAGATACAGTTCAATTACATTCTTATATCAAATATGAAGACAAGAAATGTTGCAAAAAATCTATAATTCTGATTATAGATTGATGTCCAAAAAATTCTAAAAAGTGGAGGTACTTATTGTTCTACTAGTGAGGATTGTTTAACTTCAGCTATGTAGGTAGACATAAAGAAACAGCACATGCCCAGACTGCAATGCAATTTTCAGGGGGCAATTTTGGGGCTTGCTAACTACTTCTGACCAAAGCATGTCAACAGCTGACAGGCATTGGAAATGGAATTGCTAAGTTTAAAATGGACTGCACCTTACAGCAATTTTAAAAAGGAGTCTTACATGAAAAAAGTGAACAAATAACACCTGCCTGCTAATATACTCTTTTTTTCTTAAGGCATTTGAATAATTGTAATTAACTCCTCACTGCTTTTAATGTCACTAATGTTGCCTCCATCATGGATAGGTGCCTATATTTCAAGTAAAGTAGCTGAAGAACAGGAGATAGATTAAATTAATGGGTTTTCAGTCTTTAACTTCAAGACAAACAGGTTTTAGCACTGAAACCAAAAATATCTTGGATGTTTTAAATAAATGTGGTGGCCTCTAGGAGCTTGTTTCAGTGTTCTCTGTCTTGTTTTTGAAATATTTTCACCCCCTCTTAACAATGGTCTTGTAAGATTTGAAAATTTTGGATTCAAGTAAAAAATCCATTGAAGTCAACAGAGGAACCCTTGGAAGTTCCTCCAAAACCAATGAAGAGAGGACCTGAAAAAGGCAGGAGGCTGGGGGCCAGGACCCTGCTTATATTGTCTGTCTGCAGTGTTGACTGCAGTCCAGATGTAACTCAGGCTTTGTGTGTCATGTGAGCACTGGAGCCCAGAAACAAGAAATCAATGATATCTGAGTATTCCTTTGCTAAAACCATATGAGAAAATAACAGATTCCAAGTACAGCATAATTAGTACAAATGCAGCTAATCTCCCCCCTCTTCCATGAAACCAACCTGTCCTGTTCAAGGTGGCTGCTGGGAAAGGCTGTTGGTAACAGTAATTATGGAGATATTTAAAAGACATGTATTAATGGTGCTTAAGAACATGATTTGGTGGTGGTGGGCTTGGCAGTGCACGGTTAATGGCTTGATGATTTTAAAAGTCTTTTCCAACCAAAGAAATTCTGTTATTCTATGGTTCTGTGATCAGGCATAGGGCGAAAGGGAGTTTGTTTCCCAAGCCAAAACCAAGCCATTTTTTGATTAGCAGTTCAGTGATAAGGAAAACTACATAGCCCTCCTTATCCCTGTATCTTGCTTTTTTCATAACTAATGTAGATGAAGTCCAAGGCCCTGAACATCCTCTGGAATACCGTCTGAAGAAATGTTTTAATGTGAATTTGGATGTTTAAAATATAGAAGTTCAGAGAGTTTTGCTGTTGAGAAAAGTCTTGGACTGCAGTTTAACAGACGGTGTATCCCACTGAATTCAACAGGTAATTAAACAAACCTGTGCAGAAGTAAAAATAAAAAAAGAAATTAATTCACATGAACTTGTATATAACTTGCATAGCAAAGGTTCAATCCAACTCTTTGCAAAAGTCTTTAATGAGATATTTTAAAATTATTGAACTGTGATAAAACAGTAAATGCCTACACAGACATATATAGACACACACTAGAAATTATATATACTCATATGCATGCATACATATATATATATACTTATTTATAAGATCAATATTATTAGAAAGAATTTAACATGCTGGCCTTTATATTCCCAATCATAACATTTTGTCTAATTACAGAATTTGGCACTTTACCAAATGAAAATTCTTTTCTTCTAGAGGTACATTGTCATGGTTTATCACATGAGAAACTAACATAGCTGTAAAGTTGAATATTACTCCTGTATCTTCTGGAGTACTTGCTGTCTCTGTCCTGACATCTGTTATTGTATCACAGTTATTTAATTTTTTAAAACAGCAATATTTTCAATGTAGGTACAAATCAATTCATGTTAACTTATTTAGAAAAGAAAACCTACAGGCACCTTGAAAGATAATAAACTGATATTGTTTTGGTTGAGGATGTAAAAGCCATAACAACAATTGCATATATTAAAATCATAAAACAACTGAAACAACACTACTGGGGCTAATATCAAAATTAATCTAGGAAAAGTCTATTTAATAGTTTAGTTTTAGATTCCAAAATACTTGAGATTGGAATGAATTCTTGCAACTAAAAATAAATAATAAAAAAGTCTTTTACTTAAAGACTTACTTTTACTTTAGCTTAAAGAATGCAAACTTTCTTGGGGACAAAGAAATGTAGTTAACTTGTGAGGACATACCCTTGTCCATTAATGTAAGTGCAGCCATAGTATATTTACAGATATTTCTGCATGTTCTTTGTGAAAAACTCATGTTAAAATTCTATAGAAACGTCTGATAATGTGCAGATAAAAAAAGTTTAGAAACTGTACACTGGGAAGGTGTGGGAATGCATTTTTTAATTTTAGGTTTTATTTATAGGTTAATGTTCTATTGTAAAATGGTTTGTTCTCTGTACCCCTATTTC
>JBBMKD010000053.1:16580501-16674914 GCA_037834095.1 Argya squamiceps | reverse complement strand
GCTGTGCTTGGCTGCACTTAAAACAATAGTCTAGAAATCACCTTAGCTTACAGTGAAACTAACAACTATTCCTAGGCCCTTTAGAAATCATCTTAACCCTATCCTATCAGATGGCAGGGATTGAGCTTTCATTAGTAAACCTGGATACAGCACTTAGCTGGGAGCATGTGTTGATCTGTTGGAAGGTAGGAGGGCTCTGCAAAGAGACCTGCAACTGTTGGATGCATGCAGTCCAATAGGATGAAGTTCAATAAATCCAAGTGCTGAGTCCTGCATTTTGGCCACAATAACCTCCTGCAGCATTATAGGCTGGGGATGGTGTGGCTGGAAAGTGCCCAGGCAGAAAGGGACCTGGGAGTTCTGGTGAGCAGCCGGCTGAACATGAGCCGGCAGTGTGCCCAGGTGGCCAAGAGGGCCAATGACATCCTGTCCTTTATCAGGAATAGTGTGGCCAGCAGGAGCAGAGAGGTCATTCTTCCCCTGTACTGGGCACTGGTGAGGGCACATCTTGAGTATTGTGTCCAGTTCTGTGCCCCTCAGTTTAGGAAGAACATTGAGATGCTTGATGTCCAGAGGGTCCAGAGGAGGCAACGAGGCTGGTGAGGGGCTTGGAACACAAGCCCTGTGAGCAACAACTGTGGGACGTGAGGTTGTTTAGCCTGGAGAAAAGGAGACTCAGAGGTGACCTTATCACTCTCTATAACTTCCTGAAGGGTGTCTGTAGACAGCTGGGGGTTGGTCTTTTTCTCCACGCAGCAGCTGACAGAACGAGAGGACACAGTCTTAAGCTGCACCAAGGGAAATATAGATTGGATATTAGGAAAAAGTTTTTACAGAAAGGATGATAAAGTACTGGAATGGTCTGCTTGGGGAGGTGGTGGAGTCACCATCCCTGGATGTGTTTAAAAAAAGATTGGATGTGGTACTTGGTGCCATGGTTTATTTGAGGTTAGGGTTGGGTTGGACTCGATGATCTTGAAGGTCTCTTCCAACCTAGTGATTCTGTGTGATTCTGTGACCAAGAGTGTTGTCCAAATGCTCCTTGAACTCTGACCAGTTTGGTGCTATGACCATTTCCCAGGGAAAACTGTTTCATTGCCTGACCACACTCTCAGTGAAGAACTTTTTCAAAATGTCCAATCTGACCTTCCCTTGATGCTGTTTCTTTCCATTTCCCTGGGTCCTAACACTAGTCACCGAAGAGGGGATCTCCCCATCTGCTGCCCATCTTGATGGAATTGTAGACTGAGATGAAGCCACCCCTCAGACCTCTCCAAGCTGAACAAACAAGGTGACCGCAGTTGCTTCTCCTTAAGTCTTGCCCTCAAGACATTTCATTACCTTGGTCACTCCCCTCTGGATACACTGTAACATCCATCATTATGTCCATCTTATATTGGACCCAAAACTGCCACAGTACTCAAGACGGGGCCTCAGTTGTTTGAGTTTAGGTACCAAATGTTTCAGAACATAGTGAAGCCCTTACCTACCCTTCTTTGTTAAAGTATTCCTTTAGGGTAGTTATCAATCTGTGTGCTACCATCCTAAGCAGGGGTTTGGGTTTATTTTTCATTGGTTGCTTTGTTCTCAGTCAAGAGAGGAAACCTAATTTACCTCCCTGTATTTCTTAGAGACACGTTTTTGCTGCCATTGATGGTGCTGCTACTGGTATGTTCCATTTAATACTGCTCAATTTCTGTCTTGGGGTTCAACAGCATTTCTTCCCCAGCAACACTTCAATCTCTAACTGGCACTTGACATTCATGATCAAAGAGAACAAAGGTATTCAATGTGAACAAGTCTACATGATTTTACTAAGTTTATGATATTATCGAGACAAGAAATTTCACTCAGCTTCCTTTGGAATGTTACATATTGTCCTTAGCTTGGAGCTGAAAGCAAAGTAACTGGAATGAAACTTGCTGTGTATTTTCAAATGAAAAGTGACCTGCAAGGTGGAAATTGTCAGACTGTGTCTGTACCATGCATAGGAAAGGAAGCTCATGAGTAATAGAAACAATTCTACTTCCATATCAGTAACTAGGAAAATCTGCACTTCTGATGGAATTCTCTAGAGGTAGTTTAAAGAAAAGAAAGCCATGTATATGCTCTGGTGCATCTATAAGTACAGATGCATTTGTGACTGTATATGTAGGAGTAAGGATGAGGAAAGGAAGAAAAGAATTTTTATTTCTTCAAGCCATGTTCAAAAATAGGTTTGATATGCATACCAGTTTTTCTTTTGGTTTTATTTGTTTTTTAGAGACATTTCTTAAATGCAACAAAGTCAAATGAATAATTGGAGTGAAAGATTTGAAACATCTGCAATAAAATCATGCTAAAATAACATAAATATTACAATAACAAACATAAATATTCTAAATGTAAAAGCAAACATTCTCATTTCTTAAAATAATTATAGTTCTCTTTTCTTCTTACTTTTGCTCCCTGTAATATGTCTAAGATTCTTTAGAATGATGAAGCTCTCCAGTTATTAAGCAGATTTGTTTGAAGTGCATGACCTAGGATTCTATTAATGATCCCTTCTGACCCCTACACCTCCCTATGGAGTCCCAGAGATAATAAGAAGTGCAGGGAATTATTGATTGAAACTAATGTGGCTTCCTTGTGGATGCTGAGTGTCTGTGTTAAACAAAATCAATCAGTGCCAGCTGAAAAGCATGTTAATCATAATGTATGAACAACTTATATACACTAACATCCTATAGAAACCAATACTGCTACAATGCTTGCAAAAGCAATTAAATATTACTAAAACTTTAAGATGTAAAAAACAAACACACAAAAAACCCAATCAAGCCACACTTTGATTTGTAACAAAAGTTGTCTGAACACTTTGAATTCAGTTACCTGAGCTACAACTGTCCAAATTTAAGATTTTTGGATATTGGAATTGATCTCCTGGCATTTCTCATAGCACTTAGTGGATACAAAAGTAACCAGTACTCAAATCCAGACCATAAGAATATTCTAATCACAGAATTTACATAAACAAATTAACGATTGCCTTCCAAATTTTCTCAGGCATTTAAACTAATTCTCTTATGCCACTTTTCCTCTCATCAACAGTTTTTATTTCCTGAACAAAACTGCAGTTTATTTTTTTACCTAAAAATGTATATTGGACATTAGTATTAGAATTATTGAACATTTGAAAGTTCTTTCCACACTTCTCAGGATACTGTCCTTGTATTCTAAGAAAGGCTTTGGTATAACCAATCTTATTTTCAGATTTATACAATTCTTGTGAAAGAACACAAATCACAGGTGCATATGTACACAAACTTTTATCAAAGACTTTTCATCACTTGCTTTAAAACAAATTTAAATTAGCAAAGGTACTGTACAAAACCAAAGAATAATTGCTGTCTTCTAATCTCTCACTGGTTCCAGCTTAAAAACTGATGAAGCTTAACTGACACACAGGGAAATTACACTGGTGATAAACCAGATGCTATGTTGAAATAAAATATCTTATCAAACTAATGCAACTGAGGTCATTGCTATGGAATTTGATCTCAAAAATGGGACTAGGGAACACCAGTTGCAAATAAAAATAATATAATGAAAAGAGCAGGCAAACCACTGTCATAATATCACAAACCCTACATTCATGAATAAAAATTACATCGTAGCCAAACATACCAAATATATATTATGACTCTGTGGGTGTGGAAATGAAGCAATCAACACTAAATCAAGCTTTAAATCAGGGTGAATATCGATGCCTTTTTTTAAGAATACATTAGCAATCTGCCATACTTAAAGACTGCTAGAAAAAAATACAAATTAAATCAACCGTTTCCATCACATGGAAACAAGAAACCCATATTTCAAGAAAATCTCTGTTCTTCATGTACTGCTCAGACCAAGTTTGAAATATTGTATTTCCATTTCTAAAAATTCCAGTTTTATCTACCTGACATTCACTGTATTTCCTTTCTTAGGAAAAGACCGGTGATGCAGCAGTGGAAAGCAGAGTGGATTTTGATAATCAACTCAGGAGTTACTCTAAGAGCTATGTTGACAAGTTCAATCTCACCCTATGTTTGTAAGGTTTAAGAGCCCTTAAATTACCTACTCCTTTTGCTGTAAGAATTGACATTTGCATTTCAAAGCTCCAGGAAATATACTACACAATCAAATATATTCTACGATACTTCTCTACAACACAATGCATTTTAAGGTTGCAAAATTTACCAGCTTTGATACTGAACTCTTAAACCATTCTTTATTAGCTAACAAAATTGTTAGCTAATATTTTCTCGCTATTGAGTTAGCAGGTCAAATTTACTATGCCTGCTTCCTTCACATATGACTTTGCATTAAAGATCTAAGGTCTACCTTCACTTTAGAATTAATCTCTTTAAAATCAAGACTATATAAAGAAAAAAATGAAAAGAACCAAATTTTTGAGGGTTTTTTTCTTTTTGATAGCAAGAATGAAATTTCAAATAGCAGTCATATAGTTAAAATCAACTATAATATAAATGAAGAACTATAATATAAATGACGAAAAATTTGCAAAAGTACATTCTACATCGTATTTAAAAAAGCTCAGTGAAGGATTTATTTGTTTGTTTGAAAAATGGGATTCTTTATTGTAAAAAAAAATAACCCAGCAATTATGTTTGGTTGTTACATTTCTAAACCAGCAGTGTTTGACTTAATATTGGAGACAAAACCAGCTTTCTCTTACATAATTTTATGTAGGGTTCATGTCATGTTCAGAATAAAGAATTAAGTAGTTGTGCTTGAAAAAATTTATTCTACAAATTGTGTATAAAACTATGGAAGAATTCAGTGTTCATTCTTTAAACTATGAGTCTGGCAAATTCACAGATGAATACTTGTCAGTCAGTGGCCAGTTTATCCGCCAGTTTTATTTGCAAGCAAGAAAGAGACAAGATAAAGTGTTTATTTATTCTTTCCTATATAATTGTGTTGATGGTAGGTAAAACAATTTTTTTTAACTTCATTCATGACAAAAACCTACAAATCAAAGGTTTGACTTTTGCTTTCATTTTAGTCTGGAAACTTGATATACAGTTCTAGGTATCACCAACCTTTTTGAGCTGTGATTACAAAACAACCCCAACAATGCTAAGAAAAATAAAGTAGCATGTCCTACATATCTTGTAGTTATTCTTAGCAAAGGCTCAACATCCTAATTATAAACATTTCACAAAATAATGAAGAACTATGGTATTATTAATGTCTTAATATGCCACAGAATCAAAGAATACCAGGTTGGAAGGGAACCTCAAGGACCATCTGGTCCAACCTTTTTAGGCAAAAATGCCAGTCTAGACAAAATGTCCCAGCACCCTCTCCAACTGAATCTTAAATGTACAATTACAGGGAATCCACCAGTTCCCTGGGGTGTTTCAAAGGCTGATTTTTCTCATTTTGAAAAATTATCATTTTGTGTCTAATTGGAATATCCCCAGGAGAGACTTGTACCCATTATCCCTCATCCTTTCCATGTGACTCCTTGCCAGTATTAAAAAAAAAAAAATATATATATATATATGGTATTTAGACACAAATGTTAAAGGGAAGTTTTATTTTCCAACTGATGAACTTCCCATCTATTTTTCAAACATGTAGTATTACATCAAGAACCTTCTCTGACTACATGATATCTAACCATGGATGCTGTTATTCAGTTCTGTTTTCATAAAATGATGATAAAGCACATTGAAAGCACAAGCAGAATTTGAAAGAGACTTTCTCTGTGAGTTTTTCCCAAGAAATAGGTAAAGAAAGAAAAAATACTTTCAAATACCAAATTGACTCAAAGCCTCCATATTTTGAAAACAACCTAATGTAAAAATTGAAGCATGAAGTGCAGTCATGTCTTAGTTTCATCTTAAGTTTCATCTTAAGACACAGGCGTATCAAGGCAAGGCAGACAAACAGTGTGTAACAGAGAGTGATACATCAGACTTATCTTAGGCAGTTATGATGAGATAAATTACTTTGAGAAGGTGCCTTTTGCTCTTTATTGAGTATAAAGAAAAACTGGAGTTATTAGCAGCTAGCTTTGGATACCCAAGTCACAGCAAATCAATCTAACCATAGGCCAAATCTGACTGAGGAAAAATCATGCTTTGTTTCCATCAGCTGGTGCAAAACTCTTTTTTTCTTGCTTAGAACTATGTTATTTTAAAATAGGAAACATATGTTGAATATTTTAATTGGTAGTAAGCATTTTTCCTAAAGTTGCAACTATAAATGGCACAATAAAATCATTCCTTTCTTAAGCAATTGCATCTTATGATCTTACAATGAAACATGATAGGAGAACTACTGGATATACTATTATATTATGAAAGAGACAGATAAGGAACTATCTTACAGAGTACTAAAAACAGTGAAAGAAAAATGCAAAAATAGAATGTGCATGATGTTCTATATTTAGCTTTGTGGGTTGGCTCTGAAATCTCCTTCTGAGCTGTCTTTTTGATAATCACTAGTATGACCAAATTCTGAGGCAACAGTAGGGTATTCTCCACAATATTTTTATCTGAGGACTCAAACCAGCCAGTATTCAAAGCCAATACATTATTATGTTTAATACACAGGCATATTTTTCTTTTTTTTAACTTTTGCTAATGAAGAGTAGATCAAAACATATAATTTTACAACACTATTTTCAATATGTTTCCAATTTCATTTTTAATATTAATGCTTGCTAAAAGCCTTACAAGGCAGACCTGTCTTGAAGACTCTTCCACTGTTAATGTAACAGAGAATTTCAGTTGTCTCAAAAAATTCTTTCAAACTGAAACACTTTCATACCTCCCTGTACGTGAGCAGTTTTCCAGCTACATAGATGTGCATCTGCAGTGAATCATTCAGAATATAATTTTAAAGAGAGAAAAAATACTGGACATGTGATGTACATTCAAATACTGTATTCCAATTATAGCATCAGTGCTTTCTCAACAGCATTAAATATCACACAGGAGCAGTCACATTAGCCTCCCAGTGGCATAAGACCTTTGAGGCTTGCTTGCTGCATTTTTTAAATGTTTTAAGGAATAAAAAGTAGGGGAAAAAAGAATGCCATTTCACTGCTGTTCCTGTAATCACATGCAGAATATAACAGCACCATGCCTTTAACATTCAACTGCATATCAAGTTAAAACAATAAATTTCCAATTAAAAAAATGTAATTCTATACTATTATTCAGTAATTACCCTTTGGGTGAATTTCAATGCTATTGCTATTGTGAGTTGGTACAACATGAAAATTTCTTCTGTAGAGTTTATTGTTTTATGTTTTTTAATGAGACACCACTCTTGCATTGGCAGAAACAGATTGAATATATTTTTGCTCCTTACCATCGACACAGGCTGGCCTTGCTCTTGTTGTGCCGGCAATCTGTCCTTTTTTACATGCACAGCGAGCTGTTTGTCGGGCTATAGTCCTTCGGGGCTGGCTGCTATCTCTGTCCAAAGTAACAATCTCACATGTACCTGCAGCCAGGTGACCTGGAAAAAAACCAGCAACAGGTACCAGAGTCACTGAATGCACTTCAGGCAATCTATTACAGCCAAATAGAGCCACGGCCCTAAGTCACAGCAGACACTCCACAACAAATGGGCAGCCAGCTGATGGATATAATAAAACTGAGATGACATACAATTTTTCTTTGTGGTGGACATATGAAAACTCTGCAAACGGGTTCTGTAAGAAAATGACTATTGTTCCCTAAATATCAGAGAGTTGAGGTTATCCAGGTTACGTTTACTTATGTTGGCTACATAAAGGAACAATCTTTTATGGCAATGAGATTTAAACATTATGCTCTTTACATACTTTCAGAAAAGAAATTATAAAGTATGTGGCAAAAAGAAACCTCCCCAAATTTCCATGATTACAATGAAGTCTTAACTGCTTTGTGTGTTGCTTTTGAAGGAAAATCCTTTCAAAGCATGCCCTCATTTGCCAAACTCTCAATCATTTGGCTCTTGTTTCATATAAACTGAAAGGTAATTAATTCTCTTCCTGACTCATATTTGATGTAGCTGTTATTTTCTTTTCTTTTTTTTTTTCTTTTACTAAATTTACTATGTAACTGTCAAATGGCTTAAATGATACCACACCCTTAGCTCAGTATTTACTTTCTATTTATTGACTTCTCCAATATAGGTAGCTTTTCCTAAGTACTAAAGAAATCCATGCCACCTAATTCTGAACTTGTACTATGTTATGAGAAGCAAACCAAAAAGCTCAAAAAATTATTTTATGAAGAACATTAATTTGAAGTTAAAGCTATACTTTTAAAGCAATGCACTTCCTCTGGTACTACCACTAGTAGGCTAGCAGTATACCAAAATACTACCTTTTACAGTCAGGAAAGATACATTATTGAATTTCAACATGTGGAAAGACTGAAAAAAAATTCCCAACTACCACTTTGCATTTCATATGATTTCTAGGATTTATAGTGCAGTAGTAAACATGTACAACAGTATCTGCAAATCACAAGCTTTCTACGTTTTAGTTTTTCATGAAAAAAAAAAAAGGAAATTTCAATACTTTTTTTAGAAAAAATGCAGTTTAAATAATATTCACAGGGTTTTTTTTTTTGCTGTTGCAGTAAAAAAAGAGAAAAAAGCAAAAATTCTATAATAACGTCAAAACTAAAAAAATAAAATTAAACCAACCTGAAATATATATGAATGGCCTTTAAGTCAAAAGGTACAAAGCTTTTTTTCTATAAACTTTTTTTTTCCTTCAGAATACAAGTTTACCCAGTCTATTCTTCTCAGAAGCAGTTAAGATGCTTGTTGTGTGGAACAGCAAAATATTGTAGACTATAACCAGCATTGTGTCTCATTCACTGCTAAAACATCTAAATTTTATATTTCTGTGACTCTTACACTGCAGTGAATTACAAAATGGCAAAAACAAAGATCTCAAGGATGGGTATGGAACAAGGTACTACAAATTCATGCAAATATCTGACACATGTAAGTAATATACATTAGGCACTTATAAAAACATATATTGTATTCACAACAGTGAACATTATCACCACTGTTTAATGGGTGCTGGAAACTAGACTTATGAGCTACAGTCAGTCCTGTGTTTCTACTCTTTTCCACCCAGTCTGTTAATAAAAACATCTTAGGATAAACATATTCATTAGAGGACTTTTACTCTATTATATGCTGCTTTTTTCTTTGTACATTCAAAATTACTGGATTAGAATGCAAAGATTTAGCAAGAAAGATAATGGCACATAATTTTCTAGAAAAAAACACGGGAGATCCACCTACACTCAAACACGTTGAACTGAAAAAAAGAAAAATATTCTTTTTTTACCCTGGAATTAATATATTTCATTCTGGGTTGTAGGAGATGTATTGCTCCTAAGGAATATAGCTGTCTTGGTAGATCATGTGAAAAAGAGATAATCAGAGGTGTATTTAGATCCTGATGCCTTAGGCAACAAAAAAGTGGAATTATAAGTATGACACATGTAAGTGTATCAGCTTCCATACTCTCCACTATCCTTGAGTCTTTATACTATTATTTCTTTCACTAAAAGCTAGGATAAATCATGCAATCTAGGTGAATAATTGTATAAATTCCCATTTCAGAGGAAAGGAACCAGACTTACAATACAGTGAAGGCAAATTATGACTATACTCAGAGAATAAAAACAATGAAGCTCTATGTCAAGATAATTTGTGAAGGCAATGAGCTTTCCAGAGACTGCAAGCAATGAGTATCAATAAGAACACCTAATGGTATCTTCTGCTTTTGGACCTGTACAATTTAGTTCTGCTTTGGTTTTCAGAAATGATAATTCCTTCCAGGCATAATGAACTTATTTTCTTTATGAATTTTGAAAACTAGGATATCTACACAAGAGTAATTGATATACACAGATATTTTGTCTGTTGTTTTTCTTTTTTCTATAGCAGAAGAAAATTGTAACTTATTGTAGAGCCACAGGAGCTCTTACATATATGACATAAATATTTTCTCCTGATTGTATCACAGGCTGCAAAGTTTGCAAGCATAATGTGCAGCGGAGAGTACATCCACTGTTACTTGACTTTAGATGGCTGTAAAGCATGAAAGGTATTAGTTAAGGTTATGGAAGGCCATCTCCAGAGAGAGTCATCCTGGTATAAAACATCTCCTCTGTCTTTCATTAGGCAGAGGGCAAGTCTACAGGAGTACCTCACTTAGATGATGTGTGCTACTTTGGCTTTTTAACAATTTAGTCTAGAAACATAAGGTACAAAGTAATGGAACTGAATGAATAAGCGTCTTGCAAGTAGTGAATTGCAAAAATTAGGATACCTTTCATTTTCAGGGAATTTAACACAGTGACCTCTTTTAGGGATGGTAATGAAAAAAGTGAGCCTCTGAACATGCTCCACTTCACTCCTAAAGTCAGAGAAGAAATCTCAAGGCAGCAATGGATGGAGTTTCACTGAAGCTTTTCTGGTTGAGAGATTAGGACCCACAGTCCATGAACAGTCATAAAAGCTCCACACTTGCATTATATTTTCTTTATGTACTTGCAGCACACAAAGCAATTCACCACCCTCCAACCTAAACAAAATAATCTTGGTGGAAAGAAAAGACAGGCATCATAAAAGAATAGAGTCATTCCAGCCTTGTCTAAAAGACGTTTTTCAAGAAAATTCTGGGTTTTACTATTTTATGTACCAAGCATGAAGATTATTTCAGAAGTACCATAAAACTGGAGTTTTCCAAGTGAATTAGTAGATATTTTTTTGTTATTGCTGCTGTTATTGTATATATATATGTAAATATTTTTAATATGTGTTTTATAATTCTAATCCAATAATTAAGACCTCACTGGAAATTTGATTTTTTTTTGTCACCATCTGATAACTAAACAGAGAAAAGTTTCAGTTCTTTAATGCTCTTTCATAAGTGTAGCACTGCATTCTTAAAATGCCAGTTGATCTCTCCCCACTCTCTCCCACCACAAACACAAATGCTTCTATATGGAATTGTTTCAGAAAAAGAGAAAAACACATGATTCTGAATTAAAAATGCAAGTCAAAGTGAACAATCTTTTTTAAAAAAATGCACAACTGCTAAAACTTTAAATAAAACAGGACTGCACTTTTGGCTTGTATCTTGAAATTGTTTACACTAATTGCTGTATACAGTACTTCTTTTGCTTTTTTTCTAAGTGAAGTCCATTTGTGATCAGTCCTCAAACTAAGGGAGACTTTCATGGAAGTGTGTAGGAATCATGAGTACCTAAATATAGGTACATATATTTAGCAAATGTGCAGGGAATATCTCAAGATAAAAGGAGCATGTTTTTAAAAGATCTTTAGTTCTTGCATTCTTGAAATGAAATAATTTCATATTGAAAAACTTAAAAGCAAATTACATTTTTCATGTTTATTACTAACACTATTCTGTCAACTATATGTCATTGTTGAAAGAACAAAGATTTTGAAAGATCCATATTTTCTGCAAAAAATAAAAACCTTAAATAGTAGATATATTTCTATTACATGGAGGATACTTGGAATAACATTTTAATTTTATGTGGCTAAAAATATTTCTATTCTCCAATAGGAAATAAAAATCTAAATAATCCACATAAACTGCAGCAATCAAGTTACAGATTTTTTTTTTAAATATGCTTATTGTAAAGCTGAAGGGTTTATCTAAAATTCATTTAAAGAAATAAAATCAAATTATGAACTAATGGAATCTGTGGGTACAATGAAAGTAAGTCTTGATCTAAAAATACAGATTTTTTCAGAGGTTTATATTTTATGCTCGTCCAGAAGACCTACTTGTGATTTCTACATGCAGGCTTATATTATGGTTTCAGTGAACAATTTTTCCATGCATCACCAATTTGATGCCTAGCAACACAAGCTCTTTTAGTTCAAAATGCATTAAGTTAGATGGTATTAAAATTCTTGGCTAGATTCAGATATGCTTTTGTCAGTGAATACAATGCAGGAGTTGTTTCAAAATCAGACCATAGGAATACATTCAGTAGTTTTCTATTACAATATTGAAGTCTTTCTGACAACAGAGCCATGTTAACTCCTGAGCAGAGCTGAGGATCAACAATTCCTACTGAAATAAGGGGGAAGTGAAGTACTTAGTGTCATTCATTATCTGCAGTTTGACATTAACCTGAGTAACAGATATTTAAAATTAATTCAATTTAAACAATAAAAAAGTATATGTTTAAATGGAACTCAATTTTTTGATGATCCATGATCCAATTCCAGACAGTCCAATTACCTTTTCTTTTTAAAATTTAATTCATAATGAGGGAGATTATTGCAAGGAATTGGCTTGTTTCAAACAACCACACTCATGTTTAAGCTGCAACAGTAGAATTCGTGGAAATCCAACTATGATTAAATAGGAAAGAACAGCTTCCACAAAGCTTCTGAAGACAAAAAAGCATTTAAAAAAAGTAACAGAGCAGAATTGGCTCAGCCAGTATGGGGAAAATTTTTTCAAATTAATCAGCACAATTTGAGAATAACTATCAAATAAGAACATTGTTTCAATTGTTAACTTATGTGATACAAAGGCATTTCAATTTTTCAACAGAATATGTTCAAGGAAATACACTATTTCATTTTCCTCTTTTCAAAGTCAATGACATTAAAAGCATTTGTTTCCAAGATATTTCATATATAATTTTGGACTTTACATTATTTTATTGAAACAAATGTTGTCTCTGTTTAAGTAACAAGACTACACAAAACAATTCATCCTGCTAGTAGAGTTAGTCAACCTGTTTAAAATAGTCTTTACCAGTTTTTCTTGAGGGTATGATTATTATTGTTGTATTATGTTGTCAGTAAAAGACATATTCTGTTGAAAAATTGAAATGTTATGGAAGCAAAAAACTAAAAAATTTGGATAATCCTAATCTATTGGTGTAACCCACAGGTGCCCAGTAAAGTAAAAAGCACTACATTTTTTCAGAAGTTTCCTTACATTTACTTCATTCAAGGTTCAGAGCTATATTTGATGAGAGTCAACATTACAATGTGACCTTTGTAGCTTCTCAATCTTAAAAGAAATGATTTTGAAATTTAGCGGTATTAAATAAGAATACGTGTCTTAAAAGGTGTGGCTTGAGAGCCCATTTTATGAAGAAAAAAATCACTGTAGAACTTAATTAGGTAAAACTTATGAATAATGAGAAAAATAAGATTAATATCTTCTCCTTTAAATATTTAGTTAAAATATTTTTCAGAGTTCCACTGCAATTAAACAGTATATTATGTCCCCCTAGTAATTACTAATCTTACTGCAATTTTCAAACTACCACTTAGCCATCTCAAGCACATAAACAGCACAGAAATTAGGAGGATAGGAAAATAGTTTTCAGCTCTTCCATTCTGAAATAAGCAGTAAATTTTAATTAAGATAGATCCTAGTCTTCTAAGTAGTTGCACAGAAAAGAAAATCAAGTCTGTGGAGATTCAAGATACATTCAGGGCCCATTTTGAGATTTCATTTTTTCCCAGATAAGAGTAATGCCTGAACTTATTGCACCTGCTACTGCTATTGCATGTAATTGCTTAATGTTTTGTTGTATAATTAAGAATAATTTCCCCCATATCTGACTATTAAAAACAAAAGAGAAAGAAAAATAAATGTAAAACCAAACTGTAGTAAGAACAAACTGCAAGACTTCAGATTCCAAATGGAATTTTCAATCAAAATTGATACACAAGGGAATTCCAGACCAGAAAAAGCTCAAAAAGTCAAGGAATAAATGTGGAAACAAGTAATTTGTACACTAGGAACTTAGTTCTAACTAATTTTTCCTTCTTTATTACTTTAAAACGTAACTCGTACTGTGCATGTAGAAATGACAAGGTGTTTGGATCCTTTTTCTTTAAGTAATTTTTGTCTCTGTGTAAGTCAGTGTGAACTGCAAATCTCAGCTCCACAGAGCTGCTCCAAGGAGGACCTGCAGCTCCAAAGGGTTAGTTAATTGCTTCTGGAGGACTCAATTGGTTACAGAAAGGAAATAACTGCAGGAATTCAGGACTGAACAAAGCTTTGCTTATTTGCATAAGTCAGGAAGTGGTTGTTATTCTATTACTTTCCTAAAAATATAAAAAGATGTTATAAAAAAAGAAGGAAAAAAAAGAAAAGGAAGAAGAAAATTAAAATGAAAAAATATAAAAAAAAGAAAAAGTCGGAAAAAATTCCTTCTGTGTCTTTACCAGCCTCTATATGTAAAATAAACCTAGTCTGTTTATAAAACAAACAGAATAGCCATAGGGGAAAAAATGTGATTGGAGGGATGCTGATATTCCTCTTGAGAAAGAGAGGAATAAAAAGCACAGGTTTGTCTAAAAAGCTACTGACATTTGTTGGAGCCAGAAGCTGTATGTCAGGAAGGAACAAGTCTGTTGTGTTAGCAAAAAATGTCACTGCAGGGAGCATGAAATCAGTTTGAAAGAACATGTAGATAAAGTCATATATCAGAAGTAGATATAATATAACTGCTCAGGTAAACCATGTTTATAACTTCTCAGGCTTTCCTTTGTACTATCAAACCATTATCAGATTACCTGATTGTTATTCTAGAAGGACTTGAAAACAACTTACAAATGAACAGCTATCAAAAACTCATCATACAAGTAGTCATCCAGCTTGTATCGAGATAGGCACTGCAAGATTCTGGGTTCAAAAGCAGGTTTTGGGTAAAATTTGGTCCAGTAAGGGTCGTGCAGTAAAAGAACTAACATGCTGAAATTTTGTTTTATTGAATCCTGTTGATATGTCTCAGCCCTTAAACTGCAGAAACAATAACCCCGAAATCTAATTACCATCCACTAGGAACTAAGATATATCCTATGCAAAAAGAACTGTGTCATTATTCCATGCCTGTATCAGGTTTCAAAAACTGAAGGCCAAAGTAGGCAGCTGAAGACAACAACTACCTAACACTATCCAGCCTTGTTAACATGCCATATGCCAACTCATACCTATGTATGAATAAAAAACTCAAATTATGAAAATTTATTGCGACTTTTGTAGGACAAATATGATCACACTAAATAACCTACTGTTCTGTTAGCAGGTCTAGATGATTTCATTAAAATAAGGCTATTTATTTTCACTACTGCCTGTAACACCACTCTTTCGCAAAAGACTATGACAAAAACCCTAAAACACTTTCTTTCTAGTAACAGTACTGTAATGCACTTGGGTTTTTTTTATAATCTAGATGGCAGGCTTACCCTGAAGTCACTAGATAGCAGACAAAATGTTCTAGTAGCTAGGCCCATTATTTTGCCATCTTTTTTGTTTACAGAAAGAGTCTGTAAACATCCTCCATTTAAAACAAAGTCTCTCAAGACTTGGTTATGCTGCACTTGCTGTGAACATATAGGTACAACAGCTCACACATAACCACAGGGAAATATAAACTTATCTTAGTAACACAACAAAAGTAAACACAGGGGGAAAAAAAGGGGAAAAAACCCGAAGCTCTGAAGTAGAAGAGTATCCATATCCAAGAAGAAAACAAATTTAAACAATTTTGAATGTCTTACTACATCTGAGAAGAAATAGTCCCACTGAAAAATATATGACATTAATTAGAATTATTATGGATGCATCCAAATCAGTCTCCTGCTGAGAATCTTGAGCAGATAAAGGACCCTCAAGCCCAAAGCTCCAACAGGCAGAATTTGCATCTCTTGTAGTGTGTCTGCAGTGATCATTAAGGAAGTTTACGGTGCATGTGTTCAACTAATCTGGATGCTAGCATCAGTGCTTAAACCAAGCACATCATCAGGACCAGAACAGAACAGTTGGACCTGCTGTGTCTGCTGTTTCTTCTTGCTTTGCTCTCTCTTTCATCACTGATCCCATGAGAGCAGTTGCTCCATGTTTACAGCAGGGTGCAAGGAAGGCCCTCATTCAGGTGCTGTGCTGAACACATGGCTACACTCAGCACACCAGCCCCACTACTGCAGGTACAGCACCAAAGTAAGAGTTTAAAAAGACAGACGCAGTAGGCAAAAGAAATATATCCTTTCTCTTAGACTAATACCAAACTCCAGCACCAACCAGAAGACATGAAACTTGACAAGATCCTTAACTGATTAATTTGAGCGACGGCTTTCATTTTACAGGTTTGTCTGGGAACAGGGTTTTATGCAAGTGTGACAGAGAAGCATGAGTATGCTGGCTATTATTCTCAGATGTTCTGCAGACTTGGAGGAGTGATTTTCTATCTGGGCCAGCTTCATTGCTGCATTTTCCATTTTTATCTGTTTTGCTCAAAATGACTTATGAAACAGGTGCATTCTGAAATGAAAAGTTTTCATGGATAAAATCCATGATTTTTATATCCTTATTTCTAGTCCTCAAAGAAGATAACCATTTATGGGATAAGATTCTCTTCTGCACAACTCAGAGGAGGGTGTCAGAAAAAGAGTTTTTAAGTTTCTCATGTATCCAAGGCTACCCAAAGAGAGAGCAGTGAATGAGGATGACTGTCATCCCACCCACCTTTACCAATCAGTGAAGGGCTCAAGATTAGAGACATACACAATATCTCCTCCTGTGTCCCATTAACCAGGAACAATGTCTTCCATTTACATAACTAAGTGTTCAACCATTGCACACTCACAACTCCATTGTTTCAACTCTACAACATATAGAGGGGCTTCTGCTTAAAGAAAGCATGTCATGTATGTTCACACTAGATGTAGAATTAATTCAGGTTACTGAAAATCTGAAAACATTTTAACTGTACAAATGAATTTTTCTGCTGGACTTAGTGGCTGCAAAATAAACACAAACAAATCTATCAACAGAAGCAAAATTATGTGGTATATGTGTTCACATCATAGAAGGCAATGTCAAAAAGTCTTTATACACTGATGACCTTTTAAAAAACTTTAAATGAACCTTTTATTATTATTATTATTCCCTCTATAACAAGGTCCATCTTTTTATGTACTGCTTATCAGTTTTACTAGCTAATAAGAAAGTTAAATTATGCTATCAATTTCCCAATGAATGGCTAATAAATAATACTTCCTTAGTTCAAGGTCCTTAATAAAAAGGAACAAAAATGAGGCCTGACACCATTTTGCTCAGCATTTGATGAACTAAATTTGCTGTTACTCATCATGTACCATCATAAAATATGTTTTCTAAGATGCAGAATAGACTGCAGTTAAGTTTTCTAAACACAAAATATACGTATTTGGATAAACTCACACACATATACACATACAGATATTCTTCATAGAAAGGGTGTGTTGAAGATTAGGCAGAAGGCATCGCTTCTTATATTGATCATAAGATATCAGCAATTTGCACGGGTCCTCACACAATACTGTTATACTAACAACACAGTGTGAATCACTAAGCCTGCTCTTTATCATACCATAGACAATGCATGTTATATCTTTACTTTACAATATACAACTTTTGGTCCAACCCAAGAAAAAAAAAAAAAAAAGGCAGAAAATATCTGGGTAAAAAAATATCTGGGTAAAATTCCCTACTTATTTCCAAGGGAATGCCATATGCAATAAGAAAAGGTCAGGACTGAGTCTGGTGTTGGCTATACTTTGCATTGTTTGTTCTCATGTACCTGCTAGAACTTTAACACCACAGCACTGACTGTAGACAATGTTTCAGTGTTCTGACTGTGTCTGGTGGATAAAACTAAATTTTCCTCTTAAATTTGGGATTAAGTGCATCAGAAACAATTATAAACCGTATTCCATCTTTCATCAGCTAAGACTCTAATAAGGAAAGCTAAGATGTGAGATTTGATCAGCTCCATGGGTCACACTGAAATAGCACCAACCAGAATCTTCTGGAGAAGAGGACAAAAAGAAAACTGTCAAGGTACAAAGCACTGAGTGTAACTAAATGCTGCTCCTCAAACAGAGGAAAAGATGAAGGAAAACTGTTAACATCATGGAGAAGCATTAACATTTTCTGCCTTCCTATTGGTGAATATATTTCAGTCGTTTAGATCAGTGATACTGATATTGTGCTTCTGTGGAAATGGTATGTAAGCAGGAGAAAGTACAAAACTCACAGAGAGGAGAATGATCCCACAGGGATGAGTAAGACAGCAGTAAAGCAAGATTTATTGAATGAATGTTTGCACTCACCAGATGTAATAAAACTTGAATGATATTAAGCAACTAATGTACATATATGAGATATACACGGTCATGTTGATCACTTATGGCCTGCCCTTCTTATTTTAATTTTCCCAATGGCAATATAAGAAACCTGAATGAAAACTGAGGATAAGTTGATAGGAATCAGAACAGGAAAGCTAGCAATAAATATTGCATTAAAAAAGGGTTTCAGAAAGGCCATATAACCTTTTGTTTAAATGCCTCAAACCCAAAATGTATTAGGTTCAAACAAAATAAAGTCATTTAAATTAGGTATAGGTAATCAGAATTTATACAGCAACAGCTAAACAGAGAGTGATTATGACACAAAGACAAATCCAATCATTCAAAGATTGGGCAGGCTATCTCTACAGAAAATAGGCCAACACAAGTATGTATTACCTAAGGGGCAAGTAAGTGTAGTGAACTGAATGATTAATCACAGCTGTAACTATGCATCACATTATTTGGGCGCATGCTGATGCATAAACATGGATATTTTGGTCTGAAATGGGGTGGACAACAGCAGAGGGACACAGTAATTTTGTAATAAAGAGAACATCACGACCACATTGCAAGAGAAACATGAACCTATTTATATACAGAAAGCAGTGATTGTATTTTTATTATTGAATTAAGGAATGTATTAAATAATGATTACATAGTCTTGGTTTCTAAACAGGTATGGCAACCAAAAGGTTAGGATTCAGTTTCTGATGTTGCCATATATCTTCTGTACTAACTAATAATTTTGCTCTTGTTAACAGAAGGATAGAACACTGTTTGCAGTGAAACTACACCACCATCGAAGTCACAATAGCCCAGAGCTGAATACCATAAGGATGTGGTATTAATCAAAATTCAGTTCTTCTAATCTGCTAAAACCAAATGAATTAAGGAACTACAATCCTTCCCTAGTCTTCAGTGAAAACAGTAGTACATTTTCTGTACAACATGAATCTTTTCACAATGACTAATCCCATCCCTAATAAAATCAATGGAAGTCTTACCACTAACTACATGGACCAAAAAAAAAAAAAAAAATCATCAGCATAAAAGTCTCCACACTCCCAGCACTAGTCCTTTGGCAAATTTCTGTTGCATCTTAAATAACTGTCATTCTAACCAAGGAAATATGTCAAATGAATTCTTAAGCCAACTGAAAGCTCTATCTTAAGAACCATTCACATTGTCTGACTTTGTATACACCACAAGCCATGGTAGTAGCTTGGAACAAAGGTGCCTCAAGATCAGGAGGTAGAGGTACATGTAAAACCAGAGGCACACTTGTTCAGTGTTGTGCTTGGCTGTACACTGTGTGACAACTCTATGGTCTCAATTTTTTTTTTTTTCTCTAGATAACATCCAGGTACCCATTCCAACCTAAATCATTCTATGATTAAAATAATGTTCCAGAATTCACAACTGTACACTGTGGATATAAATGGATACACACAGTATCTATACTCTTGTATGCATAGCTGTTGATATTTTTGTCTTTAAAACATGTTAGACACACCACAACTATTCTAGCAATTCCAAGTAGACAGCTTCTATTTTCTACTGCTTCCCAATTTCAGATATTAGTATTAATTTTCTATAACACAACTTCTCTGTTAATATGAGATATGTTTACTCCAAAGTTATTACATTTAATATCTGCTTTCTGCTATCTTCAATCAAATGAAGCTGGCCACTGCTAGTGAAGCAAACACAGTAATAGATCCAAAGACTTAATAAGAGTAAGGTATACAAATAAACTATTTCTGACAATATTAAATTCCTTAAGAGAGTACAGAACTACATGTATCAATTATATAAATACTGTATATATGTAGTATCTGTATGTATAATGCCAAATACAAATTGTGAATACCTAGAAATTGTAGTGGTATATTCCATACTCAAAAAAATTAGAGATGTACAGATCCAGATTTAGTTCATCCAGATTCCTCTGTAGAACCTTCCTATCCCCCAGCAAATAGATAATTACACCCAGCTTGGTGTCATCTGTGAATTTACATTTGATGCCATCATCCAGATTATCAATAAAGATACTGAACAGAGCCAGGCCCAACACTGATCCCTGGGGGATGCCAGTAAAATGCCAACTGGATGCAACATCATTCACCACCACTCTCTGGGACCAGCCACACAGAAGTTTTAAACGCATTAAAGGGGCCACCTATGGGCTGCTAGCTTTTCCAGAATGCTGTGGAAAATGGCATTTAATGGTTCCCTCTTCCACTTCCTACTAATTAGCTTTTTCACCAAACTGTAAAGACAAGAATAAAAGTCAAGACTGGACTGGTGGCTTAACCCTTCACATAAACTTATGCATTGACAGGCAAATGTTTTAAAACCTAGATACTCTTTCTCCTCTTTTTAAACATTACATAACTGATATCTTGTATCCTTTCCTACACAGAGAGAGTTTCATAGTGGTTACTGAGATAATATATACATTTTTACACACATAAAATGCATGGCTATACACACAAACACAGATGTATATCCCACCCTGTCCTGTCCTGGGATAAGCCATGTCTCAAGATTTTTTGCCTCCTTCATATTAGCAAATCCACTGATAATAGTTACTGCATGATCAGTATGCAACTGAGGAAAAATAAAAAGGAAAAAAAAAGAAAGAGTAAAAAAGAGAAAACTCTCAAGCTGTCTAGGCAACCAATCCTTTCCACATTGCAAGAACTCTCAAGTAGAGACTTTCTTGGAGTTGGTGAAAAATTAGAATCTTTGCCAAAATCCCTTGGTGACAAAGGAAATGGATTTTGTTATTTAAGCCCTAAACACAAAGTAGAACCAGCAAAACATAAAAGAAAACAAATCTATTTAATAATTTGATTAATTTTTACCTTCCATTTTTCCAGTGATGGGGCTGTATCCAGTGACAGTGTAAACATTTTACTTTGCACAATACAAGAACCACAATAGAAGACTGTAATTAGTGCTGGAAAGACATTCTTGAGGAAGTACTTTGATTTCAAAAGACTGTTGGAGTGATTGTCACCCCTGCTGTGCTTGGATTCTCTCTTGATGTGCATAAAGTGTGAATGCAGAATGCATTATTATGAAACTCACTCGTCCTTGCATTTGTGCGCTCATTGCTCTGCCATCTTATGGTAACCAAAAATAGAAACCTACAGAGCAGCATATAATTCACACTAGAATAATGCTGCTGCATTTTTTAATGAATTCTTCAGTGCACTTCCTAGAAATCTACAACTCAAACCATGTTCTGCATTTTGTCATTTATTTAACAAATGTGCAGTCATTTTCCTTTTGAGTTCACTGGAAAATACAAACTCTTGTCTAAACATTAAAAATAAGCACAAACATTAAATGATTTAACGCTGGAGAATGACTTCAAAAGAATTTTATCAAAATACGCTACGAGATCTTCTGTTTAAAGGAAGTAAAGTGATTCTATTATCTCAGCACATATAAAAGCTATACCTGTATAAAATTGTCCAACTATAGGACAGTTTAATGTATTACAAAGGAAATTGGATTTGGAATTCATAAACTAGTCAATAATTATTTATGGAACAAAGTAATTTGCTGGCTTTAGTTTGGGGTTTCTCCTCTAAATTATCATGGGAAAAAATGAGTATAAAGCATCTACCCCTTCTAACTTT
The DNA here is from genome assembly GCA_037834095.1 of Argya squamiceps. Lineage (NCBI taxonomy): Eukaryota > Metazoa > Chordata > Aves > Passeriformes > Leiothrichidae > Argya > Argya squamiceps. Next base: position 16,653,057 of record JBBMKD010000053.1, on the reverse strand, counting down.
AACTTTTAAAAGAAGTAGCACATTTTTGAGTTAGCAGTCCCAAGGGAGAGAAGATGAGGCCTTCTGTTGCTAAGCAAGTTTGCCAGTTATTTCAAGCTTTAGCTGAGTACAAGCAATAATCACTACTGCCTGAAATATATTGGAATGAAAGTACATGGGACTATTCATGACACTTCATCAGCATGCAGGAGGCAAACAGAGTGACTGCAGTGATTGAATACAGGCTCAGAACCACTGGCTTTAATCTCCATCTCATTCATTCAGCCTTTACTTTTGGCACAGCTGTATGATAAACATTCTGACATTTCTTCCTTGCCCACCCTCCCTTGGAATCCCATGATTGCTGTGTGTATGTTTGTTATGTATTTAAGATCATCAAGTTTGTTTTTTGCTTTCTTTGTGGTTTTGTTTCCACCCCCTTCTTCCCCACCCTCCCCCATGCCCCCCCACCCCAAAAAAATAAAAGAAGCAATAAATGTCTGGGTATGGGTAATCTCCAGGCTTACTATTGTTACTATAAAAACACCTTTATTTTGTTGAATGGAAACTAAATCATGTTTACTTGGCCTCTGTGGTTATCTTAAACTAAAAAAAACCGCTAAATTCACAATTAATGCTAATTCTTCCTATTACCTTCTGTGCAAAATCACATATATACTGTGAAAGTCTATGCTTATTAAAAAAGTATAACTGTCTTATAATGGCATTATATATAATTTTAACATTACTGGTGCTAAAAATTATTCTGATGTTAAAGAAAATACAGTTTGTTACTTAGTAATGGGGGGGTTGTTTGGTTTCTTTTCTGCTTGTTCGGATTGTTTGGGTTTTTTAAATTTTTTTTTCTGCATATCACTTACCTTGACAAGAAGAGCTCACACACAGTTCCATATCACCAGTTCCTCGAATCTGCCTTGGCTTTGCAGCCACTGGGTTCTAAGGGTCCTGAATACCTTAAGGCCTAATTGGTACCTTAAACATCCTGTGGTAAAGTTAATGGAGGATACATAAACCCAGTAAGCACAACCAACCTCTGCAACTGGGTAGCAACTATTACAGTGGAGTCACACTGGTGTCAAAAAGCAACTTCTGTTTTACATCACTCCTTCCTCATATTAAAATATCTAAGAGTTTTGGGAAAATCTGCCTAGTCTACTTACAGAAGTTGGGCTGGCTTCTCCTGCTCAATATGCCAGACTCCTTGAATTCACAAATAGGCTACACAAAACTATCACAGCTTTTCACTCATTTTGTACTGAGATTGATGCTGTATGATCACTACAACAGTTGTAATTTAATCAAAAAGATACTCTTATAACAAATGAAACACTGTAAAGAACCTACTTATTACTCTCCACTCCAAGATGGGAAAGTATTTGCAGTTTTGCTGACTGAAGGTAAGTGGCCATTCCTTAATGTCATGAGGTAAGTGGGATGGCGCTCTGCAGAGGACTGGCTCTACAGAGCCTGTTACTGATATGAAGATGCCTTTTCTCTTACACTAAGTTTTTCTGCTGCTAAAGAGTTACGTAGCAGTCAACACAATGAAAATGAAGACAGGAAGAGAAAAAAAAACAAAATACCCACACCCTTTACAGGCAACATGCAACACCAACCCTCTCAACTCAAAGAGCAATTGATACACTACATTGAAATCTGGAGACAGCAAAGAGATCATTGAGTGAAGGAGATAGATGAACTTTGCAAGTTCTTAGGGAGATGCAGACATTCTGTGCTGTACTTAAATAGCACGAAACAGTCCAACACCTTCCTCCTAAGCATTCTTACCATACTATGCACTTGTAAGGACCAGATTTCATTACTTATTCCCTTCAATCAGGAATAAAAAAATAAATATGAACATGAAAAAATAAAAATAGCCCATGATGTGAGACATGAAAATCTTCTAAGCAGCAACAACAAAGGAACACAACATGCAGTGAGAAAGACTAATCTCACTACCTGTATGTCATTATGGAAATGGGAGTTAGGATGACTACATCTACACTGTAGTGCAAACAAATTGTCAGCCAAAGACAGATACCAGTATATTTATTCAGCACTTTCCTGTTGTGACTATTCTGTCATTCCTGAAAACAATCATTCACTAGTAGCAGTTGGTCAACAATATTGAATGATTTGACTCACATTGTGATTTTTTTATTATTTATTTAAAAACAGAATATTGCTGCTACAAAACCACCACAAGTTCCAGAGTCCGCTTCATACTGGCTGCTTAATTCAAATAATTTATTCCTAATTAAAAAACAACAGGTTTCCGGTCAAGAAGTTTAATGTACTACCAAAACCAAACAAAAGCAGAAAAAAACCCCCACGATTGTCCATCAGGGTGCACAATCTGATTTATTTGTGAATAAATAAATGAAAAAAAAACCCATTATCTCCTCATGAAACATATGTCTCCTAAAGAAACCATTCTATCATCTGTTCTTATTTTTAATGTAGAAGTTATTCAGGATATATTTTCACTGGTGGGCTAACAGACTAAACAGATCATAGAAAAGGAAGGCTGACAAGTTATTGCAAGCAACATAGCATCTTACTGGAAATATAAATGATGAATATCACAGGAGACATCAGTGCATTGTGACCTGCTTAAAAAAAAAAAAAAAGTCTTATTTTTTCAATTTCAGCAAACTTAGATTTTACTTTTAGCACCATCAGGCAAAGAAGCCTGCTCTTTTTTTTTTTTTTTTTTTTTAATCTTATTTCTTTCCCTCATTAAATGTAGGGCAAGAGCAACCTTGCTTCCCAATGTCAGGATTTATGAATTCCCATTCACAGTGTCCAAAGATTTGCAAGACAACCATCCTGACCTTGGTTAAAAAGGAAATCACTCTGAATGAGTTTAATGAGGATTTGAAGAAATGTCCTTGAAGGTGTAGCTGGAATGAAAATGTAATAGTGTCTACATTTTGCCTTGCACCTTATGAGGAGGCAAGAAACAAATTTTATTCAGCATTTTGCACTTGCTACTCTCGATCTCACTGAAGCTGCTTAAACAAAGCTAATAGAAACTGGCCCAATGAGGCATTATTCCTTTCATCTGCAGTATTTAGTTCCTTTTTTTGTATGCTGACTTCAGAAATTATATATTAAGACAATAGAACAGTGAATCAGTATCACTGTGGATAAACTTATCAGACTTTAGAGGCAACTGTTGGTGTCTGAAATGTTTTTTTTTATTTTAGCTGGGAAGTTTTGGGGTTTTTTATTGCTCTTATGTTGATTTTTTTTAAAATGTTTTAGGAAGATGCTGTGTTTTTTCTAAAACATGCACCAGTGCTCCACTGAAATTTAGACACCTATTCTGCCTTTAAAATCAACTAACTCATCAACAAAAAGTAGCAAGTGTACTATAGTACATTTCTCTCCCTTTAAATACACTTCAGGCGTGTGGTTTTATTTGTCATGTTCTCTTTCTTGATGTCAAGGACCACAAATGACATCAGTCTGAATTTCAACTACTATTGCATAGATGTGTCAATATCAAAGACACGAGAGATGTTTGCAATAAACTTGTGTTGCTGACTCTTAATTAGCTACACAAACCTGAGAAACTAATTTGTGTAAGATATAGCACACAGACACTTGCTTATCAGAGAACAGTCAAATCAGATGACATACAATGAGTGTTGGAGAATAAGAATTCAGAGACCAGAACGTTCCCCAGTATTGCTTGGGAACACAGCAGGGTCTTTCCTCTGACTTCAGTAAGAACTGTAAGACCCAGTATGATTATACTGTCTGCTCATATAAACTAGTCCAAATTCAGTGTTGAGAGATTCATACCGCCAACACAAATGGTTTAATGTAATTTTTAACAGATCCTTCTAAGGTACTAATTTACATGTCCCCATAAACAGAGTTTGAAAAGATCACCAGAATGGTGGTATTTGAATGTGATCTTGTTCTGCAACTGTTTGGACTACTCTCAACTTCTCTAGTGCCTGTCCAGAAGGAGTGAAAATAAAACTTCCACTGTGTAATAAGTCAGAAAATAAAGATCTGTATCAGTCAAATTCTAACCTATATTCTGCAGGTATAAGTTTGAAGACCACATACTAGGAGAAAAACTTGAAAGCAGAAGCTGCTGCCAGCCTTCGCTGGAATAACCTGTGTTCTTAAGACTTCACAGCTTGTCTCTTGAAAGTTCTCTGGCAACATGTGCCTTTTCACATTTGTCATCTAAATCACAGATCCAAAAATATAACAATATAACATTAAGGAATGGTAAGTGCATTTCTGACACTCCTTGGAGGAATTAGGTACACATAAGCCAGTCACTATATTGCACAGAAATATAAGCATCCCCTAATGTGACTTTGTTACACTAATTTAATTAAGGAAGATCAGTTGTCCTTCCTATCGTCACTGCACACCACTGATACTCTGCTTTTCAGAAAACTTTGTTATCCCTAGGTATCAATGAAACAGGATACATGACAACTTGGCACAGTAGTTCAAACCACATACTGTTACCCTAATTATTCACAATGCTGTACAAGTGCAGACAAAGAACTATGAAAACTGACTCCTCGAATTGTGTGTTCTACTGATTGTGAAATGCAAAGTAAGGAACATATCTACCTTTCATCTGTGACACTGAAAGAGCTCTACTGAAGAACTTAAACCAGAAATTTCCAGGCTCCTTCAACTAATTTCTCACTGCATTCCACAAAATTCTCTGCAAACACCCAGTACAGCTGCAGAGAGGTAAATAGTAAATTTTACTGTAATGTGGTTGCAGATACCTGCTGCAGATTGTCAGCCACTGACAGCCAGCAGATGAAGTTTGGCTTATGTGGCCTACCACAAAAAGTTTATTCAGAATATAGGTCAGGTTTTGTAGAATTTAACATAAAATCAGGAAATGTCTTTGCCATGAAATAATAATAATGAAATACAATGTATAATAATAAGAAGAACATAATATTGCTGAGTAATGAAATCTGATGTTCAGTTTCAGAAATTAGCTTACATTGAGGAAATTCCTTAGGCAAAGGACAGATGATGTGGCAACATTTACACACACCTTACCAAAAAAAATGCAAAATACATGGTATGATGCCTTACACAACCAATTTCTTATCAGAGTAAGATAGCCCATGTGAGTTTTGCACTTCCTAAACGCTGTCCAGGATCACTGCATCATAGCAAACAAAACTACTTTAAAAAAAAAAGTGCTGTGGAATGACAGCCTTTAAAACTGTCAATATCATCAATGAACAGTTCTTTCATCAACAAAAACGATCCCAAATACTTTTCAGAAACAACAAGCACCAAAATGAAAAAAAAATTACAAACTGCACTAAAGGGCATTGCAGCTACAAATCCAGCAACATGCTTGCCATAAAACCACATATGCTAGTATGGATCTTGCTGAGTACTACTCTCCCAATTTAATCAAAAGTCACATGCAGAGTACAAATCTCTCAAATATTTTACTGTTTTATGAGACATAAGGCATACAAACTTTTGCGTCAGTCACCTTTTTTTTGTGCTTTTTTTTTCTTTTCCCCAGTAGCAAATTAATAGCATATATATATTAGCCATTCTTACATAAAATTATATTTCAAATCTATCCGAAATGGGGCTAATCCCATCACTACTATCCTTTAAAGGTTTTTATAGAATGAAGCTTTAAATCAAGGACTTCAGAAGAAATCTTGATCTCCTACTTATTAGGTTATGACAAATTCAGTTATTATTATCACACGAGAAACTTACAGTTTTCATGAAAGCACTAAGTGAATATACTTTATGTATTCTCTGAACATAGAAAATAAGAAGATTCTGAATGATAAGATTATTTAGCAGCAGGTAACCAACACCCTAGTCTTCTCTTCTGGGCAAGACACTAGACAAGAATTTTTTGAAAACTATCTTTCTCCATGCTGCTTAAAGATTTGAAGCAGATTTTGATGTTTACTGCAGGAAATTGTGACCAATTCCATCTGCTGTTAGTGCCACTGCACTAAAATAAAATAAATTATGAAACTAAAAATCTGATCCTTTGAGGGAAAACTTCAATTATTCTGAAAATATATGTGTGTGGTTTGGTATTAATCCTATCTTTGTAAAAATATGGTTTCTATTTTCTTGACCTTCTTTAATACTTGTTGCATTTATATGTCAATCACTTTTGACTAATAAAAACAGTACTTTAAAAATTCTGCTGAACGGAAAAAAAATCTTTTCAGCAGCATTGAAGTTATTTTGGTTTATAATTCTGTTTTAAGATGCATAATTACAGTCTTTGGATAGAATGTAACTATCACTTTTGCCAATTTTTTTTCCTACATGTTATTTACTTTTCTCTGGTAGATCTAGCGTCTGGGTTCTGAAGGCCTCTAGTGCATTTATTTTGAGCTCCTACTCCCTAATTTGTCTTGAACAAATTTCCTTTTCTTAGTTTTCTATCACATAAATCCATTCCCTAGGATGATTATGTTCAGATTCAATTTTAGGTGGTTTTTCCACGTAAGTAATTTATCTTGAACATTTTCAAATAATGGAATTATATTTTCTTAAACATGTATCATTATATTACATTCTAAAGATTACTTTGGGGTTTAACTATTATAATGCACAGCCCAGGCAAACAAAACAGTGAAATGAAACATTTTGACCACGAATTTATGTACTAATTAAACACAGGTTTGAGAAGTAAGACAACCTGCACATCTACACAGTTACCTATATAGGTTTGTACAGCAAATAATGAGGTAATGCTCAGGAAAAGGTGTTTTGAACAATAAGTAGATAAAGAGACATCGATTTATACACAAATGCCTGTATTTCAACAGCTTTGTTTAGGATTTTTGAAATTTAAGGCTACTGCTGAACATAAGTTTATTTCAGTAGGAAACATGCCCTTGGGCTAGTAAGTGTTCTGAGAACTGCCATTTGAATCTGTCCATCTTATTCAAGCTAAAAAACAAGGAGAAAAAACCCCAATCCAACAACAAGAAAAGAAAAGTAGCCTTCTGTCCAAAAATGTAATGAATTTCAGATTTGTCCCCCAGTTGCATCAGGTAGTAGAAAGACACAACACTTTCATAACTCTATTAAGAACCTATCTACACTATATTTTGTGTAATTCTAGGGGTTGTTTCTTAATTGTATGAGAGAAACCACTGTGGTGAAATAAAAACTTTTCTTCATCAGACTAAAGATTAAATTATTGTATCTACAATGGTTCACAAAATAAACAAATAACATTTGTAAATACAAATGTTATATGTATACCCCTGATACTGTAAGTTACTTTAGGTAAAGATTCAAATGTATTCTGTTTGCTGTTTAATACAAAATTCAATACATGTTTTATATGTTATTGGAGCAATTAAAGGGATTTATGTGGAAGAGAACAATCTTGCCCTTGTCACTTGCTTTTAAATAATCTATTTTGAAAGAAATAAATTCCTTGGGACACAACGTTAAATTGTGAACTAAAGCATAATTAATCTGTATCCTGACTCTGCTTAGTTGTAGGAAGGAATAAGAATTGTCTAAACACATATTCTGAACTGATTCAGATTACATGGTCTACAGAGAAACAGAGAGAGCACATCTTTGAGATATCAAAGTACTTTATAACAGCATTACAAGAGCTCTACTGACACCCATGATTAGCTGGAGCATATGCTGACCTCTTTCAGTTAACATCATTCCATTCTGCTAGTACACACGAGATGAGATGAAATAAAAGAGCCCAGAGGGCCTTTTCTAACTTGGGAGGAATATATTTATTCCCCTGATTTCTCATTCATTATCCTGCAGCAAAGTAAAATAAAGGTAAGTCACACTGTAATTCCTGCTTCAAAAAATATATATTCTTTGTGGATGGTCCATGTGGCTTCAAAAGTACCCATCTCCACCTCTCCACAATACTGGTTACGAATCAGAACTCTACCCTGGTCTTAGGTTTGAAACACTCAAGCAGAAGAAGGAAAAGTTGTGAATTTGCAGTCAGATAAATTCCTGAGGAATGACTGCTAGATACAAGTGATCCTTCTTTCTCTCATGCCGCTCTTACTTTGTGCAGTAGTCCCCACAAAACACCATGCATTTGGAAAAAATCTTAGGACTCAATGTTGAATACAGACTGTAAAAGGTCTCCTACAAAAGCAGCACCACATCAGATAGGTGTATTTGTTGCAAACTTGGTGGATTTCAGAATGAAGATCGAGGTAGCAACTAGATGTGCAGACTCCATATGCCAAGGATGGAGGCATCTGAAGAAAATAAGACAGCTATGTTAATCTAAGGTGGCTCCAGTTCAGCAGACAAACTGCTTCCCACATGCTTAGCTATCCAGTAAGACAATCTGTTGAAACAGCTGATTTCTAGCTCACTTTGTTGTCATATGGACAAACAAGGATTCTTCCTGAAAGGCCTCATCCTGGCAATATAAAAAGAGACAGCTTGCCTGGAAAAGTGTAAGAAGAACTAGCACATACACTGGGGCAAAGATAGGAAGCCTTGGCTTAAATAAAATCCAGTGCCGTAAAAAATAAAGGGTGTTTTCTGAGGATAACATATCACAGAAAAATGAAGAGGAGGAAGCTGTAATTATGTATATACACCATACTGGATTATAAAGACTCAACCGCAGAGATATGGATCTTTCCCCCCCTTTTGGTATGAAAGGAATATCCTTAAGGAAAGATGACAGAGGCTAAAGTTGTTTGAAGGCTCAAAGCACTCACCCGCCTCCAATCTAACAATAGATTAAGGTATTGACTGTGCATACTGGAGGAACTAACACTAGTTTCTCTGATTGCAGATTCACAAGTATGTGTTGGAGGACTCCTGAAGCTGGTCTGGCTCTTTTCATTTCCTTTTGCTACTTCAGCTAAAACCACTGACTTCAAGATGTGCCTCCTCCTTCTTTACTTAGCTTTATGTTCCTGTTTCTAGTGGGTCACAGAGTTTACAGTTTCTTAACTGTGTTTACAAACTCCTGATTTAGTTATGTGGTGACTGAAACCTGACAGCAGTTTGTAGTGAGCCATGCCACCAAAAAGAAGTTCATCTTATTCTCCTTTCTGTAGGGCGAGTTGCAAAATATGCGTTTTGTCTACATTATTTGTAGCTGAACTCCTTTCTATGGAGGGACAGAAAGCCTGACACATCTCATTAGCGTGAGCTTCAAGACAGTGACGTATACACTGAACTTCAAGGTCAACTGCAGCCTCCGATCCCTGAGATCACTGAAGTGAAATACCCATCCAAGGAAGGCAGAATTAATCAGTACTAACTTAAAAAAAACCTAAGTGGAACTGATGCTTACATCTACTATGTGCCACCCACAGGGAAATCTTGCAGAGTTCTCCACTACCCAATCTGTGCCATGAACCTGTGGGGAGCAGGATGCCCACCCATTTGAACAGCAAATCTGATTTGGGGAGAATTTTCCCCTATTAGTGTGTTCTGGGAGACACTGCTTACCTAAAGGCTTCTTGTAAGATCTAGGAACTGAAGCAGAACTTCACTAGCTACTAAATTTCATCACAGTTGTTTGCATGTTTTCTCAGTAGATATTCTCGGTTATCTGTACTGACCAAAATTTAAATCCAACCTAAATGGTGGGATTTGATTGAATCACACCAGTCTCTAAGGCAGAATAAGCAATTACTGTGAGTACAGTTTGAGGAACAGTGGAAGAAATGGTAGATTAAGTCTGTATTACTAGTACTCTACACTCTGCACAATCTTAATGAGGTAGTTGAAAAGAGCTGAGGATGTGGTATGCACTTTCATTTCTACTAATGGGTAAAAAACACTACTGTCTAGGACTGCAAATGTAGGTTCTCCGGGTATTTTGGAGGGAAAAGAAAGCCTTACATGCTCACTAAAAAAGACCTTTTAAGCTGTGTTTTCCACAATGTTTCCACTGGAAACTGATTATAGGATGTATCACCAAGTCTCATTGTCATCAAACAACTATTTATTACTAATAAATATATTTTTTCAACATTTTACATCTATAGATCATCCTAACAACCCCTGCTGTTAAACAAATAACCCAAAACACTTTCATGATTACACTTCTGTTCGATTCTTGTCACCACAGATTGATGTCTTCTCACTGATAATTCTAAAAATGTCACTGAAACTGGCTTTTCTACAGCAATATGAAATGACATTTTTGTTTAAATTTCCTGTCACCATAATAATTTTTCAGTTATGATTCACTGAAAATGCAGGACATTTTCTGGAATTAGTTTCATTAAAGACTGGCAAAGTATGTCCACTGATGGTAGCTGCATAGACTTTGAGCTATACTGTTATTTGCCACGGGATAAAAACCAATGGAAATATAACCTATAAAAAATATGCCCATCTTATCTTAAAGCAAGATTTGAAATATAACATGTGTTTGCTCTATCTGTGCTCCTTTGTCAAGTACAGAATTGGATACAATTTGGCAACTAAGCCAAAGGTTGAAAGTATGAACATCTACAGTAACAGAGAAAAAAATAACAATAATATGACATTTTAAATACAGTATGATGCTACAAAAATAGTATAATGTTAAAGAAAGATTCATTTTTTAAGAACACTGATAAAGTTTATGCTATCATTTCATAATACAGGCAGTGAAAGCATCTTCCCTGGGGAGATTTAAAAGGAGAAAATAAGTGGTGGGAAGTGAACTGAAAAATGTAGTAACTTTCATCTTTAATTTCTGCAGGGTATGATTTACTTTCAATTACCCTGGTGTAAATGCCAAAAAAAGAAACCAGAATTGCAAATTCAGATCTTTTTTCAGTTCTTCAGTACACCTCTTATAATAATAAGGACACGTCAAGTGATGAAAGACTGGATATTCCTAATTTGGGACACTCTTTGTCCCCCTAGCCACTCTGCAGAAAGCAGATCCTTAAAGAACAGTAAATATACTTACCACACTCTAAATGAAACAGTATAAAGGACTATGATTCAAACAGGAATAGATTTCTAAAATATGAACTCAATTACAGAAAGTTATGTTCAAATTTAATTTTTCTGCATTGTCTTCAATCTGAGGAGCATCATCCTCTAAAAGCCCATGAAATGGGTTATTTAAAATAAATAGTTACAAAAAATATTTTGGCAGTTAGTAGGAGGCTGGAAGCCTCTTCTAAGCCAACAGAAAAGCCAAGAAGTAAAGGACATACAGACAGAGGTTTGGAGGAGTCTGTGTTTTACAGCTGGGCAAAAAAAATCTCCACTAGACTCTAAAAAAAACCCCAGCAAAACAAAACAAAACAAAGAGAAAAAAAGAAAATAGATTGTGAAAACACATGCAGAATATGTACATCCCACAGTTGATGTTCCATTCCAGTGTTTCCATACACACCTCTTCACTGATAATAATATCTATCAGACGTGCACATGATGGCACTGTTCACAACATTTCATATCTTGTCCAGCATGATGTCATCACTGGTGAGAGAAGGACTGCACCATCACTCCCATCTTTTTATATGCAAAGAAAATGTGGTATTTCAAGAACCTTGGGCAGCCTAAAAATCTCTGCCACAGAGATCTAGAGGCACAGACCCACACTGGGTCTGATTTTGTCACTGTCGGATTCTGTCTTTAAAATGCTGGCACAGAAATTCCTTATGCTCTGAAGGGTATTCCATAATCACAGAAATGTAATGATCACATCCTGCAGTCAAGATGAGCAGTAGGACCAACAGGTAAAGACAAAAAATATAAAACTGACAGATAGGGTAACTTGTGAACATTTGCTTCAGCCCTTCATGTACTTTTAAGTATCTGTGTTTCAAGCACTCCTCTCAAGGGGTTGTGTGTGTCTGTGCATGTAATTATGGTATAAAACTGTTAATATCACGACCAGATAGAATTAATAACCTTTACTAATTTTACCGTACAAATAGCAATGTAAATATAATTCAGCTTCAAAATTTATGTCTGATGGTGTCCTGCAAGCCCATCCATTAATTCAAGGAGTGAGTTTATTAATTTTTCTAATAGCTTGGAAAGCACAGGCATGTGTGCTAAGGCTGGCAGATCAATCCAATTCACTTTGCATCACTTTCCCTTCAACATGGCACAATATTGTTGCATCTCTGAAACATAAAACTATCTTTGAAATTACGTGCTGAACTTAAATGGTGGAGAAATTAAGCCCTGTTACTAAAACCCTTACAGTGAAACTGGGACTCAAAATAGTCTTACAATGCCTACTGAAGCATCACAAAAATCAACCTACACAGTCTCCTGCTCAGGTCATTCCCACTGCATGTTCATGAACCACAGACATGAGGCATCTACTAAATCACACACCCTTCTCAACGGACAAACTCAATATGGAATTTTCCAAGTGATCACTAATACAATACCATCACCTGCCGTTTACATATTCTCATGCACTTAATAAAGACTCCTTCAATTAATCTTTCAGGCAGTTAAATATTCTTAACTTACATTGCAGCATTTAGGTGGAAGTACTGAAGAAAATCCAACGATAGCCAACTCAGATATACATCTAACCACAAAAGGAGAGTGGAAAAGGGACTGCAGGATTTCTGCACTAATTCTTTCAATTATTTCTGCACCATGTGCTTGCATATTGCAGTAAGATGTGTGCGTGCCACACATAGCAACCAAGACAATTCCCTAAGTTTAAAGGCATGTCCCTCCTATTTGACCCACTAAATAAATTTTGGTGATACTCAGTGATTCTGCTCCACTATGACAGAATTTAATATGTTGCACTGGCATAAATTACTGAGCTTAGTTTTACTGACAGAGCTAATGACTCTTTCCAAACATTTGCTTCTAAATACAGAACAACAGAAAAAAAAATTCATCATTGAAACCAGATGTGATGAAGTAGATAACAACTGAGCATCTCCTGAATGTTACAGCATGAATGGGAATATGCCATGAAATAACAACACTCTACAACTTGATATTGTACCATGTTACAATGAAGTTCCTGATGTTGATAATTCAGCCAATGCAAGTTAAGTATTCCTTATGATTTTACATTACAAAACTAAGGAATTATTTGCTCCACTATCTCAACCACCTGCTTTAAAATTTCATCTGGTTAACAATGAACTGAGACCAATAATTTGTTCTTGGCAAGAGTCAAATAATTTCCTGAGAGTTATTTAGTTCTAATTTGACAACCTCATGTGATGGAAAAATCACTTGTTTCTCTTGGCAATTTGTCCCAGCAGTTAATCACCTCTCTACTGAAGTGTTTGCCACATATTTAATTTGAATTTTGGCTTCAGCTTCTACTAACTTGCTTTGCTAAATTAAAAAGCCTTTTATTACTAAGTGTTTTAGACACAGTTACCAAACCACCTCTCAATCATATCTGTGGTAAGCTAAACATATTCAGATGCATCTGAAACTGTATGTAGTTTTCTCCTACCAAAAGCTCAGTTTTAGGGTTCTTTTCTTCACTCTCTGTTTTCAATATGAAAAAGAACAACCTCAACTGAGTATTAGTTCTACCACTCCTTTACACTGAGGTAAAATAACTCCACAATACTTACTTATTACTTGCTCCACTTATTCAGATAGCTCAATTACTCTGTTGTCACTGTTGATGTTTGTTCTGAACTAATTTGAAATTACAAAGAAGTAGCCTAATTTAAAGATTTACTGCTGATATCTTTCTTTTATTTCAAATCTCCCTCCCTAAAATGTTTACTGCCTCAATGGACGATTGATTTTGCATTTAAAAATTTGTATATGACCAGCAATTGATTTGGGGTGGTATAACATCAAACATTTTACAAACTTTACATAGTTTACTATGCTACATTTGCATTGCCATACATCAACCAAACTTCTTGTTTCAAGAAAAACAAATTCATTGGTGAAATGTTAACTGCCTAGAAAAGTCTGCTTCTCTTTCTTAACTACATCTTTTCCCCTTAACTCTCTATTAATTTCAGTCTGTTATTACACAGACTGTTATTTTGCCCATAACTGATACCAAATGAATCAATCATGAAACTACCTCTCACTTGAAATATTCAGAAATGTTGAATCCTTCGGTCTTCTGGTGCCCTGGACTCTATCAAGCAAGCAAGTCATAAGGCTGGAGATACCCTTGCCCAAATAATTAAAGAATGATGGCTGATAACTAACCATAGATTTTAAGGCATGTATTGCTCAGATACATCATCCTCAAGACACAAAGTTAGTAGCATAGATATGGCAGGTATTTCTGTTAAATGCGGTATACTGTTAAATATAACACAGCTGTGGTTAATGTGTAAAGATCCCTACATATGTGATCAGTTTTGTTTATAATTTTTTACTTTAAATACTTTCAAAAGTATCTCCAGTGAAAGATTAACTTAGTTTCACTTAAACTGAGATGGAGGAGGAACAGTTCAGACAATCATTAACTAACTGAACACTTCTCTTTATAATCTGAAGAAGGATTATATGGCAGTTTTTTTCATGATATCACAGAAGTGCTTCATGATTACAGTGTTTCCTGGATGCAAAATAACATCATAAACTAACATTACCTTCCTGTAAACTATTATATATAGAAAACATGTATAGAAAGAAAATGTTTCTGTAATACTCATAATTACATGCCAGACATCATTAATCTGGCTGCTTGACCTAGATTTGTTATATTGTATACACTGCAGCTGTGGTCACCTTCATATGAAAACTGATGGAAGAGAAATCATACAATATGATATCTGGATCCAGCAATTATTGTTGATTTTTCACTCCTCTCATTCATAGATTTTCCCTATGAAAAGAAAAAAAAATGGCTTCCTTTTACAGATCTAGTTTTGCCAGAACCAAAAAACCAAACAAAAGCCAGGGATAGATGAAATTAATTTTCCATGGAAGAAAAAAAGTAGTTTTGTTTTCTTGAACAACAATTTCTCCAAAAGAGCAGGCTACTAATAACTCAATGTCATTGATTTTGGTTGATTTACTTATAACGATTTTTAAATTATTTAGTAGTTGGTTATTAAGCATGGCAAGGTGATGAAAAATGTGCCCATGCTAGAAGTTTTATATTTTTATTAAACAACCATTAGATATATTCATGGAACCATGTAAAAGTAGTTGTAGTAACAGTTTAAGTACCTAAATGGTACCTAGAAACACAGGTTAAGAGATTACTCTACATAATATTATAATATCTTAACACTAACCAGTGTTTACTGATGGTATTGGTTATTTTGGAAACGGCTGTAATTCTCATAAGAAAGATTCATAGTCTATCAACCAATTTGACAGAAAAGTCAAAGAGTTTCTCAATAAATTCTGCCACAATTTAAAAAAAAGTGTATTTTTCTCCCAAAAGCCACTGCCATATAGCTTTACAAAAAAGTGAATTTTAATACAAGCATTATCTACATTGCCAGATAAATTTAATAGCAGCAAGTATTACCTCCCACACTCCATTCCAACAAGATATAAGAATGTCATCTTAAAGCCCCTATTAACAGAACAGGTTTGTTGTCTAAAGTCCATGATAGTAACATAAAACTGCAAATATGTGTTCATATGAAACACATTATTAAAATATCCAAATGTAATGCAAATACAAAACTACTGATAGATGCCTTTTACATAATCTTAAAAATGCATTCCACAAATTATATAAAAACAAAAAAGGCAGCATTTAAATTGTATTTATTTCAATTCTTCACTATAATAAATAATTACAAGAAAAGAGTAATTAAGGACAAGCCAATGAATCCCTGGGAGCTCAGCCAGAGAGTAATGATGTTCACCCAGCAGAAAGCCATGACGCCTCTAAGCTCTGTCCCCAAGAGGACTCTGCAGCTGCCCAGAGCTCCAGTGCAAAGGTGCTGCCAGCCCCGTGCCAGGGCCAGGCTGCAGGGTGTGCCCTGCTCCTACACCAGCACCAGGACTGCATCACTGAGCACAGGAGTGGGAACTGCCCCTGCCGGGACAGAGGAACTCCTCCCCTTACTGCCAGAGCTCAAGCAGCAGGTGAGCAGGTTGAGGAGTATCAGGGAGTTTGAGCGAGATAATACCAGAGTCCAGAGGTCCCACTGGAATCACACGCTGCCTTCCCTGGAACAGAACATGCAGACAGGATGCATGACAGGGAGGATTCCCTGTCCTCTCTCCACCAGCCTGAACACACTGACTGAAGGGATAGGGGCAAAGGTGGCAGGTTCCTACTGGAGCAGTGGGTGCATCTCCTGCGTGACCACCCCACTGTCCTGGTGTCATAGGTACAAGGCTCTGCAGGTGGAACTGAACACTAATGAGGATGATGGTCCATTTAGTTTGAAAGTGTCACCAGGGTTAAGGTGGCTATGCCCTGCCTCAAAACTACGTCCATAAAGAAAAAGGACAGGTCATTGTGATAGGAGACACCTTCAGAAGGGGACAGAAGGTTCAGTACGAAGCCTAGAACCACTTCTTAGGGCTATCTGCTGTGTTCCTGGGGTCTGGTTTTAAGATGTGAAACTGAAAGTTTCCTATGCCAGTGGAGCCCCAGGATTATTAACTACATTTTTTCAGGTGGGAAGCAATAAGGTTGCAGGAAGAAGGCTGCCCAGAGAAGTGGTGGAGTGACCATCCCTGGAGGTATTTAAAAGGCGTAGGTGTGGCACGTAGGCGTATGGTTCACTGGTAGACTTGGCAGCTCTGGGTTAACAGTTGGACTCAATGAACTTAATAGTCTCTTCCAAAAGAAATGGTTCTATGAAAATAAGTCAGTTGCAATTAAATTATCAATCAACAATTTGAAAAGTTGGTATCTTTTCTTCCCAAAATTATGCTATACTTTTCAAAAGAGAAGCACAACTACCCTGCTTCTTACAAGAAAAAGAAGAAAATACAAACTCATTAACACAATCTCAGTAACAATCTACGGGACAGTCATATATACATACAAAACCACAAACATCCTCACCCCACTCAGTTGCCAAATAGACATTTTCTTAACCAGATTTTCTTCAGTATGAGCAATGAATGCTCAGCAGTTTAAAAATTAGGTCATTGAGAATCAACTGTTTAAAGAGATTATCATAATATTGGTACGGTAAAAATATTATCATGAAAAAAGAATAAGAGTGAACAAACTATATAAACACATCACAGCTGATAGACTCAAGAGTGCAATAGAATTAATATCATGATAGAAGCTATTTTTGGAAATTCCTGTTGCTTTCTGCAAGGGGAATTTGTGTTCTGGGGCTCTTTAATTCATTCATATACACAAGACATGTCTACCTGAAGAAAAGACCAGCCTTTCAAGTATGGAATCAGGACAGCTACTCATGAGATTAGTAGGAGATAGACGATGAAAAACCCAGTTTGTTTTTTCCATGGCACAGGTAAGTGGGGCTTTTACACTCTCCTTTAGTTATTCAAACAATATGAGTAGAAATTAGGTTGCTCCTTTAATACAAACTCTCATATTCTGGTTCTCTCTCCAAGGCAAGGTCATACAGAGTTTGGGAAGGTACCACTCTAACAAGAGCAGAAGCAAACAATGTATTTTAAGGAGCTGTTTATCTGGGAGCTATGAAAATTGAAGTGCTAGGGTAACTACTTCCATATTCTTTCTTTTTCAAATGCAACTATTCCTTTTGATTCACACAACAGCTTTTGCTGTGGGTTTAGATGCATGCAACATGCATTGAATAGTCCTATCACAGAATTTAGTGCTGTCTGTGCCTCCTGTGGAGACTCCTTGTGCCGGAGCCGTGATGGGAAATGTATCATACCAGGCCTTCACAGGGAAGAATTGATAGAAACCAAAGAAGAACTTTACATAATCCTTCATAAGCTTCCTTGGGGGTAGGAGAAGTCAGCTCCTCTGACTTCCATGCAAGCAGTGAGAATATTTACCGCTTAAAATGATAAGAAATGAACTTTTTTTCCATTCCTACAAAGTTGTCTCAGGTAACTGCTGACTCAGGTTGCCTAATGTAAGCCAGAGATAAAAGCTACTATTTAAAAAAACCAGAAATTTGTTACAAGTAAAGCATTTTATCAGAACTCAATACCTAAATGTCACAATATATTACTAAAACAAGACATTAATATATTAATGTACATAATATTAAGACATTATACTAATATACATATATATATATAATCATTATTTCTACAGGTTAAGAAAGCTACATAATAACAGCAATAATATGCTGAAAGAAAGGATAGCTGAGTGTGAAGGTTCTCAGAAAATGTTGCTGCATACTTCAGAAAGACAGTACTGATTGTCAAAAAAAGGCAAAAAAAAACCCAAACAAAAAAGCTAGAGTAAGACTATTTTGGGATCTTTTGCTGCTAACTCATGAATGGGAGAAAATTTCTCTGGCTTTTTTACTGAAAACAAAAACAAAAACAAACACAAAAAACAGACACAAAAACAAAAACAAAACCCCACACAAAATCAGAAAATATTAACTAGGCTAGGGGGAAAAATTAACAAACAAACAAACAAACAAAAAAAAAAAAGTGGAAAATACCCAACAGATGGTACATCTGAGCTGAAGCTTCTGAACTCAAGGAATAATTAAGCAAGAAGAAAACCAACACCTTTTGGGTTTTTTTCATATCTGTACTAAATAGAACTTACATCAAGCTGCATGAAATGCCATGAAAAATCTTTTTCAGGAGCTGTATCTGTTCTCAAAAATCTAAATTAAAGGAAGTAGTTTTTTTTCTGAAGCCACAGAACACAACTCACATAATAATAAATTACTGATAACAGTTGTCTGCATCTAAAGGAATAAATTCTGCCCATCATATTTTAAAATATATCAGGTTTTAAGCCCAGTAAAAGTCACTCAAATATCAGAGTACCGAACTGAATTATGTGTCCTGAAGTCACTTCACCAAGTGAAATTCACTTGGTTCTGTATTTAACACTGGAATATTACAAGCCTGTGTGAAGCAAAGGCCTCAACAGATCTATGTAAAAAGAACTAGAGGGGCAATAACACCAAATACTTTATGTGACTACAGCCATTTCTATTCTCTAGTATATTAAGTTGTATATAAAGCACTTTATAATGAAAGTGCGTAAGGGAGATTATGGTACAAATTGGTGATAATAAACACAACACTATTACATTGTTTCTCATTTGTTGCGACAGACTTTTTATGTGCAATTATGTAATTATGATTCCTAAAGAAAATTGAGATCTTCATTCCTTTGCTGTTGGGAGGTTCAAATCTTACATAATCCAAAAAGCCAATAATCATAAATCTGTTGCTTCTAGTCCATTACATTCTACAGATACAATGTGACGAAAAGTTCATACAAATTCAGATTTCAAAAATACTTTACTTTGAAGATACATCTAAAACAGCTACTAGATGACACACCATAAATTTAAGATGTTATTGCTGTATATTTTTAAGTACCTCATCCCTACAAGGTAGATTCATACACTGGGTAAGAAAAAAATGAAACCAGTTTCGTGGCTAGAAACCATCAGAAATCTCAGAAACATCAGTGTGAGATCACTTACCTTTGAAATACTTACGAAAAAGAATATGTATGACATATTTTCCCTGATCTAATTTTTCTCTTTAAAAAATGCTGACCAAATTAGGCTTTTGTTAAGATGGATAGCAGTTACTTCCTGAAAAGATGCACTGCTACTTGTAACAAATTGAAAGTTGCTATTTTAGTCCAACTTTAAATGGAATAAAATCAGCTATTTTTTTTATTGTTTGCTTTGTAATTCTGATTATAAGTGAAACAGGAACAAGAAACATCTTCTACAGTGAACTCTTTGCTCTATTTCCTTCATAAATTTTCAGTATCAGAATTAATAACCCTAGAAAACTGGAGAAGCAGAAAAAATGAAGCCCTCATGTGATCATATAATTTTGCTTGCTAATATAGCAGCATTTAATAAAGAGTATTAAAAAGAAAATATGGACACTTTTATTGTTCTCGTTGAGGCAGAAAATACTGCAGTGAAGAGGTTCATTACTAAATATTTTACCACTGTCCAGCTGCCTTACAGTCAATTATGTTTAGTTAATGTGCATCTTAATGAAGATCTTGACGTACAGTTATAATCACAAACTGTCCACTCCAATGTCAGTGTTCAGTTCATGATTTGTACTTTGTTGGCATAATATAACAAACACTTCTAATTACGTTTCAGGTCATTAAAATTAAAACAGAGTTCAATAAAAGCAACTTGCAACATGCTATTTATTTTAGTAAAGACATAATCCTATTCTAGAGATGAAGATTCAAGAAGTAATAAAAACATGAAAAATGGACAGACTAAAACTATTAATATTACACCTATTCTGTACTGAGCATTACTTTCATTTGGTTATTAAAGTTATGCAAATATTCCCCATAGTAAATCAACACACTACATCAATGCTGTTTTTTGGAAGAGAAGATATATGAAAAAAAGAATACCCCCAAAACACAAAGGTAGATTTCCCTTTCATGCAACCATGGAGGCTGCTATGCCTGAAAAACAGATAGTCATAGACCTGTGAAGATGACTCAGGAAATGAGAATATTGCTAAATGACAGAAAATAAGATATGTAGCAAAACATGCCGTATTGTTTCGAATTAAGATTTTCAGTCTGAATATGTTCTCTAAATTACCACTCATGATACTATAAGAACATCTGAGTTGCAGGTTGTGAACAGAGTATTAACTGATATCAACACATGGTATCAGTCTCCAGGGACAAAGGGGACATTGTCCCAGGCCACAGGAAGGGAAACACTTCTCAGACTGTACCATTGACTACATCACCTTGAAAACAGATTATGCACCATGCAATTACCTTGAATTTTTTTGCCCCTTTTTAGATGAAGGTCGTTCCAGTAACTCACACTGGCAGAAAAAAAAAAATGTATTTTTCAAGGCATTAGGAATAATAGGTAAGCTTTTGGGACAGAAATGGGATGAGAGGCTGATCCTCAGCTTTACTGCTTTATGAAGGTACAACTGAGACTTCAGCAGATTGTTACCTCACAATGTTACTGAGAGGAGAATAGAATCCCAGCCTGTAATCATCAAATTACTCTGGCATAAGGAAATTGTATTTCAAAATATCCTCCCAATGGAAGATATGTCTAGTTACTAGGAATAAGAATATCATTGCTCTGAGAAGAATATGTGAATTTTACATGAGTATTTTTACAGCAGAAAATTGCTATTTATCACATGCATTATGCAGTTCTCTAATTTTATCTATTACCATGGACCTCTTGTGTTAAATCTTTCCTAGTTTCCTCATAAGTATGTTCTAATGCAGTAGACTGTAATTTTTACAGAAGTGCAGAGAATAATACTTCAAGATAACAGTTCCAATATTCATAAGAAGATATTAGCAAAGTGACAGAATTAAAAGATAACCTATCTAATTTTAACTATTTAATATCTGGGGGCAGGGGGGAAGGAAATTAAGAAACTATTAATTCTCTTGATACTTGAACTCCTAATTGAAACAACAATGAAATTTTTCCCACCTCATCCTCACCTGACCCTTTGCAGCCTGGATATATGCATGACAATTGTGTTACCACTGTAGACTTCCAGTCAGTGAAGATTGAGTAGGCAAAACACAAAAATGCTGAAAAATTCAGGCAGTTGGAGAATTTAGAAAAGCTGAGTCTTGCATATTTAGCACCTTTCTTTCTTCGAGGAAAAAACTGAAGGAAAATGTTATCACAGACTTGAAAATCCATTCTCCATTTGAGTGTGACTCAGGTTGTGAAAGAGTTAAAGTTTAATCGTTTGAAATCCAAAGGAAACCTCAACAGGAAAAAATATATTTTTTTAAATCTACACAAAAGATTGCAAATGTGTGCTTTGCTAGCTTTTTCTGATTGTATTTGTTGTGGCATTCATTGAAAAGAAAGGTTGGTTTACATGTGTATCCAAAAAATATCATTCTTCTTTTAGACATATCTTTTGAATGCTTGTAAGTGCTGCAAAAGTCTTAAGTCAAAAGGAAATTGATTATTTCCTTTAACCTTTGTATTACCTCTATGTTAATTTTCTCCTCTACGTTCTATAAGAAGAAATGGATAAATTTCCTTTGCCTAATGAGAGAAACATTAAACCAGGTTTAATTCACCTTCCAACTCCAAGTCTTGTCATGGCAAATGAAACTGAACAAAGGAGATTTCTCCCTTCTGCTGATACTTTGGTTTATACCAGAGTATCCAAATACCCAAATCCGGCCTACTTGGGCAAGCAGCAGATGCCACTTCCCCTACCACTACATGGGAAGTAGTTTTTTTTGTTTTCTCACAAGTTCAGAATGTAGCCGGTGATGTAGAATGAAACAAGTCTCAAATACATGCAAAGATTTAAATGATTCAACATTTTGTAAACACCATTCTTCTTTGTTCTGCATGAAGAGTTAGTAAAGATGAGCTAATCCTGTCATCCAGAAACTAAAATTGTTCACAAAAAGTTGTTCTGGCATAAACAGAATACTGAGAAAAAAATCCTGATAGTGGTTAGGCCCTGTCTGCAAAATAAAGTTATTTTCACAGTGAAATATCTCAATGTGAAGCTCTCCTAGGGATCAGCACAGAAAAAGTGAAGGCTGTGAAGTATGTGAGTAGTTGCACCAATCTCAGCTAAGAGGAGAGAAGCAGTTATGTCTGTTCTGCTCAACTACATAATTTTCAAATTAAGATAGGAAATTCATGAAGGAAACACTGATTTTAGTGAAATGGACAGCCTAAAGTATTGTAAGTGTTTACCTAGAATCCCCATGAGTGACTATTAACTGCTTGAAACATTTTGATTTTTTTTTTAAATTCAGCAAAGCCATACCTAATTTCAGTTTGTAATAGACACCAGACATTTTGCTCCTCTTTTTAGTGCACAAACCTGCAGGCATGCACACATGCAGACACAACCACACACTTTCTTTCATTGGGAAAGAAAATAAAAAATATTTTTAAACAATTCAAGAATTAACTATAGGTTAACCCTGAAAACCTTGAGAAGGGAAGAAAGATGAACTAATATTTTCAATAATAAAGCAAAACATTTTTAAAAGTTACAAGCTTGTGAAAACAGTAAGGGCACCTTCTTTATGAGCTACTACATAAAACCAGTGAGATAACAAAAATCACACAGTGACATAAAATATTGACCCCTGTAATTTCCCTCATGTACTACACATACAGGCTGTGTGCTTGAAGCCTGCAGCAGAACTGACCTAAAGAACATTCTGCAAAACAAGGCTCAGCAAGGAGAGGAAGTCATTCAATGAATCTCCTGAATAATCAAAGCTGTGATTACACAAGTTGTTCACCCTGCAGTGAACAACAGTGATGAAGCATTTTTGGTCCACAATTATGAAAAACACCAAAATCCATGGAAAACATGTCAATAAACAGCTAAATTGATGAAAATCCACACCCATGCAGAGAAATAATTTGTTTTCCAACCATGCGATGCACACAAAAGACCTGAGGAGAGCCACCCTTTCTCAGTGTCCTCCTGGTGTTCCCCACAGTACCAGGCAGTGAACAATTACTTCCTTATTCCCAGCTTTGCTGGCCGAACACATTTAGAATTGTATCATTATTGTACGGGGGCTGACCTATGTAAAATTCAGTGAGTGACCCATACTCTTTCCCATACTGAAAGATTTACAAGCAAACAAATAGTGTAAGCCAACTGGGCTATGAATATTTACTTTATAGTAGGAAAGAAATTGTAAATTTTACAAACATTTGACAGGCATATTTTAAAATTGAAACTAGAATCATATAAAAATGTCTGATGTAGCAACTTTCCTGCTTAGCTATATTTCTAGATTACCTCTTAAAGAAGACTCTAATGTGCCATGGAACTCCATAGCATCACTTAATCAGCCTGCATTGAAATATACCTCAATTCATATCTTAGTAATTCTGCTATTTTAGAATTTATCTCCTGATTTGAACAGAGATGTTTCAATTAAAAAATTCTACTTTTTACTATTTAATGTGCATATTACAAAAACATGTCAGGAATCTTCTGCGTTGCTATATGGTAACCAAATGTGTTACTAGAAATGGGCACCCAGAACACCATATGTAAAAACCTGTCATGAAGAAGGTAATTCTAGGCTTCTCAGGTTATTTAAGAAAGGAGTTTATTCAAAATCAAATGCAACGTGGTTTTCAACTGCTTCAGTTTACTAAGCAAGAGACAAAAACAAACCTCTGTCATCCAAGTCAATAAATAACAAAAGTAAAATTATTTTTGATCACACTTGATCTAAACAGCATTCTTTCAGAAAGCCTGTCATGAAAAATGTCTATTTTCTTTGTAAGTCTAAGATTATAAAATGTCTTTTTATTTTCTTTTCTTTTCAAACAAAACAAGCAGTTAGGGAACACAGGTATTTGAGGACTTACCCTAATTATGTCAACCAAATGCTTGTAAAGTTTTCAAGTGATTTTAATTCCAAGTTGTTGTTTTCTGGGCCCAAAACCATTACTTTTTCTGGAAAACTACTTCCACTGGGACCAGAAAACTGCCACCGTGAACCTAACCTCAAAATAAGATTCTGATAGAGCACTACTAACTTGCTAACTATTGAATATTGTAGTTTTAATGAGTGCAATAAACATAGACACACAAACAGGCAATTAACCTCATTTTCTTTGCAAACAATGTCCAGAGAAAACTCTTTGTGCTACCATTTACTATATAAAAACAAGTTAGTGCTGGTGAGCTTTTAAGATACAAACAGGTTTATCTGTCAGCAGCATTACTTTGAAATATCTCATGCTGCTCTACAAGCTGGAGAAGTGGGCCCATGCGAATCTCATGAAGTTCAACAAGGCCAAGAACAAGGTACTACTGCACCTGGGTCAGGGCAGCCCCTGGTATCAGTACAGGCTGGAGGGAGGAGGAATTGAGAGCAGCCCTGCTGAGAAGGAGTTGGTAGTGCTGGTGGATGAAAAGCTGGGCATGACCTGGCAATGTGCACTTGCAGCCCAGAGAGCCAATCTTACCCTGGACTGCATCAAAAGAAAGGTGGCCAGCAGGTCAAGGGAGGTGATTCTGCCCTTCTACTCTGCTCTCAGCAGTTTACCTGGAGTGCTGTATCCATTGCTGGAGTCCTCAGCAAGAGAAAAACATGGACTTGCTGCAGTCCACAGGAGGGTCACAACAATGATCAGAGGGCTGCAACACCTCTCCTATGAAGACAGGCTGAGAGAATTTGGGTTGTTCAGCCTTTACAACAGAAGGCTCTGGGGAGATCTTACTGAGGCTTTTCAACACTTAAAGGAGGCTTAAAAGAAAGATGGACCCAGATTTTCTGTAGGGCCTGTTGTCAACAGGACAAGAGTTAATGGTTTCAAACTAAAGGATGGTAAATTCAGACTAGATATCAGGAAGAAATTGTTTATGGTGAGGATATGGTGTGAAAGACTGAAACAGGTTGCCCAAAGTGATGGTACATGCCCCATCTCTGGACACACTTAAGGTCAGTTTGCATGGGGCTATGAAAACTTGATGTAGTTGAATCCAGGGGGACTGGATTAGAATGCCTTTAAAGGTGTCTTCCAACCCAAACAATTCTACAATTCCTTGACAGATATAGACAAGTCCTAGGCAATTATCTTTCACCCAGGCAGAAATAATTCCATGCAACATTACAGATGAAGGGCTGATTGCCTAGAAAGAAACTTTGTATACAAAGATGTGGGGTCCTGCTGGACAAAAAAATGAACATGAGTCAGGAGTGTACCCTTGGAGCAAAGAATTCCAGCAGCCTCCTGGGCTATATTAGTATGAGTATAACCATCAGACATAAGGAAATTATCCTTCTACCCTATTTACCATTTGTGAGACTCCATCTGGTGTGCTGAACCCAGTTTTGGGCTTCCTGCTACAACAAAGAAATAGATGTACTGAAATGAATCTTCTGGGAGTCACCAAGCTGGTCATGGAGATGGAACACAGGACCACATAGCAGAGGCTGGGAGCTGCATCTGTCCAGCCTGGCAAAGAGAAGGCTTGGGAGTCTGTAACTACCAGGTTGGAGGGTAAAGAAAATAAAGTGTGCAGAGCAAGAGTCAATGGACTTGGGAAGCTCCAATTCAATACAAGGAGGAAAAAATTATCCTGCAAAAGCTCAAACTGTGAAACATGATCCAGAGACACTGAAGGATCTTCGTGCTGGGAGATATTCAAATTCTGGACATGGCCCTGAAGTATTTGATCTAACTGCATTGACTTAGTACCAGTAGCTGGAAAATATGGCATATGGAGTTTCCTTCCAGCCTACACAATTCAGTGAGTCTAAGACCATTTTTGGTTTTATAGTTCTCAGCATTGCCTCTCAGCAGTCAGGCACACTACTAGGCACAAGTTTATTTTCAGTATATTAGCTAAACAAAAACTTTTATATTTTCTCCTTAATAAATCCTATCCCAGATGGTAAGATCAGTCCAAAAAAAGACACAATGTTTTAAAAACCCTAAGTATCTCTCAGAAAACACTAATGAAATTTGTTCAATTGTATCTTCATATTAAGCCAGAATATATGATTTTAATGCATAAATTCATCATCATAAGAAGTTATCTAAAATATAATAGTGCTCTTAATCTCAAAAACCTATAATACATAATATAGAGAGCAATATACAATAAATTTGCAAGGGATATAATGAAGGAAAGTTGCCTAGTGTCCAAATAAATGTTATATTTTTAGATGTCAAAACAGCCTTATGGACTCCCAGATACAACTGCTGTTTCATAGCAGTTATGCAACTATATAAACTCTTTCTTAACATCTTTTTTCTCTCTTGTTCCTAAGTGTGTTTTTAAAAATATTCTTTTTTCTTGTTAAAATTAATGTGAGTGACTGTGTAGTTTAACAGATTGGTTGCAGTAAGCTCAAAAGAACAAAGCCTTTGTCTTTCATATATCATATGGAACAAGTGAAAACTTTGTCACAGAAAGCTTACAGTGACTCAGAAGAGAGCTTAAAGAACAATCAGTGGATTTTTTTTTTCCCGTCATCTGCAATACCCAGTCTTTCTGGTAAAAATTTGGTAGAAAAACAAGAATTAATAACAAAAGTCCAGAATTTCTAGAAATCTTTCCAAATTCAACAAACCTGAGTAACCAAGGAAGTGGTTTAGACCATTTTGGAACAATTAACTAGTCATTAAAGAGAGTTTTTATATGTATTTATACAATGGAAGAAAAAAAAAAGTTTGATACAAGGATGCATTTAAACTAGGTGGTAGGTCAGGAATTTGGTGCCAAATGCACATCTCAAAAGGCTCTATCTAAATGCCTCAGCAACTTATTTTTCACTGTAGTGCTCTCTGGCCATCCAGGATTTTTCCTCTATAATTATCCCATAACCTATGGACGTCTAGAGTTTTCTCCTTTTTTCTATCACTGCTTCAGTCAGAATGTTTCTATCCCTAAATTAATTCCTTCACAGAGTACACCTAAGCTTTAGCTGCTAGAACAGGAATTGAAGCCAGACCTCCCACAGCCCGGGTGAAACCCTTAATCAGCAGACACTGACTCATGATGCTTCTCACCCCTCTTTGGTCCTCAACTTGGCAGCTCTTGGCTGTGCAGAGGAAAAACTGCCTTTGCAGAGCTGCACAGGTGCTGGGACTGCCCACCACAGCACACATGACCCCTAGGTGCCAGCCTCCATCCTCAGAGCTGCAAATGAAAACCCTCAAGGTGAGAAAGAAGCTCATATGGAAAAGCCATAATCTCCAAGATAGGAAATGTAGGTACCACTCACCATCTCACACTAATATACATACATATCTCCTTCCAGTTAAGAGCAACAATAAGAATTGATCAGGGTTGCAGAAGCTCTGTTGTACCTATCAGGTTGCAGATGGCAAATGGAGGAAGGTGCCATTCTGAACATACTGTGATAATATGAAAAAGGAGTCTGATCTCCAGGGAGAACAGGAATTTCAGACAAACCAGCTGTGTTTATCATTTCCTACAGGCTTCTTGCAGACAGTACCAGGCAGGCTAGGCAGGTAGTTATCAGTTTCCTTTAGACCTCATCCAAGGTCTATTTTTCCCCAAAAACATACAAAAAGTCAAGAAATTGACTTTTATGTCAATTAAAACTTATGTAGGTTTCTTATTTATCTACTAGAATCTTTTCCTGTACCTTGAAACTGGTATCCACTAATAGTCAACTGTGAATTTTACATTACTTTAAAAAAAAAATTTACCTGACAACTGTCATGTCTAAAATCTGTAACAAGATCTACATGACCTAGCTGCAGATTTCACAAATGTATTTTGTCTCCTGAAGTCTACATCATCTGTTCAGCCCTGAACTGCCACAAAATAGGATTGCTACCCAGCTTTCAAAATGGAAACATGCAAGTGATTTAGTTTACTCCAAAAGATAATAAAGATACTAGGGAAAAAAAAAGTTCTTTGCTTATGTCAAACAATGAAAATATAGAACATGTATTACTAAAAGCACAAAACAACAGTGGGACGGTAATTTGTTTTTTAGAAACTGCAACTTATTCACTGATGTCTCAGTAGGACACTATAAAATCATAACAACAGATATCCCATAATAATCTTTAACAACACAGTGCAAATGTAGAAAACATCACCACATAATTCCACAAGATGAGGCTTTTACTGGGCAGAACTGGCTATACAAGCAGGAGTCAGATGACCCAGTTTCAACCCAGCTCCTCTACTGGCTCTGGGCTTATCTACCCAGGGAAAACAACCTATAATAGCTTCTCCTACAGACACTCTTATTCCATTAGTCCAAAAATTTCTATGTTCAGGTAATTTAGTTCACTTTAGGTTAACTGAAGACAGCATGGAACGCTCACCATGTTTAAATTTCATATGCCAGCCTATTTTGCAACAGGTTCAGTGTATAGACAAGACTTGATTATAAGGCCCAAAATAATCATTATATTACTTGGTTCTTTGATTTATTCAAAGTGTAGATGAAAATAATTCATGTTACATAAATCAGAATAATATTTTGAATCTGTAAATATTCAAGAACTATCTCTAGATCTTCAAATATTGTCATACATATCTAACACAGACATGTAATTCGTGATTTTTTTCCTAAATCGTATTTATTTTCTGACTTCTACTCCTCCATAACTCAAAAAAGCATTAGCTAATTCCTGATACAGGAAAATTAAAATATATATTTCTGGAAAAAAGAAGGGAGAAAATTGGCTTCTCTATGGGAAAATTAAAGACACTTCCATTGAGTATGCACAACATTTTTTGTTAAATTGCATGCTAGAATGAAGTCAATAAATACACTGGATTTAGAAATTATTTTAATTCAAAATGCACTTTTCTACTTTTATGAAGCATCTTTGAACTGTAATTTAAATTTAGAACACTTCATAAGTGAATATAAAAAGTTTTGTGCTACGCCTATATAATATGGGGAAACCAAGATAGTCAATTGTGTCTTATTCTTGATCAAAACATAATTTTATCTTATAAAGGTGTATGTTTTCCACCTGAATTACATGTCTTAAAGCTACAGGTATTCTTACTACTTGTCTATGCTTGTTATGCAACTGACATGCAATAAGTATATTTCCTTTCATCCTTGGTGTTTCAGTAATCAAAAGGCATTTTTGCTTCTTTGTGTATACTCAAGCCAAGATTATTTAGTCTGAATAGTTTGTTATCAATAAAAACTTCACCACAAAAAGATAAGGAAAGATTGTCTCATGGAATAAAAAAAAAAATCAATTACAACTGAATATTATAAACAAAATAGCACTAAAGCAATTATTAAAGGATATGTTTCTGTTGAAGAGTGTTCCTGCACAGAAGTTTTAATCTTAGACATTAAATAAAAGCCATACTGACTTTGGCTGGGTCACTTGAAATTTCATCATAGTTGGTGATACAGGGATGTGTTTTAGATTTCTGATGAACAGTGATGATAGCAGAGGGATGATTTAGTAATTGCTGAGCAGGTCATAGCATCAGGCCTTTTCTGCTTCTCAGGCTGCCCTGACAGCAAGTAGGCTGGGGGTGCACAGGAACCTGGGAGGGGACACAGC
This sequence comes from Argya squamiceps, assembly GCA_037834095.1. Classification (NCBI taxonomy): domain Eukaryota; kingdom Metazoa; phylum Chordata; class Aves; order Passeriformes; family Leiothrichidae; genus Argya; species Argya squamiceps. Next base: position 16,622,995 of record JBBMKD010000053.1, on the reverse strand, counting down.
CAGTACAGCTGACCCCAACTGACCAAAGAGATGTTCCAGACTGTATGGCAGTTCAGCAATAAAAGCTGGGGGAAGAACGGGGAAGGGGAGGACGTTTGGAGATGCAGTGCTCCTGTGTAACACCTAATGTCTGACAGAGCCCTGATTCTTTGTCTGATGGCTCTGAGAAACATGATGTGAGAAGCACTGAAATTTGCTAGTTACATTATCTTTTAAATTCTTCATATATTGTCTTGTAATGGTGAGATTTTCTCATGCTTTTTCTCTTTTTGATAAAAGTTATTTTTTACATTAAATAGTCTTGGTCTGTCTCCCAGAATGGTAGATTAGGTTTGTCTTTACATTACATAAAGCTTCAATGTGATGGAAAAGGAAAGGAACAGAAGGAAAAGGAATAAAGACACTTTAAAGAAACTGACCCTTTTAAGGACTTCTAACATTTGACAATTAATACCCACCCAATTTCCATTCTATCTAAAACACATTAAAAATATGGCCTTGCAAGTGACTAAACAACCTGTTTAGATTTGTGGACTGATTCCAGGAAGCTACCCTCTCCTCTCCCTTAACACTATGTAAGAACAGATAGTTTAAAAATCAAGTTGTCATAACAGTCTTTCCCTTCTCCACTAAAATTAGACTGGTCACTGTTATAATTTACTGAAAAAAAAACCCCCACATCTGATATTTCACTTGAAATTCACATGTTCAAATGAAATACAATTTGTGGCCAACCTCTCTTTCATATAGAGTTTGAGGTTTTTTTAAATTCTAAATATATATGCATATTCAATGTCTGTTTATTGATAAGGTAAGGCTAATAGCACTGGTATGGCTTTTCCTAAACCACAGTCTTAGTTCTTGCTTCAGAAGAGGAGGAGGAGGATATGCAGGAGGAAGAAGGAGCTGTAATTTTGTAGCAGTCTAACTCCCTTGCTTCTAACATTATTTCACTTGTTTTCATGCTACCATATCTTCTTTTCATTCACTGTTTTACTGGCACTATTGTTGGATCAGGCTATCAAGGCTTTAGATGGTCCCTTCAAACAGTGATGAATGTTCCTGGTATTCCATATGTTTTGTGACATTTGAGACTCCCAAATACTACATTTAATCAGTGCAATATGCTTCAATGGTTCTCATCATCACACAATCTCTAAGTCAAAATAACAAAACAACCTCCCCCCAAATCCTTTCAAATGTGATACTTTATCACAGTTGCCAGCATAAATTTTCCGTTCGTGACAGCTCAGTTTTTCTTCCAAATCCACACATGTACCATTTTAAAATATTCATTCTATTTATGGAACACATAGAACTATGCAGTGAGTTGCAGTGTGTGAACACTCACAGCCAGATTTTAAACATGTCAATGGATTTCATTGAGACATGTGGAACACTCCTTAGAAACTTTTTTTCTGTTTTCTAAAGACATCATAATTAGAGCAGTTTAATAAAATGTCATTGAATTAGTTGATTAGAGAAAATATTTGAGTATTACCGACTTAGTATATTTTGCTATTCACGTCAAAAGAATACCTGTTTAACTCACTCCACTAGAAATTCAATAAATTTCCACTCCAAATATAAAATAATTAGGTCCATTTTTTTCCAAATCACTCACTGGAACTTGAGGACATGGTGAACATTGTGGTGGTGCTGGGTCGATGGTTAGACTTGATGACCCCAAAGGTCTTTTCCAACCTTAACAATTCTGAGATTCTACGACTGCTGATTAATCATTACATCTTCAACACCTAGGATGCCCTACCTTATTTCTATTCTTTATATATAGATATTATATGAAAATATCAGAAAACAGTAGTTCTGCTAATATAAAGTCTTATTGACTTGAATCAGCATGTCAGATAACAGTTATGTGCTATTATATTTCAGAAAATAATTAATGCTGAGAGTTTTTTAACTTTCAAAAAATTAATATAAAACCCTGAAACCTTTCATAAGTCATTTAAAAATTACAATACTTCAACATTTGAATAATTTCGGAATTTCTACCAAAAAAAAACCGGGAGCCCACACAGATCCTAGGATACTGTATGATATAAAACCTGCTTTCCTACCTACACTTACACTTGGAATTCTCGATTTAATAAAACAGGCATTTTCCTATACTCAAAGCAAAAATAGGACCTTAGGAAACTGAAAACATATTCAATTCCTTTGTGTTGTAACTAGTGATTTCCATGAACTCTGCATCTGTAAAAAAAAAAAGGAAAAAGACAACATGGAATTTTTAGTTTATCTTACTGTACATGCACCTCACACAGGGGCTCTAATGACTGCTAAAATGAAAATAGTGTAAAATAAGGATTCATTCCTTCATTCTTAGCATAAAAATGTATCTCCACTGGACATACAAGTAGAAGCACAAGAGAAATAAAATAATTTAGAGTGATCATGAAATAAAGAGAAATGGTTGCACAAAAAGGAAACATTAATATCAAATCTTCATTAATTTCCTCTCCAAATGCAGCACTGCACTACGGGAAGTTCTCCATACTCTAAAGAGAGATGCCAATTACTTTCTTTGATGACTTATTCTACCTGGAAATTTCCATTAATCTTGGATGCAAGCCTTTTCCCAGCAAAGAATGGTGGTCCAACATAACCAAAATTTTCCAAAACAATCTATTTATATTTTCAAGTCTAAGGCCAGTACCAGGACTATTTCCACCAGCATTGCTGGCAGCTGGTCTGTCTGTCCAGTGTTTCCTTTTTTTGCACAAGGCAGCCAAAAGTACTGATATGGAGCAGAGCTCCCAAGGTTTCTGGCTCAATAAGGACGAAGGGCAGCCAGACCTCTGAGAAGACTGTTTGCCTCCTCAGCAAATACATGCTGAACTGAGACACAGATGATTCTGTTCCTGAATCACCTGCCTGAATATTTGGCCAGCTCTTCTTACAGGCAACTAGCACTTGGCCAACGACAGGGACACTTACACTACTTGTTCCAGGCACCAAGACTTGGAGAGCTCCTGGGAAGCAGCTCTGGCAGCCTTCCAGACTGGCAAAAAGATTTGGCTTTTCTGTTTCTACGATAATTTGAGGTGGTAAAAAAATGAACATAAAGGGTTAAAACGGACACGAAACCACATCCAATATTCCAGCAACACTCAATAAAATAATCTAATAAAATAAAATGACAAAAAAGACCCCACAATAATAAAAAACCCAGAAACAACTGAACAACGAAAAAACCAACAAATCAAAACACAACAACCAAACAACCAGAAAAAACCCATACAAGCAAAACCCGAAAATCCACAGATAAAATAAATTATAGAAAGTAGAAATGAAGAAGGAGAAAATTATATATCATAATCAAACTGCATAAATTTTTGTGCACCTTGTTCCCTCAAGGTAATCCAATCTCAACCTATTCAGGCAGAAACAATTCTACTGGCTTCAGAAAGCACAGAGGAGGCCACATGCTGTCTGTCTCAGAACAAAGTATCTCCTAAATATCTCATTAAAGCCCTTCTAAACATTCCAGAATGCCTACTGTAACTCTTCACATACTATTTTGCAAATATCAGGCACCTCAACGTGAAGGTAAAACCAAGTTTTCAAATTAAAATAGGAATTCTGGCTGTTTTACATGCCTTCAATAGTCTCAAAGATGCAAACATACACCTTGCGGACTCTCACAACAGCTGTCACGCGTTTTCATTCCAAAAATTTATTATGCTCCTTGAAACATAGGCTTAAAACTGTCTTGCTAGAATGCCCTCTCTTTCTTCTATTAATGCAAAACAGAGCTCAACAGAAATACCTACTGCTTCCCAAATCATCTGATGAATTAGTCAGGTCAAGAGCAAATTATTTCTGGATGTATTTAGTCTGTTTCAGACCTGCCATACGTGTGAAATTTTGGAAGATTTTTCCAAGTGTATCAGTTACTCTGATAAGAGATACTTTTCCTGCTTTCAGCAAAGTACCCAACAAGAGAAGGTAAGATGAGAATGTGCTGTAACACCATCCTGCCTCCTTCAACTCTTCTTGTCTTGCTGCTCAGACGTGAGACTGTCAGCTCTTTGGGGAAGGAGTTCTTTCTTTATGTCCTTCTTTTGCACAGCACAAAAAGATTTGAGTCCAAGACTGGGCACTAAGTATATGGCATTACAAAATAAATCCTATTATTCAGGAATAAAATTTAATGTCTGAGCTTGAGCTGAAGTATGATTTTAGAGAAACATGTATGTATTAATATGCATACATGTTCTAGTATGAATTCAAGAATTTTTCTGTTCAGAAAAAAAATACAGTAAATTATTACATTTATTTGGTTAGATTTACTAGGATTTACTAGATTATCATTGTACTGTCTATGTAATAAGCATGCACACAGCAACACAGTCTATACTTGGAAGACTTGAAAAGAGTAACCATTTGTCTTTAAATATGACTTTTTAAGAACTTTTCCAGTAAAATAAACTATCCGAATGAGTAAAAAAAAAAAGCCAAAAAAACAACAAAAAGCAAAACCATGATAATTTTTGCATGATACTGTCAAAATTATTCAAGAAAATTGTATTAAGCAGTAAACAAACATGGGCAACATAAGGATGCTAAAACTAGAAAAGTAAAATTGAATATATCTGTAAGGCTGATTTACAAGTGATTTTGTCTCACAAACTCCAATACTGCAATACAAAACCTAGAGGTACTAGAAAACAGTGAGTGCAAAATAGTTGTATAACAGAATACAGCAAGCAAAGAGCTAACCACCCCTAAGGGTGTCCCATGACTTAGTCTTGTGTAAAGGTCAGGAGAGTGAAAAGGCAGTAGAAGGCAATGTGGTGTTCCTGAAAAAGGACTAAACTAACACAGCAGCTTCACCGGTAATTCAGCCTGTAACCTCAGGCATATTTCCCTCCTCCTCCTTTGCCTTCCTTTTCTTTCACTCTTTTTGGCAATTTGAATATCTGCACAGATGTGGACAGACACTGAACTCATTCTGACTGCGCTGCACAACAGCTGAATGGGAATCATTCCCAACCAGAATGAGACTTAATGACACTGTGCTAGGGTGTTCAAGTCAATAATGCATGCTGACATCTCTCTATATTTACTATTTCTCTCTCCCAAATGGAACATCATGTTTGGTTTTGTAATGTAAATAAAAATATTTCAAACATCAACAAAATGACACCAAAATAAACCCTATAAAATACCCACATATACTGATCTTCATTTGTGTAAACAGAGGGAGTGTAGCCAAAGATGCATTAACATGTGACAGTGTATAGTATCAATAGGTATCTTTGGGACAGGCCTAAAACGCAGCCCCAGTTTGCAGATTAGAAAATGACCCATTGGGGAGTATATTTTCAGATTAGTACCGTCTGTGTCTTCATTTATTTTGGACACTCCAGCATCCAGCTACAACAGTCCCTGAGACATTACAGTTCCTGTAGACAGGCAGTGTTGATACTACCAAAATCAAACATGTAGTGTGACAGCTAAGGGGAAGTCCAGTTCACGCTTCAAAGCTTTTAAGTTCAGATAAAAACCCAAAACACGAAAGTGCCTGGTGGAAGCCAAGCTGCCTGCTGCTGTGGTTATACTTTTATCAGTACTCATACCAGTTGAATGAGTACTCAAAATTAGTTAGAGCGTAAGATTTGAGAGGCCTTCATATCTCATGTGCATCATGACCTGGACAAGGGGATCAAGAGCTCCCTCAGACATTTTACAGATGACACCAAGATGGGCAGGAACATTGATCTGCAAGGGTAGGAAGGCTCTGCAGAGCCTTGGATCAATGGCAAGAAAAACTGGATGGGGTTCAACAAGGCCAAGTGCCAGATCCTGCAATTGGATCACGACAATCCTGTGGAATGCTACAGACTGGGAACAGAGTGGCTGGAAAGCTGCCTGGCAGAAAAGGATCTGGGGGTGCTGGTTGACACCAGCTGGACATGAGGTAGGGTGTACCCAGGTGGTCAAATAGGCCAGTGGCATCCTGGCCTGGATCAGAACCAGTGTAACCAGCAGGACCAGGGCAGTAATTGTTCTCCTCTCCTTGACATGGTGAGGCCACACCTTGAGTGCTGGGTTCAGTTCTGGGCCCCTTAGGACAAGACACTGAGGTGCTGGAGTGTGTCCAGAGAAAGCAACAGAAGTGGTGGAGAGTCTGGAGCACAAGTCTTAGAAGGAGCAGCTGAAGGAGCTGGAGTTGTTCAGCCTGGACAAAAGGAGGCCCAGGGGAGACATCTAGAACTACCTGAAAAGAAGTTGCAGCCAGGAGTTGGTATCTTTTCTCAAGTCGGAGAAATATTACAAGATGAAACGGCCTCACGTTTGCTGGGAATGAGTGTGTGAAGACTGGATATTGGTAAAAATTCCTTCACTGAAAGACTTGTCAAGCATTGAAACAAGTTGCATGGGAAAGGGGTTGAGTCAGCATTTTTGAAGGTATTTAACAAACATGCTGATGTGGGGCTTAAGGACATGGTTTAGTGGTGGACTTGGTAATGTTAGATTAATAATTAAACTCGATGATTTTAACATTTCTTTCCAAACTAAATGAGTCTACAGTTTTATGATACTAGAATGATCATCTTTCCAATCGTCTCTTTCTGTATGTCTCAAATCAATTTGTTATCTTTCACCAACAACTTTTTTCACTCATGTACTTATTTTACAGAAAATTCAAGGAGTTTGCTTCCTTTTACAAGCTGGAGAGCCTCTGGTCTTATTTCTCCAAATATAGGTTTTGAAATGCAGGGCTTATCTAAGAAATCTTGTAGAAATTGTTCCTTTGCTAATTAACAGATAGGAAAATACTAATGGACTGCATGCAAAGACTTTGCACTATGACAATTATACTAATGTTCTCAGATGGTTTTTCTTATTTTCTTTTTAATTGTAGAGACACAGAACATAATCCTGTGAACATCCAAAATTGATGGCACTTATTATCAAACTGAACACTAGGCAATTTCCTTTCTGAGTCCTTACATTTTATGCTGCCAGTATTTTTTGTTTTGTTTTGCTATTTAAACAGCTGTCTCTAAAGACTCACAGGCATGAGCAGCTCTAGAAAAGACCTTCTCTTCCAATACTTGGCTCCGTAATTCAGAAGATGCAGCCAGCATCCTCTCCCTACAAACATCCACTAAGGCAAATGGGAAGACTCCTGTGAGTCATGGTACAACACAAGCTATGTCAGCCACTCTTCCTGCACTTCTTTCATAAATTTCACTATCAGGAATGTAGCTACCATATGCACAGACGTGAATTACACACAGATGTATACCTACCATGGGCAAAAACACAAACTCACCACCACTGTGTACAAAATCTGAAAAATTTTGCAATGTTTGTGCACAATACTATTGGTGCCTTTTTCCCAACCTGAAAATGAAGCCCGAGATAATTTTAGTAAGGAGGTAATATAAAAAGGGATATTTATTTGAAGGCCTTCAGGAGCAGTTGGAAAGATGTCCACAAAAGCACATCCCCCACCAGGGGTGAGTACATTTTTATTAAGTTTCAGGAAATTAGCATAATTGATAAAACCAATTAGGAGAACAAGTGGTGATGCATTTCCCACCCCAGGTCAAGCCCCTTCTCTGAAGCCCCCTTTCATCACTAGTTGTACTTTGTCCATGAGACTGTATCTCCAAGAGTTGAGTTGCTCTCAGCCTTGGCTCCCAGGAAGAACCAAGATAGCACTGGAGCCTGGTACCCTCTGGGGCTTGGAGCTCTGGAATTTGTTAAGGCAAGGCCATAGGAAAGTACTGGGAAAACTAGCCAATAATACAATAGACTACAGAGCTACAAATATATGTGTGAATAATGCAGAGAACATATAAAAGGAAAAAAGGCAAAAGCCAAACAGCATCACTGTAAATAATTACAATTCTTAAAAATCAGTTCTCAGAAATGGAAACTTACGGAAGAGTCATGATCACGTAACTGCAGTATAAACTTTCACCAAAACTGTTAATTGGTAATCAATGCAGTCCTATTTTCATTCTCTATGTTAGCATTTCAGGGCTCTGGTCCCTTCTCTCCATTTGTGTTTTTCAAATCTGTAATTCTTAGGGTTTATTTCCATTGCAGATGTACATCTGACTGCTACTCAGCTGCATTGCCAATCTTGGTTGTACTCATCCAACAGTACCTGGGACAAAGATGGTGAAATAACTCTTCTCAGCAAGCCATTCTGGAGTATAGGTAGACCTTCTCAGATGGTTGATTAACATGTTGGTAGGACATTTTTCCCTGTAATTCCCCGCCCATGCCCTGAATGGCTGTCTAATTCCAACAAGATTATTGGGAGTATGAACTAGTGGTAACAATACCCGAAATTCAACAGCCTACCATGAGTCCAGAAGTAGTGTGTATGTCATACTTAACCTAGTCTTTAAAATGTGCTTAGCATAACATTTAAATTACATGTGGCTATGCAGACAGGTGCCTCACTTGTTCTTAATCTAGTTTTTACAGTTTTCCCATTAAAATACTCAGAAATGTTTCTGGGGCAGGATTGCACCCAGCCTGCTCTGCCAGCAGGTACACTGGGCACAGCAAACTCAGATTGTCTCTGGACATGCCCACCCTTCCAGATCACAACATACTTTAATGCAAGCCTGCCTTTTGTTTGATGTTTTAAGCTAAAATGGCAAAGAAGATGCTGGCATAGCTGAAATAAAGCACTGGTGTGATTGGTCTGTGTTCTGCACCACCAATTCTGATGCAACGAACAGTAACTTCCAAAAGAAGCCTTTTAATACCTGAGAGCTATAACATTTTACAAGACTGCAGACACATTAACTTGTCTATCAAAGTACGTATTACCACGAAGTGCAAACCCTTCTCTCCTTTAGGTGGCCATGACATAGACAAGTAGCCTTTTTAAAACCAGTCATCAAGTGAATCTAGAAGGTTTTTGTGCCAAATCAGACTAAACATTATAACAAATTAGTTTAAAATAACAAAAAAAGCCTACATGCTTACCTCTGCTTCTTAACCTTGTACTTAAATACAGCCTGTGTTATATAAGCTTTCCTTTGAGTAATGGCAATATAAATGACTCAGTTTGAATTTCTGTAGAAAATTTCACAGGAGGTTGTTTGCTCACTTCAAGGTTTTCAAAAAGGCCAATCCTGTCCAGATAAAGCAGAGACCACTTTTTTTGTATGCAGTGTTGGCTACTAACACTGAGCTAAGACACAATGTCCTTCCTTTGTCTCAAAGTGACATTTCATTAGGAAATCCAACAGGTCCCTTTGGCTGAAGCAGAGCTGCTGTACCATTTACCGCTGACAGTGGTAGCTCTTGTCCTTGCAGTGGAGAATACAGAACTACCTTTTCTCTCTCTCTCTCTCCATCCTTCATCCCCAGACATGCTGCTGGCAACACAGCTACACACCTACTCTCAGAACTGACAATCATTTTCCAATGTTCATACAAAATGCTATTACAGGACCAATCATACTTGTACAGTGTCTTTCTCCTATTAACATTATAGTGACTTATACTATCTTGAAAGCAATATCCTTCTGCCATTTAGCCAGAATGTCTTTTCCATTTATTATGACTAGAAAAGCAAATAATAACAACTTCTGTGATCCTCAGACCAAAAGTTCCTAATCAATGCATGAAATACCTTCTGCAACATATTATTGCTACATTTTGAAATCACCACTTGGAAATTTACTTTATATTATATATATCTTTAGGCTAGGATCAGTTTTATTTTTGCTGTATTAAAATATGTGCAAAAGCCATTATTTACTATTGTAAAAAGCATTCTTTCAGAAGATGAGAAGGCTTAAAACACTTCTGTTACTAAACTGCTGGAATAGTCACAATGCATGAGTACTTTCAATAACAACTCAACTTGATTTAAAGATTGTGTACCTAAGAACTTGTGGTCTAATTTTCAAAAACAGAAGGAATTACCTCAGTGCAAAAGGTTCAGTGTAACTGAAGAACAAATTGGGAACCCAAACCTCCTCTCATCTGCCTAATTTTAAAACAACCCTCCACCCCAGCACACTTATCATCAAAATTACCATCAACATATGCTGCAGTAAACAAATCTTCACCAGAATGAAAAATAGAAAATGTGCCCTTTCGTAGCTGGCATAAACACCTCACAGAATAAAGCCATCAAAGACATGGACCCTGTGCACCTGCACATGGAAGGCACCAAGACTGGTATAAAATTATATAGGGCAAAGTGAAGAGACCTTCCTATACCAGCACAACTCCCATAAACAACAGAGAAGACATGCATTTAATGGAAGAACAATTTTCACAAAACATTTCTTACATTTCTGATCATTCAACTGCTTTCTCAACAGAGACATACAAACTAATTTGAAAAGATAAGCTTTAGGACTAAAATTTATAGCTTTTCCAGATACTAAAAAACATTGATTTAACAATGACACATTATTTTAACACTCACATCCTCTCCCTAGATAACTTCTCCATGTTCCACTGGTAATAATTATCTGTCTCTTTTCATTCCACAGAGCTAACAACCTGAATACCTCCAGCCTTGCTAGCAGCTTCTACTGTCCCATAGGTAAAAAAACCCTTTTCCATTGTTTCTCAAAATGTATATTAAATTAACATAATTAAATTAAACACCACAACTATTTTCAACATCTTGTGTTTTATTTCAGTGTTGAAGAGATGGTTTTGTATCCAGGGACTGGCTTATTTTTCCAACATCTCTTGCTTATAAAACTCAAATGCACACACACAAATATCTATCCAACCATCTATAATGAAGACTTATTAATATATATTTACACATTATACAGTATGTGTGTGTACATGCATATTTCTGTATTTTTTTATATATAAGTATAAAACTTTTAAATGTATTTTCATAAAAACCTTGTCTCATAAAATCATTAAAATATTTTCAAAGCTTACTTTATCACATCTCAGAAACACATACTAGCTTAAACGGCCAAGAAAAGAGAAAAATGATAAAAAAAAAATTAGAACTGCAGATAATAATGGCCTGATCTCATTTTACTGGGCTTATGAGACCAGGTTTCAGTAGTAGAGGTTGCTACAGCAGTGGCTTTTGTGAGAAGTTGCTGGAAGCTTCCTTCATGTCCAGCAGAGCCAATGCCAGCCAGCTCCAGGATGGACCCACTGCTGGCCAAGCCTGGTCCAGTCAGGAATGATGGTAATGCCTCAGTGATAACACACTGAAGAAGGTAAAAATAAAGTTATTGTGCTGTTGTAATTGCAGCCAAAGAGCAGGGTGAGAATATGTGAGATGAACAACAATGAAGAGACCAAGGTCAGTAAAGGAGGGAGATGAGGTGCTCCAGACACCAGAGCTGGGATTCCTCTGCAGATCCCAGCTCCTCTGCAGACCATGGTGAAGCAGCTGTGCCACTGCAGCCCATGGAGGTCCCCAGGGATGTGGAGATTCTCCTACAGCCCATGGAGAAGACCTATGCCAGAGCAAGTGGTTGCTCTACAGGAGGATGTGACCCCATGGAAAGCCTGCACTGGAGCACTGTGAGGGACCTACAAAAGAGTGGACAGAGGAGCCCACACTAGAGCAGGTTTTCTGGTAGGATTTGTGACCTTGTGGATGATCCATGCTGGAGAAACCTGTCCTTGAAGGACTGCACCCGTGAATATGTACCTGCTCTGGAACAGTTCATGAAGACCCGTAGCCTGTGGAAATGACTCACACTGGAGAATTTAGTGGAGAACTGTCTTCCATGGGATGAAATTCACACTGGAGCAGGGGAAGAACTCCTCCCTCTGAACAGCAGCAGAAACAACTTGTGATGAACTGACCAGAACCCCCATTCCCCATCTCCCTGTGCTGCTCCCTGTATAACCCAAGAAGGTGGGGTGGGGGGAAGGTGTTTTCAAGTTTTGCTTCACTTCTCATTATCCTGCCCTGAATTGGCAATAAATTCAATTAATTTCCTCTAGCTGATTCTGTTTTATCTGTGACAGTAACTGATGAGTGACAACTTTCCTTGTCTTTATATCATCTCCTAAGCCTTTTGTTACATTTTCTCTCCTCTGTACAATTGTGGAGGAGAGAGACAGTGTGTCTTTGCTGCCTACCTGGCCTCCAGACAGGGTCAAACACAGCTCACTTACACATCCTCCTTACCCTGGGGGAGAGCACCACACCCTTTGAATATTCCTAATACAGATTTGCCTTGCCTATTTTAAGCCAACAGAAATGCCCTAGAGTTTTTCCAAGTATGTAGCTGTCACATAAAGAGTTTTCTTGTCCCAGATTCCCAGTGCTATGGAGCATGCTGATTATTTTTGTTCAGTTTGTTGTCATTTGGGAAACAGAACCATTATTGCTCATGTTAATTTTTCCTATGTTAAAAGACAAAATTTTTTGCAATAATATTGACATATATACCTCTCAACCTTTCAACTGAGTACTAAGAAATGTTCTTTTTCTCCTTCAAATATCTGGTGCTGATTACTGTTTGTCTCCTCTGCAGGCCATCCAATTCATCTGTTGCTTTCTTTAAGCCTAATGCCCAAGACCAGGCAAAATGTTTCTGTGATATCCTGCTCAATGAAAAAAAAGCTCAGTAGCAAATCCCATGTGTTGCAAATGACATTCCTGTCTGCGTGTCCCAGGGCTATTTGCTCTTTTTTATGCAGAAGAATCACATCATTAATTAATTTCAATTTGTGGTTATTCTAACACACAGATATATTTATACGCTACTTCTGCCTACACATTGATTTCCTATTTTTTATGTAAACATTTGATTCCTCATTTCTAAATTTCAGTAGTTAGCATTTATCTTCATCTTACTGACTGAAAAACATTCCTCCAATTTATCCTTCATTTTGATCGGAGACTAAGTACTTAGTACACTTAGCATCTCCATGCTATCAACAAAACAACAAAATTGCTTTCTATTGCAAACAAAGGATCTTTTTACAATTCTCTATTTGTATCTTATTATACTCACGGATCAAATGGAATATACAGTTCTCTAGGTTTAATAGACTTTGTGATCTGTTTACTTCCTGGAACATACCATGTCTAAATAAGGTGCATATATTCAATCTCTTACCAAAAGTGTTCATACAGTACTGGAAAGAGGACTGATATTAAAAACTTTAAAACCAAAGATAGCTCAGTATAAAAGGAAAAAAAAACCTGTAAAGAAGAAGAAATTAACTCAGAAAGCATAGGTTATGACAAAAAAAAGAAACTGCTGTGACTTTCCACATGAAAACACACTGCTAATCAAAAACTAACAAATAATCCCTAATAAAGACAAAAATCCACAGAAAAAAATATCAAAAGGAAAAAAACCAGCACCTGTATACAGGAAATTCTACAAATTTTCACCAAATCCACAATTAGAGATCAATACAACCTCCAAAGTAGATTTTGGGAAAACTTTGTACTACCTTCAGATTTTAAAATAAATACTTAAAAATACATAGACATTAACTTAGCAGATAATTTCTGGGAAAAAAAATCTATTGAGCTAGATAAGACTTTTCATATTAAGGACAAACACTTTTTAACAAGAAAAAAGTGTAAATGATAATTTTGCACAGCCTTGAGTTTCTTTCATAATGGTACAGCTTCAGGCAGAGGAAGGATAGAGGAGGAGCTAGGGACAGAAGGAGATAATTCATGAAAGACAACTGTCAGCTACATCATCTCCAAGAAAGGGAATGTTGAGCCAGGAAGGTCAGCAGGAAAAGGCAAGGTGTAACAACTGGAGAAAGAAATTTAACTGAAAAAAAGGGTATATTAAAAGAGTTTTGAACCACACAGAGTAAGGATGAAGAACATATAAGTAGAACAAATAAAAAAAATGCATATGAATACCTCAAAATGCTGTCTTGCCAATGAGTGCAGAATACTTCAATAAATATTCCTACACTCTAAATCTTATGCAACATTTACAGAAAATTATAGTATTTTTGAATGGAGTTTTGGGAGATTTGAGCCAAATATGATTAATTCATTTTTACTATATCTCTACAAGGAAACTATAATTTATACCACTTTACAAATGGATTGACAGACAGTGTGCCTTGTCCAGTCTCACACAATAACTATGACAGGATGAAACTATTTCAAATCCCAACTCTCTTCATCATCTATAATATCATACTTTCTCTACACTTTTCTCAGTATTTTCTGAAGACTGGCACTAACATCAAGACCTTCAGCAGAATATTCTGTTTTCATGATATGCCCTCTACTGTACCACAAGGTATATAAACAAAGTCATAAAATCCACTTCTTTTGGAATAAAAGACTTACTGAAAAAATGCATTTATAGGTGGGTAACTGAAGCTTGGCAGTATCAAAGATAGATGCATTGTGCCAGTTTTACTATGCATAAGCCAAATGGAAATCAAACACCCCAGCTCATATTCATGGCAAAACATAAGTCAACTCAATCAACAGTAGAAATAATTGCTTAAGAACAGTTTATAGACACTGATCTTTGGCAGCCTCCTTCAAACCCTTCCTCTCACAGCAAACCTGTTTACTTGCTAAATCAGAGAGGAGGATTCAAAGGTTTTGACGTTAAGCATTTCAAAATTACTATAAGTGATGCATTCTGTAATCACTGAGTGAAACAGTTCTGGAATTGACAATTCAAGCATTTCACAAGTTAAGAGGTAAAAAAATTTTTCCAACATAGGGAGCCAAAGAGCACTTAATACATAGAAATATAGGAATACAGGAAAACCTTCAGTATGAATAAGCAAACTCACAGACAGTTTTCTAGGAAACTCAGGTCTTGCATTTGATCATTGGTCCTTAATATTTCTCCATAACTCAGCACTTACTAATAAATGAACAGCAAAGCCTCATCTATTACTATTAGAATTGGATAGTGGCATAATAGGCTGACACATGTTTCCACCTACACAGGCACATGGATTTTTCCACCACGCACTGAGCAGGGTGCAGTGATCAGCTGTTGCTTGGAAAGGAGCTGATACTGCAGTGCAGAGCAGCAACTGAAAGCTGCCACTATCATGTTTTGAAGCTGTTACTTCTGAGGGTAAGGATGGATTGAGATATGCTACGACTCTCTCAAACCCACTCTGGGACTCAGATAAATTTTGCCTACCTACCTCTCTTGAATGGAAAAATAAATAATAATAACAAAAAAAAATGTGTGCAGATTCTAAGAGGCAAAATACGATTTCTCTCTGTCTGCTGAGAGAATAACAGAGTACTTTCAGAAGAATGTTTCTTCATATTAATTTACCCTTCAAAACTGAGATTGAGGAAAGCACTGCTGTTGCTCAGTGTAGAACTAAAGCTAACTAATAAGTGATTTACAATTTTAAGAATTTCTCAGATTGCAGTATTATTCCCATTTTGAAACAAAACTTCAAACCAAGGCTTCCTCTTTATGAGCAAATTGTAGGAGCTACATAAGCATTGGAAAACTGGGAAAAAAAGTATGGTTCAAAGAAGATAATCACTGTGACTTGAAAATCAACTTTAAGTCATTAGTTAGTATATAAAGGACAAAGTTTTTACATACCAGTTTCTTCTTTGCACAAGGCTACAATCAGTTATATGTTTTAGGACAGTATATCCTGTTCTACTTGTCTCTTGAGATTAAAAAATGCAAGTCACACCAAGGGTCTTAAGGGTTAATGAGAATAATTCTTTCTGATCCAGGATAATTATTTCAGTATACTATGTGCTTAAGGAAAATAAAAATACTATTTCAAGAACTCCTCAAAAAGTCATATATTGAGTCTTACTCCCTAAAAGACTGACCACAACTCATGACATTTTTTCTTTACAGAAGATAAAATTATTCTAAGAGAAGAATCTATCTCACGATTTTATATCTTTGCTCATCTTGTCTACCACTATGTATGTACAATAACTTAAGGTTGAAACATCAAATTTTAATGCACTCTAATATGCACATATGTGGCTCCTCCTCAAGAGACTCCACTGACCCACTGTTCACCATTAAGTTCTGAGAAATGCCACTCATCACCTATTGCTGATTTGACTCTGCCATCCTGTATTAGAGCTATAAATTAGAGTTACCATATGATTAAGCAATAAAGAAAAACCTGAGGATCTTAGATAAAGATGGAAGCTCGTGTGGCATGAAGAGACAGGTAGGCTGTGCTCTGCTGCATCTGAAGCTACTGCTTTTATTTCATACTCTTCCCAGTTCCACACATCTCAAAACAGAATGAGAACTTCAGCTTGTCAGCGCTATTGCAAATTCCCTACATGCACACACACGCATCAAATCCTGATTCAGTAACAACAGTCCGCACCTCAGCCATCCCCAAGTACTCATTTCCCTTCATTGCTTCAGCAGCACTGAATTGCAATCCACCCTCTTTCATCCTGTACCTGTATCAGTGACCTCAGTTCCTCCCTTTCTCATACCTAAATCCATGTCCTGTCAGCAACCCACGCATTGCTGCTCTCGCTTGCCATGAACCTTTCAGAAGGATTTCAGTATTTCTTGCAGTTCCCATATTCTATTTCATGTTTCTTAGGCTGCAAAGAGTGCTTACAGGCAGCTCATATACTCAGGTTCAGCAGAAAATAAGCTGCTGACATAAATTAAAACTACCCAGCTATTTCCAGTGTAAAGAGCTCATTTGGAGGGAATGGTAAAACAGACCATGACACCTGGAACAAGTAATTCCAAGATGTCTTGGAAATATAAACCTGACTCTCTGAAGCATTGGGACAGATGTTTTGCTTGAAGATGTAGATTCACCCTCACAGAAATTGATGTGGTTTACTCTACACAAAACCACTTATAAAATAAAGAGTAGCACAGTAACAACAATTTCTGTCACTCCTAGTAAAGACCCCCAAACTGTGCCCTGAGCTAAAAGCTGCCAGAAGGCAGCAGCCTGGGCAAGGAAACATATGAAAATAAAGCCAAGCAGGTCCCAAAACTGAAGAGGTGGGGGTTTCCATCATGAGCATCACAGCCCACTTGGCAAAAACCTCACAACAGTGATTGTACAGCTGTACTTACTGTGGGCTAGGAGAAGCCATAAACCATCAACACGGAAACCCAAAAGGAAGGTTGCACATGACCAGAGAAAAGACACTAAGGTGTTTTTTTTCTAGAACCATCATTATAAAGACTTTAAGGCTGTTGTTAATGATCACTTTTTTGGTCCTCACCTCTTCAAGCTCATTAGAAGACTAAAATAAAACGAGATTCTAGCTCCTTCAGGGGCTTGACACTTATCAATTTTAACTTTGGAATTCCTGCAACACTGAAAGGATGATATCATAAATATCAATTGCTTGATACTTCACAGATTCATAGTTTTGTCATATAAGCATGCCAGGGATGAAAGGACTTTAAATGGTATAGCATTCCACACCTTCTCACATAGCTATAAGTGACCATGAGAGATGGCAGGCAATGGATAATTGGGTCCATGTAACTACTAAGTCCAAATGAGGACATTTACTTGTTTTAAGCCAGCAGACTGAATCTAGACTTTATCCATATATATGCTTCCCCTGTATACTATTAAGCACATGGGTCAGCTTGTAGGTGACAGGCTAAATGCTACTGAGTCTGTTGACTCTGGGTTGCAGAACTTCAGAATGCTGCAAGGATATGAGACATCTGATGGACTTGAATTCATCCTTCAGCAAGATGGAGGTATAAGTAAGTTTCAGTGTATAAACTCTACTAGGAAAATGATGGGAAACAATGACAGTACTTGTGCTTTTGTATTGCCATACTGCACACTGAAAATTTCACTGAAAATGAGGAGTCTCCTCTACCATACAAAATCCAGAGACAGAAAAAGTAATTTCACCTTCTACAGCGCAAAAGATTTCCATGTTCACTTAACGCTATTTTTATCTTTTTTTTGTCTTCCTTGAAGTACTGAATATATTCTTTTGATTGCAAAGATCTGTCTCCAACATCAATTCAGAATACACAGAGAATCACTTATGAAGCCAGACAAGGTAAATTGTACCTTGACATAAATCTTAAAAATAAAGCAGCTTCATACAACCAATTCATGAACACACAAAAACTACCAAGTTCAGAGTTTTTCACAGATGGGATTCTGGCTTGAACTCTTCATTGATATTAAAATGAACATTAACCAACAGAAATTACTTCCCCATAGTGAGTGGGGCTTTCCTGGCAGTCATAGACTATTGTTGAAGGCCGCAGTCACTGCCAGGGACAGCAGCTGTATTGTGCCAGTGCTGTGCTCAATTTCATCATTTTTTACTTCATTGTGTTGCTTGTTTTCACACTTCTAAAGGTGTCTTTCTATGCCAGTTACTTTCATAATAAAAGTCTGACTGTGATCAAAACCTTGAGGCAATTTCTTCATGAATTGCTCACAGTGGACATAGCTTGACATCTGATGCATTTTAGAGGTTGCATCAGAACAAAGAGAATACATTTTTGGGACTTAGCTTCCTATTCAACTTCCTCTATGTGATAGCAGAAGATGAGTGTAGGGAATGTGGGCAAAAAAAAAACGATTCAGGAAAACAGACTTCATTCCCAAGAAATGCTGATTTTTGTCAGAAAGATAAATACTTTTATCCCCAAAAAAATTACAGTAAAAAAGCTTAACATCTCCTTGACCTTTTTGCTTAAAATATCTGAAGGTTTTTAGATATTGAGAGAAAACAAGTACAATTTTAAAAATTGCAGCCATTAACACTACGGAACTCAGCACATTTTCCATCATACAAAGACACACATCCTCATGTAGATTAGAAATGTTAAGGAAAAATAGCAGGTTGAGGTTCACAGTGATATACAGAAGAGAAAACATTACCTAGCAGGTCATTATATGAAAGCACAGTCCAGAAATGCCTGGGGAGTATTTTCTAATAAAGCAAATACATATTTTTAGTCCACGTTCACAAGCAATATAAAAGACACCAGAATGTGTGCCAAATACTACGCAAACCCCTACAAGTTCTGTGATTTATCACATTAAAAACAACATATGCTTTATACAGTAACAAGAAACTGACTTTACCTTACGTTTGTAACATTTTTATTACACTTCGGTCCAATAATCCATCTGTGATCCTTCTAATGCCTTAACTGCTACAGTATTCTACCACAATGCTTTAGCAATGTGCCCTTTAAAATTAACTTATAACTCAGGAAGATTACTCAAACTCTCATTTAGGAAAAAAAAAAATCCACGAAACAAATTGAAGGGGGAGAAGCTAGATTCTGGCTAGAATTTACTGAATTTAAAAAAAAACCGAAATGAAACAAAGCGAAAAACAAAAAAATACAAAAAAAAGCAAAAAAAACCACAAAACAAAAAGAAACCCACAAAACCAAAACCCACCCAAAACACTATAAAATATGTTTAAAAAGTAAATATTTATTTTATTTTGAGTATATATGTTTAATATGTATTGGCATATATATGTATATAACATGCCTGCACACACGAACTGGTAAGAGATAAGATAAAAACCTGAGCTCAATTATACCACAAAAACAGAAATAACTTTTGCTTAAAAGACTAACTGTCAATTTACCCCTGCACTTTCTTCCTTATGTTACCCAGTTGTGTTTCCATGGTTACTCAATTTTAAAAATCAGTGAGTCTTACCAGATCATGAATAATGGTAATATTCCTTTATCAATACATTTTATTAAAAGATCAACCAGGCTAAATTTCTAAGATGTACAAAGTAATTTCCTTTTTTTTATTATTATTTAAATTCTACATTAATTATACAACTAAACAAATCAAACAAATGGAAAAAAAATGTTCCAGAAATACTGTAATTAAAATTGATTTTGAGCTTTATTTCCAAGTTCAAGTAGCAATAACTTTCTCAATTTCTTTTAATTGATGTGTATATTTATTAAAGATGTTTTTGTTGGTTTCTAGCACAGACATTTGAAAGGGAAAGGAAAGGGAGGGAAAAGTGGTTAATATTTGATAAAAGTATGACTTTGTAGGTTACAGAAATTAGTCCAAGCAACTACTCTTGATTGAAAGCTGATGTTAGAGACAAGTTATTATATTAATCCTTTTCCTAAAAAGATCAAAACAAAAGATTTGTTCAAGTTCTTAGCTGAAACCAGTGTGTTGTAGCATGTACACAGATAGAAACCTGTTAGCAAATTTGGGTTGTCATAATACAGATCCATAGAGGGAATCAGTTTTTTCTGAGCCAGCATTTTTAAAGTATTACTCATTTTAAAAATTCTATATTGAAGAATAGTGAGGATAAAGAAAGACAATGAGAGTACAGAATCACTACTTTAAGTAGATGAAAGACCAGGGGTAAATGCATCCTCCTTTTTTTTCTTTTTTCCCCCTTCCCAAAGGTACAACCTATATCAGTGCATTTATTTACACATTATTTTGAGGGCACTAGAAAATACCTTTTAAATGTAGTGTTTCAGTGTAAGCCATCAACATTTTCCTTTTAAAGAGACAGGCTTATTTACAACTTCAGTGACTGCCACAATTTTTAATATGAGTGGTTTAGCAACTATATCAGCCAGTTCCCTCAGGACTATGGGATGCATCTCACTGGGTCCCATGGACACGCTGGAGGTGGATTCAAATGTGATCTTCCTCAACACTGGGGAGGATTTCATCCTCCCAGTACCTGCCCCAAAGTTCAAGGCCTGCAGAGATGTGGAAAAAGAGATTACCATAGAAAACCGACACACACACCCAAAACCTACTAGAAATGCTCTTCCATCATCTGTCTACAAAATAACACTACATATTACGCTGTTAAAAAAAAATCAGAATTGGTATCTCTTCAGTTACATGGGACTTAGATCCTTAATTCTGAAAAAAGGTGACCAAGAATGTACACAAAATCTCAGCATTCTAAATAGCCTGATAAATAAAGGTTCAGTCTGCTAACTCAATTGCAGTAAACTTTTATCATGTCCTTATCACCAGGTTCAATTGTCAGTGCTTACTCACTCTTATTCTTGTCCACAAAACTTTTAATACATTTGCATAAAAATGCAAACATACTCATACAGGCTTAAAATCCCAATGAATGAAATATGGTAGAATTTTATCAGCCTGAATCTAACTTAAGGGTCAAGCTTATGTCCTTCCATATAGGACAAAAATCAACTCTCAGAGAAAGCAGAAATATCTGACTGGATCAAAAGTAAATTGACACTTCAAGGACTGAGGAGGTTTTCTTGGTTGATTGACATGGGCTGGTTTTTTTTCCCCCCACTTCTGCCAATGTCTTGTTTGCATTTCAAAACAAAAACAAAACAGAAAACAAACAAACAAACAAAACCCCAGAAAACAGAACAAACAAAAACAGAAAACAAAACAAACCAAAAAAAGCAACCTAAACCCATAAAATCATTAGTTCATTTCAGTGATGTCAGGGCTGGAAACTGTTCATGAATCAGGATGCTCAGTGACCAGCAAACCGTTACATCACTGTGAGAGGCAAGAGAGCTCAGCAGTTTCCAAGGCAGCAGTGCTCTTTAGAGGGATGTATCTCCAGGGCCTTTCATGATGACTTCTCTCAGGACTATCAGCTGGCAAAACGTAGAATGAAATCCAGACTCTGCTATACTCTGGGATGTCCATATTGTAGCACAAGGCTCCCATCACTGTGGTGGTTTAACCAAGGGCCACTGTCACCTCCAGTGCCACAGGAACTGATACTCATGATATGCAATACACTGTCCTGCCTCTCGATGGGACAACTGCCTAGGACATGCATCAGGAACCACGGTAAGAGGAGAAGGAAAGATGACAAATCACTTACCACTGCTATTGGACAAAACCAGTCCTGGTTCACTGAACAGGCTGTTGCTGCCCAGGCCTTGGGGGCTGCTTGGGGGGTCTGTGACAGGAGGCTGGGATTGCCCTGGGCTGGACATGGCCAATTCCAGACAACTCCATGCCACCACCACAGGGCATGGCTGATCCCCCTGCCCACAAAGGCAGCACCTCTGGGGATTTGTAATCCAGAAAGGGCAAAACCACTAGAGACCAGTGAAGCAGGAGAAGGAAAAAAGTGTGAGAAACAGCCCTGCAGACACCAGGGTTGTCAAGGCGTAAGAAGATTTGCTCCAAGCACTGGAGGGGAGACTCCCATGCAGTGCCTGGAAAGGGCCCCAGCAAAGCAGACTGCCACTCAGCAGCCCAGGGAGAAGACCACAGTGGAACAGATATCCACACTGCAGCCCATGAAGGACCCCCATGCCAGAGCAGGTGGATATTCCTTAAAGAACTGTGACCCACAGAGAGCCCATGTTGGAATAAGTTTATTCTGAAAGACTGTAAACTATGTGGAGGATCCATGCTGGAGCGAGGGAAAAATGTGAGGATAGAGCTTGAATTTTATCATTCAGTTTCTAATTAAAGAAAAAGGTTTACATTTTTCTTTAAAAAGCATTGTTGGTTGTGACTTCAAAACTGTTAGGAAAAATACACTAGAAAACTGAAAAACTACATATAGGGAAGTGTGCAATGTCTAAGTAACTTACTGGACCGGCTGTCCTAAATTGGCTTTTTACCAGAAGGGAAAAAAAAATGGGGGGCTCTTATAAAACGAACTTGGTTGAAGGATCTCATAGCACAGGAAAGGAAGAAAGAAAGAGCCATCAGCAAGTTCAACGTAATGGGAAGAGAAAAAGAATTTTGCTTCCACACTTAGGATTGACTAGACAAAGGAAAATACACTAATACTATCTAATGGAAGATGTAACAAGGTCAGATAGAATTCCAGCAGGGTACAAAAAGGAGTAAATTCCAAGAAACCAGTAGCTTACCACAAACTTCAAGAGGTCCCTCTAGGAAAATCACATCAAGTAATTCATGTAAAAAAAAAAAAAAAATTTAAAAAAAAAAATCCCGAAAGAAAGAAAGAAAGAAAGAAAGAAAGAAAGAAAGAAAAAGAATTCAGTTCCATATAAAACATATTCTTATGGGAAAGATAAGGCTAAAATCAAGAGGTTGGCCCTCAGGGCTTTTTTTCAAAGTGGTCTTGATATTGTAAAAGGTATGAGGGCCATGATGCACTCCTGACGGATTCATTTTTTCATTACTAATTCTTTGGTTTACTTTGCTTAAAATAATTTCTATTTTAAATCACTTAAAGGGAGCTAATGAAACATTTTATTCCGAAGGAGGGTTTTTTAAGGGCAGTTATTTTTTACAGCATAGTTACTGAAATAGCAAGACAGAATGACCATTAAACCAAGTAACTAAGTTTACAAATTCTGAAGAAAAGTGTTTCTGCGCAGACTCATATTTAAAAATCAGTGACACCATGACTTTCAAGATCTCATTAAAGATCTATCCTTCAAAATGCTCTGCAAGCATCACTCTTTCTTTGGACAACTGTTCTGGTCCTCTTCCCACAAGTCCAAGATACCTCCACATACCAATGTAAATGCTTTTATTATTCCATTACGTCCAGAAAATGAGTCTATCAATGACAAGACCACACTGTAAAACAGTGGGCAAACAAAATGTTCATCCTTTGTCAAAGCATATTGTGTTCTAAAGTTAAAACAGGGAGTGGGGGTCATGGGAGGGGAGGAGGGAGAAAAGTATATATTAATTAGATGGGAAGAGTACCCGAACATTTAAAATATATCTCAGTATAGTTCAATAAAGAGGAGAAAATAACATATAAACAAAATATGAGAAAGCATTGACTTTACCATTGTTAATTTCAGAGTAGAAGCATTTTAAAGGTTATTTGAGCCCAAGTATTATACAGCCTGATCTAAAAGAGATGAAACAGTATCTCAGCAAGGACATTTTGTACAATTGCAGTCCTTGGTGCTTGTCCTCCTTGGTCTATAACTCAGCTGGAGGCTAGCAGAAATAAACTATGTTTTATAGAGAAATAGTAAATCAAAATTCCCTCATTTTTAACGTGTTTCTCCTTATGTTATTATTCTTCTGAATTATTGAAACCACAATAAAACGCATTTTGTCATATAATTGATTTCTATATTTTTTGCACTATACATTCAGCTCAAATACTAAGGTTTGTCTATCCATTTTCTTTTTATTTTATGTCAGTTTTTATCCCATATCAGCCATTTTTAACAGGGGAAATTTTAAATAAACTGAAATATATTCCTCAGTTATAACTGATATTGATTTATCCTTTAATACACAGAAACTCCTTACTGACATCTGACCTGGGGTGATGGGTGTCTCCTCACATCTTCACTAACCACTGTGATTATTCCAAACAGCTCTTGATCTGCTCTCCAAGCAAACAGACCTAGGTGTGACTGCAGACTGAAAGTTTCTGTATTCTCACAGCTATTTGCTGTACTTATGAACAAGACATGCCAGGCTGCTCATCATGTGTTGTGGGTGAAACTTAGTTAATAGAAACTATGTGTAAGAGAGCCAAGAATAGTCCTGTTTCCAGTCATGATTAAAGTTACTGATACTTCACTCTGAGTTAATTTTATCCAAATATGATTTTTTCCATGTAGAGAAGTATTTCATGATAAATGCAACAAGTACATATATAACACATTTAAAAGCAAAGCATTTCTGTAACAGTCTACTTAGAACATCTGAGGTTGTGCTTGGTTTATTGCAACATGTGTGTTTTCAACTTGAACTGTTATCAGAAGACTGCAATTCCTAACTCAAGGAAACAAGACTGCTGACAAAATAGGTTTGAAATGTAAGAATTTGCTTAGTTTATCCAAAATTAGCAGCATGAGTATTTAAAAGAATAAAATCTTATTATTTCCACTTCCTTCAACATCTGCTTGGGCCCCAAGAAAAATATTAAACTATGTGAAATATCTCTCTAACAGTAGCAGGTTTTCTCATTAACAGCCAAGTTCTTCTCACTGACTTTGAGACAGAGTTCTAAGTAAAATGTTCTAATTATTAGAATTGTGCAAAGCTAGCTTATTTTTATGAAAATTAAATCATTTAGCAACTTGTTTGGTTAATAAAGCACAATAAATATTAAACTAATGATATTGTAAGTCCACGGAAGGTAATATGTGAAAGCAATTGACAGCCATCATTTGCTATAAAGACAAGTCTAGATTTTCACAAGGGTAGTCAACTCCCTAAGCAGATATGAGGGATATTATTATTATTATTATTATCATCATCATCATCATCATCATCATCATCATTATAGCTAGTGGATGTTTTTCACAAATTTTTAATTGTGTTACATGGCAACATTTAGACACTCTATGAATAACTAGACATATGAAAGGAAAACCATAAGATTAATAAAATGTATTATAAAATTTGATTATAAAATCAGATCAAAAGATATGTTTATAGAAGATGATGAACAAAATGAGAATGTTTGCAGAAAGCATATTAGTCAGCCCTTAATTTTCCTTGCAGTCTTTTGGTAAAGCTAAGGCATTTTCAACTGAAATTAATAATGTGTTTTATCAGGGTTGGACATTATTTTATACACCGCAGGAACCTGTCTACCTACAAATTAAGTATTTCAGTGTGAACTCAAACACTAGAAGCTTTCCTTCAGCTTTTCTCCCCTCCTCAAAGTCAGTAAGAATCACCTCTTGGACTTGATTAGCCAGGAGACACAGTGATGTTCCACCACTTAGGGGAGCAGATCTCTCATCTTTGCTACTTGCCAAAGGACACAGAAATTCTGTACCACATAGGAAACAAAACACCCACCCTAAATTCAAGACACTGTGTTCCTGTCAGTGCAGAAACTGGACCTTTGCTCTTTGTGAGCAAGCAGAAATCATGTCCTCCAAGAATCTACGTCCTTCCTAGCAGCAAGAGGAGAGAGTGCAGCTCTGGCAGCAGCATCACAGCAGCCCTGGCTGCCTCCAAAGGCCCAACCCAAGCCCAGCAGCTGAGGAGATGCAGCTTCCAGCCTTGCAGGGACAGGAGAACAGGAGTCAGAGCCAGAGCCCTCGAGGCCCAGCGGAAACAGCCTCCAGAAGCGCTTGGAGTAATCAGATCAGGCAATTCCTTGTCAGAGAAATGTTAGTGTTCACAGGGCAAAATTCATAACAGTCTCACAGTTTTAATAAAGTTGGTACATGCTTAAAGTCCTGATCTGGGAAATGTCACTTCTCTTCCGACTCAGGTTATGAGACCAATAATGTAGCTCATGTTATATACTAATGTTCCTCCATGTGCTCTGCATCCAATTAGTCACATAAAAATAGAAAAAATCAAGTAATCTCTCTTTTGCCATAGATCATTACACAGCAAGAAAATTAAATATTTAAGATTATCCTTACATTGAAAGGTTTTCAAAATAGATAAAGCTTGGAAAACAAAATGCAAGAAACTTTTCAATAAGAAGATGACTAAAGAAAAACCCAAATTAGGTATAAATATACAGGTATACAGATATAATATTTTATAATTTTGTGTATATATAAATATTTATAGATTAGTTAGCTTATATTCATATGATTGATTGATGATTATATAGTTTATCATATTATAATTTTTGTGTTTATATATATATGTGATTTTTTATCACTGTATATCTGTTCCAAAAAAAAAAAAAACAAACCTTCCCCTTTCTGGAATTCTAACATCTTATTAAAAGTTTGTGGTACACAGATATTTTAATTTTTTAAAGAGTTATTAAAGTTTCTCCTTCCCAAATATTTTGTTGATTAGATAGGAAAATATCTTGACAAGAACTATTGTGCCAGATCTCCTATTGATTCACCCAGTGGCAGAGCTAGCATCATTCCTTTGGTAATTACATCCTCCAATCTAGAAAAGAACCTTGCCACAACATCCAGTTATTAAAATAACAGGATCCATGGCAAATTAGTTTTGCCTGGGTCCTGAAAGATACATAAATTGGTGTACATATACACATATATTCACACAGACTATATTAGGTACACTCCCTTCTAACACACAGAATCAGTTTGGACATCTCTAAATAATATACAGAACTTCACTTTAAATTATACTCACTGTTTTTCAAATCAGTCAGAAAAGAAGAAATTAAGTAAATTCCTTCATGTTCACTGCAATTTGTATGGAAACTCTAGAATCCTCTGATCAGGAGCACCTTGCTCCAACGAATGTGTTCTATCATTGCATTTGAGTACCAAGACTGTGCTTTGTAAACACTCTGCTGATGTCTGTGACTCAGAAGGAACTACTGTGTCTGAAGGGCAAATGTGGTAGTCAGAACCAAAACAATCTACTGAATTTAAGGTTGATTTTGACCAAAGTAATTGTATCCTTGTATGTTTATTTCCTTCTCTTTTCTTGGGGAGGGGAACAAAATGGCTGAAACTGTTGATGTAAGTAGACCCCGGAGAAATGATTTCCTGGATAGTAAAGCTTCTTTCATGCATGGTAATCTTTGGCTTTTAGGAACAGATTGTGAATCTGTGATCTACAGAGACTGACAGATTTTCTACAGCATCAAAAATATGTTGGATGCAGCAGATCTATGATGGGATGCAGCCAGGAAGTGTTTTCTGCCCCAGGTTCAGGGAATACAAGGCCTAAAGAAGGAAATGCTTTTACTTGTCACAATTAGGAACAACATGCAGTCATAACACAACTAGGGAGACAGCCAGAGTATTCTGTGCTCCAGCTATTTCCCTGGCATCTCCTTTACAGGAGTAGTAGTAGAGAACAAGGACTAGCATTGACCAACTATAACTCTACTGCCATTAGAGAAATTAAAATAGGGAAATGCCCTGCATGGTTCATCTTCTCCGAATGGGAGATGTTCCAGTGGGAACTTTCATTCTCACTGCTAATCCTGGGATAAACTGACTGTAACAGCTTCCCTAAGTGTCTTGCATGATACACTCCAGTGTTCTTTAGCAGTACAGATATGAGCACTTCACAATGGAATAAAAGAGTTGTCTCATGTAGATTTGAAGTGGCTATCTCCTGAGCTAAAATGTATGAATGCCACTCTCTGGCATCAAATGTACAAAGTCAGGCTGGCTCTGCCAGAAAAGAAGAAAGGAAATCAAATAGCCAAAACCATATCCTGTTTCAAAATCATATGAGCCTAAAAAATTACTTTTTTGGTTCCTCTGGTCATTGGACAACATCCAGAGTAAAACAGATATCTGTTTACATTAATGCAACAACTCTTAAAAGCCTAAGACTCTTCTTTGCTCTTGATCAAATCTCTTATTATGCTCTGCCCCTTCCATGAGGATACTTATTCTTTTAGTAATGTTGCCAACAGTTACAAGATGTTCCATTCTTGGCTCTACAGCAAATCTATTCACTTATTAATCAAAAGGAACAGTCCTTAGCACTCTGCGTTTCAGATCTACTGATTCTTGAACCAAAAAGATAACGAGGGGAAAAAACTTCCAAGGAAGCTGTCAGAAGCCAGAAAGTAAGGGGTCACAAAAATGTTCAATAGGTCGTACTAATACTCTGAAAGTTCCCGTTTGATGCATGTGGATATGGTTTCCTCAGATTGAATTCCCTTTGATCTCTTAAAAAAAATAAAAAAGACTCAGAATATTACTCCTTCTGATGCAGAAATGTCAGGAGGAGTAGGAGAGGGAGGAGGAGTAAAACTGACTCATCTTCAGAGTCAGATTCAACAAACTCTAGATATCTTATCCATCAAGAAGACTCTAATCAAATACATGAACAATAGATTCAACATGGATGATGAACAAGGAATCAGAACTAGGCTGGATGCAAGCATCAGTCTATGGTACTAAGGGAGGTCATTTTGATGTGCTTAGAGATGCTACAGGTGATAGAGCTTGCCATCTCCTGTAGTCAGACTAGATGGTAGGATTACAGTACATTTTCAATTCAAAAAAAGTAAAAAGGAAATCCATTAAAAAATATTATTTACATTCCTAAAGAAAGGAGGGAAAGAAGCAGTGGGAGGGATGTAAAAAGTTTACTAGTCAGAAAAAAAAAACAAACAGGTAAAAAACCCAAACCCTATTCTGCCCACCAACTGCTTAGACTGAGATAAAATAGCAACCAAAAAAAAAAGTCCAAGTAAATGTTAATGCCTGTTGGCATATCACAGCACAAAAGGACCCTTTCCTGTAAAAGTGCTATAATCAGGATAATGATCCAATTTAAATTACTAAAAAGAAAAATTTGAATGTCCTGATGACCAAACATTTGCTCAAGATCAGGGAATAGTCTATTGGCACACTATGTGATGCCCAAAAGTTTCATATTCACTCAGAGCAGACTGGTGTAACAGACACAGGCACACAAGAGAACTGTGAAAACCCATGGCCTTCTCTGACCAGGGACACCTTGAAAGAATAATTTGCCTTTCTGAACCCAGGAGATATTTGCCCATAAAGTAACTGTAAAAGCAGCTACATCAGGAAGAGGCATTATTCCTTATGTGTCTGATTCCAAATCCTTTACAGATGCCGTAATAAAAATAGAAAAACAGAAAGAAGAAGAAAAAAAAAAACAAGTACTGTACACATATTTAAAAAGAAACAGAACAGGAAAAGAATCACTTAATGAATAACAATCAGAAGCTTCTCATAACAGCAGAAAAAATGAGTTGGTCATGTTTGTTTCAAATGTGTTTGAAATGTATCTGTATTGCACCTCACATGCAAATGTATTTTTCTTTTAATCTTCACATTAAGTTTGTCTCCTAAAACTAAGCATGTTTTCACTTAATTCAAATAAAGTAGTTTAATTACTTCTGCTGGCACTAATTTATAGCCTGTAGATTCTTGCTAATTAAGAATCCTAATCGCTGTTTCAATCTTCTCCATCATACCTCTATCACCTGGTGTGATTCATACCTGCTGATTCCCTTAGGCACTAAAGCCATATATCAGAAAGACATATCCTAGGATAAAAGTAAACTTTTAAAGTATTTAAGAATTAAATCAAGGAGACTTATATGCCAAAATCCTTATAAGTTTTAAACAAAGCATCACAGATCCCGTATTCTACAGAAAGTCAATGTTCTGTAAAAGTCTGCAATTCAACTTTAAAAGACTTTTGACTTCTAAACCAAGGTGTTTTCGACTGTTTTTCCTTGATTTGCTAGGTCTTCATTGAAAATGAAAGGTCAGGAATGGCCAAAATCACGGATATCAAGAACACCAGCACTAAAACCCAAGAACACCAATTCTTACTCATAAAATTTAAACAAAAGAAAAAAAAATTAGCAATGGGAAAACAAAATTCATTTCAGAACTTTTTTTTTTTTCCCTATTTATTCATTCCATTTGTTAGCTTCTCAAAATTTCCACACTCACATAGAAGGAGAATGTAGGGATTTTTCAAATATTGCTATGAAAATACTTAGACCTGCAGTAGTTTAATGCATATTCATTTAAGCTTTGTATGGGTATTACTGTACTCCTGGAATAGAATGTACAGTAGCTAGTCCTTTGCAGTTAATTTTCCAGCTTTTCACAAGAAAAGCTCTATGAGGACAAAAATCAGCAATAATAAAAGTACAGTATGACCAATATAGATTTTAAAATAAAAATGCAGGATATCCTAAAAGAGAACAACACCACATTCTTTCACTGAAATCCTTACAATGTTATTCTCAGTGTTGTCTGGGGGGGGGGGCAGGTTGGGCAACAAATAATTTTCAGTTTCTCTATACTTTTTTTTAACTTTAAATAAATTATAATACACAGTCCTTCCTATCCATAAGGAGTTTGAAAAAAATGGACGGATGGCTTAAAACACTTAAAACAGTATGGACAGGTTTAATTCATGTAGATTGAATTGATATTTTTACCAAGCAAAAGAAGAGAAACTTCACCAGCACAAAGTATGCTGGAATATTAAAATTAAAAATTAAAATTAAGTTAATTTTAAAATTAAATAATTTATTTAATTAATTTAAAAAATTTAAAATGCCAAATTAAAAGAAAATCCTTTTTACATTTGTCAGTCTTGATTTTATAAAAATGTATATATAATTTTAAGGCTAGTTATTTCTATAAATCCACAGCAATGAAAATCTAAAATGAAAACATTTAACTGTTAATAAAGACAGTAAATCTAAATTGGATAAATGGAAGTAAGACTTTGTTTGCTTAATTACAGCTAAAAAATCTACTGGAAATTTTCAGTTCTTTTATGATTTCTTAAAAGACAATACTTTTAAGGATCAAATATAATAACCTAGATCTTCACATATGTTACAACAGGAATTTCATAACACTTACTCTGAAAACACATTGAAATAAGAGATACCCCCATTTGAATAAATGCTATTACACTTGGTAGAACTTTACTTTTCTCATTTACTAAATTTACATAATTCTACACTACCACATGTGGGCGGAGTAGGAGTTCAAAACAAATGAGTCAATATTTTTCTTCAGGAAAAAATACCATTAGCAGAGCATTCATGAGCAATCATATAATCACAGGCAAGTGTCCCAGACCCATAATATATGATGACAAACACGCTTCAAAGAAACATCTCAGACAGAGAAAAAGCTCTCAGTATGGAAAAGCCATTATGTTATTCCAAGAACAATGAACTTAAACTTGACAATTTTACAGTTATAAAACAGGGCCACTCAGCTGTAAAAGAAGTTTATTAATATTCCTATTCTGAAAATTTTTACATATTTTGCCTAGTCATACTCAAAGTTTTTCAGTGGAAGAACTTCCTCCGATGCTTTTAGCTAAGATCTACCTCAATGGGTTCCATTATTCTGTTAAAGAATAGAAAAGATACCCTAAAACCACAAATTATAGTTGTAATACTTTGGAAGAGTTCATACTCCAGAATCAAACAAGTTAAATGACCAAAGCTATTTTTTTTTACCATGTGTTGTATGCAGGAATTTATGCATAAAATCCATAGAAAAGACTAGTTTAAAAAGATTATTTTGTTCTGTAAAAATTTACAGAAATTCAATCCACTAAAAAATTTCTAGCTCATGTTTTGCATGATAAATTTGGAGAACATCTTTCTATCAAAATTATTGAGAACATTTTGTAGTAAACTGCCCTGCTGTCTGACAGAAAGCATGTATAACTGCAGCCAGAATGATCTCTGAACTGAGTTCAATACAGAGTCAGCAGTGACTGCACTTGTTTCAGTGAAGATACTTTACTACCACCTTTTAAACAACAAAGTTTTTGTGCCAAACAAGAAGCACTCTAAAATGGTGAAAGTCTGGATGTTAGCAGTCAAGTAAGGGCTTATTCCTGCGAGGGAAACATCAGGTTCTTGTCAAATGTCACTTCTCTTTGTCATCCTTTACTTATCCCTAATCCCTGTGAACCTCTCTAGCCCTGCAGCCCAGAAAACACCATATTGCTGCTGCTAGGAACAAGTCACGGTGTCTTTGACAGGTGTCAGTCCCAAGGCTGTGCAAAGGTGGTTTCAGACTTGCTTTGACTGGGCTTGTCTTGGGCTGCCTGGAGCTTTGCTTTAACATTTCTTGGTGGAAAAACTAAGGTTCAGGTGGCTTCAGCCTGATTTGTACTTGAATAATTTTGTGGAATATTCAACATTTTTACAGTCAGGAGTAACAAGTCATTTGTGAAGAGAGAAATATTTGCCTAGAGTAATGTTGCAACATAGAGAAACAGAGGCATGATATGGTAACAGATCTCAAAAGTGGGGGCATAGAATGCAGTGTAGTGAGGTGAAAACACAAGACAATAAGAAATGGAATCCTTTAAGATCCCCAGGACCATTAAAAAAAAAAAAAAAGTGAGTTAAAGGAATGTAGACCTGGAATTTGATCAAAACCAGATGCTTGTGCAACAAAGAGCACCAAAGAACAGTACCCTCCAGTGCATTTAGACACTCTAATAGATTTGATTGTAATGTAAATTTGCAGAATGAAGAGTTAAACCAAGGTATGACACAGAACATGCAACAATAATTCCAAGTGAGCACTACAATGAGGAGGAAGAAACCATCAATATCAGTATCAGTCCTCCTGGCAGAGGACAAAGGAATCCCCAGTACAGACATCAAACTCTCCCAACAAAGTACTTGTGATAGTGGTGGCACACCAACAGACTTAGGACACAGAAAAGCAAGGGAATGAATGTGACACCATTGAAATTAGTAGGTAGTAGGAAGTTTATGTGAAATAATAAGTGATTCTTCCCCCTTTACCAGTATTCTTTCCCTTACTTTCTTTTCTCTTTTTTTTCTGCAATAAATATATCTGGACTAAAGAAGAACTCTTTGATTAGACTGATAAGATTTAAAATACACTAAACTCTTTATTTTTCATGTAATATGCGTAGTTCTGGGCAATAACAAAACAAGGAGTATAACACCTTCCCAAACTTATATTCTGACCTTGTTCACACGATTGAAAGTCTCCCCTTTTTCATCTATGCCTCCCATTGTGCTTCTCAGTGTTCAAGGTCCTGATCTCTAAATTACTCCAGAAATAATGAACTCAGATTTGGAAGCCAGATGACCCCAAACAACTGACCAGAGTATCCAACTAGTTAAATTCAGGTTGTTTTGGTTTCCTTTATTCCTGATATAGTGACATGTTAGTTCTATTGAGTTCAAAACAAATTTCTCCCTGACCCTTTCAGTGTAACTAAGTCTCATGCTTGTCTTACCTAATTTTCATAGATAAATAATTGTTATTTTTTTTTAGACAAGAGATAATCTTTCTCCTAAACAACCCAGTTCCATGTTCATACATAAGTCTCATGTTGGAAGCCATAAAATCTGATATGGAACATCACTCAGAGTCAGAGTCCTTCAGGAACAGACATGTTTGCCACCCACCGTTGTGAATCGTAATGCCATGATTACAAAGAAGTGCTGAAGATGTGGTATGTCTCTCTACAGTAGGGAAAGTAGAATATTTTCAATAGGCCCTTGCATTACTTTTATTAGAAGTCAGTTTTGAGGAATTTCCACCTAAAATTATGTCCTTATTACTGTAAATGACAATTTTAATAGGTTATACCTTTGCTTAAATTTCAGGCTCTGACCTGCCATTCATATCACTGTCCTTTTTGCTAGACTCATTTCAAAAGCAACTATCACCTTAGGATACACTATTAAAAGAAAAAAAAAATACTTGTTGAAAAGTAAAAATTAAATATGATCACAACACAAGAAAATCAGGAAGAGATCAGATTATCATGAAACAAATTACATGTAAGCTTTGTTCTGTATTTTCATATTGCTTGAAGAAAAAATGTTGAAGCATAGTTGCATGATTTTCAGGGATACTCTCAGAACTCAAAGACAAATCATCCAAGCCAAAACTATGAGTCCACGCAGCCTTCAAAGAGTAGACAATTGACTTCAGTTTCTATTCCTGTATATAAGTTATCAGGTACAAGTATTTCTGTCTTCTGCCTACTGCAGACCAGATGAATGTAATTTTTGCTTTTCCTAGTCATGTCACAGCCCCTTCCCTGGGCTGAGAGCACCAGTCTCAGGGCTGGCCTGGGCTCACCTTGGTCAGAGCTGGGCTGGGGCTGGTTTCAGCTCTGCCTCAGGCCCAAGTGCCTGGTGCCTCCCCTGGCTGAGCCTGAACTGTGCCAGTGCCTCCAGGGGAAAGGTCTGGAAACAGTTTTTTAGTTGCTTTCTAAGAAACAGGAGTCCATGGGAAGGCTGAGCAGAGGGAGGAGGCTCTGGGGCCATGGTCAAGCTCTGTTTGGAGCAGTCAGATGGCAGTAGTGTGGGAAGGACACTGAAAAAAGGAGGATCAGGCTCCACTCCTGTGAAGGAAGGAGATCGACAAAAAACAGCATTTAAATCCCCCCAGCAAAGATGAGTGTTCTGAAGTCTCCCTGTGATGCCTCCCACAACCCCTCTGCCTAAGGAAACCTAAGGAAAACAGACACAATCACCATAGAGGGATGGTGGAAAGGTGAGCAGAGAACCTGAGAAAAAGGCCAAAATTTGCAACACTTCCTGTGCAGAAATTTTAAAGAGTATTTCGATTAGAAATAGTTTGCTGTATTAATTTAGACCTATATTTTTGAACCTGCTTGCTGTCTTTTTGATTAGGTTGATAAGATTTAAATAGAGAAATAGTACTTGGGTCCATGTTAATGTATATTTCCTTTTGCCCAGAATAACATTTTGACTGTAAGAGGCCATAATTTATTTTTCATACAACAGAAAAAAAAATCTCAACTGAAATAATTAACATTTATAATTAATTATCCTTCCTCCACAGGGTCTCCCTCTGATCAGCCTTCTCCCTTATCTGGCTCAAAACCCAGAGCCTCTCTCTGGGGGTGAGGGTTCACCCCTCTGTCTTATGCTGCTCAGAGGTTTTGGCACCACACACCCAAAACTCACCCCAAAACTCCAAGGAGGAATCCCCTTGGGGGTGCAAACCCTGTCACAGGCAAAGCACCCCAGCTCCTCCACTAAGGGTGAGAGCTTTGAGTCATTATCACTGCAGTCTCCCACAGTAGGAAATAGTAGCTAAAATATTCTGCTGGGTTAAGATACTGCCTACATAGAAATAAAAAGGAAACCTTAGGTTAGAATGACAGCAGCAGCAGCAGTAACAAACTTCTACAAGACCACACACAAGCAGTACAAAATGTAACAAAATGAGTTTGGGAAAGCTTTTAATGAATCTATGCTCTCAGCAAAGCATTAACTTATAGTGAGCATAGAAACACTTTTCATTTAACCTTCATGAAGTAACATTCTGTATTTGAAAGTAAGACAGAAGGAATGGCCATGAATTCTCATATTTCTGGTGAAACTACACAGACTTTACATCCATATTAAAGTACTAGATATAGTCATGTCCCTATGACTAGGATCTAGCATGCAGAATCTACTGTGACACATTGACCATATCTGTACAGATCTACCACGTGTGACTAATTCTAATTTAGAATGTAAAAATGAAAAGTGACAGAAAAACCTGTGGATGTTTAGCCTGCATATGCTAGAGATATGAGTACACATAAATAATTGAAATCTAGCCTTGCTGTTAGACACCTGTTTCTTGAAGCATATTAAAAATTAAAGGAATACTATAGATGACAGAGGGAAATTACATGTTTGCATAAGAGCAGTATGACAGTAACAGGAAAGCGAATGAGTCTTCAATTCCAACGGGCTGAACTTAGTTTAGCCAAAAGTTTTTTCAGTAATTTAGTGGAGTATACTAATTTTCCTCTGGGCTGCTTTTTTCATAATTTTATATATTGACTCTCTGGACTAGCTAATTAGTTATTTATCTCTCATTTAGGTAGTTATGAAAGTTTTTATCATAATAAGTTTTTTTCATGCTGTAGAAAATATGTATTGTATTTGCTTTAACAGAGTAATATTATTATTCAATATGTATAAACCCTGGAATGTAAATATTAATATTTCTAACTGAAATGACTAATCAATAGGAAAATACACAATGATGCAAACACTATCTGTGTCCCACTCACCCACAGATATGAATTCTCCTAACTCTTATCACAACTAATCCCTAGACATGTGTTTATGCAATGATACATTGCATATGAACACTGAAGGATCAGGGACCAAAGCTGATTTCAGTCTTTTCAAAAGACTGCTTGAATCGCTAGTCTGAGATCTTGTGGCCCTTATGCACTTTTTTTGTTTCAAAAATCCCTCAATCCCTAGTTCCATTGGGGTTCAGTTTCGATAGGCACAAGGGGAGTCTTTAGGGTTTAGTCACTCCTTCATAGGCTGAGAGGTGTGAATGGGAAGCTGGTCTAAGCTTGTGTGCAGAGAGATAGAAACCCTTCCTCCAGGGGCTGCTCAAAGGTCTGCTAAGTACTCCAGCAGACACATATAAAAAACAGAGAGGTCCCTGACATACAGCCTGGGCATACTATTCTCTTTTGGTCATCTCTGCTGAGGCTTGACCAAATTTACAAATGCACTTAGTCATTTTTATCAACAAGTGCACAGAAGCCCTAGTAAATCTAGCCTGCATAAATTAGCTGACATCTTCTGTGTAGGTGCTAAATCCTAAAGAGAGTCTTGTTCTTTCTTTTTCTGGCTCATCTTCTTCTTTTTCTCAAATTTTATTCAATTTTCCAGCCCTGAAAATGTATCAGATATTCAGGGTAGGATTAAGTTTATGGATTAAGATGGCCAAATCTAAGTTTGTATTTTAAAACAGTTCCACAGACATGCACACAGCTACACATCAGTAAGCAGAATGGCAACCCCTACCAAAGAATAATGAGTAAAGATAAGAACAAAGTTTCCTTAAAAGAGAACCCCAAACATTATGCCAGAAATCCCTATTCCCTTTTGAGCTGTGAATAAGAGGAGGAGTACAGGGAGTTCACCTAAGGCACTGTTCCTCAGATCTCCCTCACATGCACCTAACTCTGCATATCTCACCCAAATGTTTAAATTTCCACAGGAGTAAGGGAACATTTCACTTCTTCTACAGACATTAAACATCACTAGAAG
Source organism: Argya squamiceps (assembly GCA_037834095.1). Classification (NCBI taxonomy): domain Eukaryota; kingdom Metazoa; phylum Chordata; class Aves; order Passeriformes; family Leiothrichidae; genus Argya; species Argya squamiceps. The sequence goes on along the minus strand of JBBMKD010000053.1, from coordinate 16,585,635 downwards.
AGAAGGACGTAAGAGGTCTCCAAACACTTCATTCCAACATAATTTTTGCCATTGCTTTTTCCCTCTTGGATCTTCTTGTGCTATAAATAACTCCATTACTATACAGAAATGCCAGTAGCATGTGTGAAACTTGAAGGTTTCAGATTTGGAGAGAGATTGCAAAAAAACCAAAAATTAAAAATGCAGATTCTATCTTAATGCTACACCTCCTATCTTTGCCAATGTGCACAGGAGTGAAAGTACTGCCTGTCTTCAAGCCTGAGAAGACACACCAGTAAATATTCATACAAATTTCCTATCTTTACCTACAACAGAATCTCAAGAATATTTACTTATTGAACCTAAATGTTCAAGTCCCTAGAAATGGCAATTTCCAGTTTAAAAAAAAAATAAAAAAACCCTAATATCAGCCTTAAATTAAGTTTTTGTTTGATGTTTTTATCCAAAGTAAAAAGTTGTCAAATTTCTAAAAAAAAAATAAATCTGCTGCCTCTTGTGTCTTTTGTGAAATGCAGAGAAGGCAAAAGCAGCAGAAATACATCCTTGAGACATCCTTCTAGACTTTTTTAGATCTTTGGCATAAGCACCAGACAAAGTTTGCAGTCAGGAAATGTCAGTGGTATCTGATTATCGCCTCCCACTGCCACATGTATTGTTACTTGTGTTTTTGTTGAGCCAAGTGGGAAATGCAAATATTTATTTTTATCTGAAAAACCCAGGATATGTAATTTCTGGTTTTTATTTCTATGCTATGCACTAATGACTTCTAAAAGGGAATTTAACACAGAGCATGATGGCCCACTGAATTTCTCTATTTATTATGAGCCAATGAAAGAAATTATTGTAAAGAGTTTTCTATTTTTCATAGCATTGTTACAGACACTCCTGTTTTCTTTACTAGGTTCCATTTCTTTCAAAAAAATTCAAGACACAATAAATTTCCCAGTCTCAAAATGGAAACAGAACCTTACAGATATATCAGCTTCTTCTGAAATAGATATACTGCATAAAAAGATCAGTGAAAATTACAAATCAAATCATATCCTTAGAGGGATGATCAGAGAGGAAACCCTGAAATTCTAGCAGACAATTTTAAACTTCCTAAAACTTCTTCCTAAAACTTTCAATGTTGTCTCTATTTTCCATGATTTCTTAAGATTTCCTTGTATAGTATAAACTGACATCCTACCAGGAATATATATTAAAAAATAATAATTTTATGTGCTTGTTATACACCCCATGTTAGAAAAGAACAGATATAATAAGTAACCGAATATTCTGACAGGCCCTCAGGAATGTATTCTTACTTTATAAATACACGTTTGATTTTGACAATGTAATGCCTGTGCAATTAAGATAAATGAGATAATCATGCGCTTAGAACATATCACACTGAAACTTAATTGTAGATATCACACAACCCAATAACAAGTTCCTACTCCAAATGAAGCATACTAATAGATGTATAAGAAGGCTCCCAAAAACTCTGTAGTAGTGCAGTCATGTGAACAACAATATTGCAGCTCTTTATTGGTTTCACACTGTGAAAGCCACTAACTTTCAATTTCATTATGTTATTCAACACATTTTGATCAGCTATTTTATGCCACTGTGGATAACAACAACAAAAGATATAAGAGAAGTAATAAAATAAGAATTTGTTAAAGTCAACCGCCTTGTCCCATTATAGAGATGATAGGATGAGAAAGAGGCAGTAAGATTCAGAATTGTCAGGCTATTAAAAGATATTAATTTTGCTCTTCTTATACCAATGAGAGTGAAATAAAGAAAGAATTAAACAAGACAGCATGTTTTTCACTAGTTGAAAAATTACATAGTTCCATAAAGAAAAACTCAAAGAATAAATGTTATAGCTAAATGATAGTATCAACAGATTTCGTCACTTTCAGCTCCTCGGGTGTGATTCTGAGGACATGTTCCATGCTGACATAAGAATAATACAGTGGTGTAACCTATATGTGTTTTCCATGTTTTGTAGTTTCTGCTATTCATTAACTTTTTTATTATTATTATTTTTAATATAACTAATTTTGGTTTGTATTGGCTTTAGATATGCGCTAAAACAAATACATATAAGACAATTTTCATCTCTTTTGACTGCAAATTTACCAATCTTTCAAAGATCTGGAAAACACACAGGGTACTTTCTTTGATTTTGTTTCTTAGCAGATAACAAAATAAAACAAAATCACCAAACAAACAAAAAATAAAGCAAACCAAAACAATCCAAGATCACTAAAACACCGAAATGGGTTTTTTTTATATAGATACTACTGATAAAATTATCGTGTTTGATTCCTACAGTTGTGGTCTAACATTATTAACTAACCAGTCTAAGAACAAAAAATGTCAGAGAGTAACTCTATTTCCATAAAGTACCCTAAAATTCAACTAGCAGAAAGTGATTAGCAAGAGTCTCATGCTTGAATTTAAACAGCCTAATACAGTGTTCACAACCAAAATCTTCTATAGAAATATTGGGTACCTCACACTTTAAAAATGCCTCTGAGAGTCCCTTCAGATATTTACAGAAAGTAGGTCTCATAGAACAGCTTTATAGCTGAAGAGCTTTTTTTTTTTTCACAGAGAAGAAACAGTCATGTAAAATCAAATGATACATATAATCAAAAGCAAATTTCAAATAGCTAGGCTAAACTAATATTGATGATGTTACACTACTAATCACCTTAGAGTTAATGTCAGAAAATCTGTATTAAAAATATGTACCTTCACAAAAGTCAATTTATTTTCACCTACCCACATATACAGTCAAACTAGCAAAATAATATTAACTTTGTGAATTTGTATTTCATGTGGAATATACTACATAAATGAATTTGTAAAAGTGAAGTTTTACTGGACAGTTTTAAAATCCAATCCAAACAAAACTTCTTTTCTATTGTACACAGATTATCCCCAAAAATTCAAAAGTAAGCACAAACAATCTTGTCAAACCTAAAACAGACTAGAAAAATAACAGATCAGATACAAAAACTTTATGAAAAATCCAGTTCACTTCCCTGTCATCCTACAACTGAAATTAAAACAATATACCAATTATCTGTTCAAGGGTCTTATTTAATAACAGCTCAGCATTCTGCTCATTGTCTTAATGTTAGATGAGTCTTTGTAGAACTGCGACTTCTTTCCATTTGTCCAGGCACATGCGATAGTTAACAATACTATTGCAAACTTCTGCAACAGAAGTCATACATCCCATTCAACGCCATCCACCAATTGCTGTGCCTTCATATACCATGCTGTATTCTTGTCTAATCAGAATCCAATAATTTCAGTAATGTATTATCAGAAAATAAAAAAGAAAAGGAAAAAAAAGAAAAAAGAAAAAGAAAAAAAGGAAGAAAAAAGAAAAAAAAAAAAAAAAAAGAAAAAAAAAATGTTCCCAGATGCCTTACAAGGAAATCTATGAAAAATGAGCCTCTAAAAAAAATTCAATATTTCTAAACCAATGTTTCTAAACCAAACTGATAGAAGGCAAGTTAGCCAATGTTGATTTGACCTTCTGCTTCCCTTTGGAATTAATACTCCTTTCAGAGAGAAGCAAATATAGCCACTTGGGCTACTCAAAAGGGTCATGTACTTATGTTATGACAGGCATTGATTACACTATTTTGATAAGTCAGCTAATGAAATAGCACTAAAAACTAGCTTGCAGTGGAAGTCTGCCAAGGTTCTATTTAGAAAACCACATCCAGATATATCAAAAACTCTTTAAAGATTAATGAAAACAAAAAAACCCAGAAAAAATTGCAATATATTAATTATGTTCAAAACTAAATCTTCAATTAAATGGAAAGAACTGCACTTCACTTCTTCACATAGTCTCATTTTAGTTTTAAAAATAATTACTTGTCTTAAAGGAAAATGGGAGCTAGCAAAATGCCCTTAAGAAGAAAAAAGGAGCATTCTTGGGAACCTCTATCAAGTCCAAACATACCAAGTATTTGCCATCTAACAGAGCACTGTTCCTATGTTTATTATCCAAGTTATCCCGGTGAAACCATGACATTCCAAAATAAATGGCAATAAACCACGAGAAGACATTTACATAGAAACACTAAACCAAGAAGAAATAAAGGCAGCATTCACAGGCTCTAAACTCTAATCCCAAATTCAGTGTAAAGAAACTTTATTTCTCTGATTTGCTTCTGGAAACAAGGCCCCAAGCCCAATACATCATTTCAGGCCCTGGAACCTTTTATGTCTTTTTCAGTATGGACTTTACTTCCAGTAGAGGGTAGATATATCTCTAGACCACACAAAACCACTACAATATCCTCAATGGATGCAATTTCTTGGTACATATGGAGTACAAAAACTAATTTTACATTATTACTCTAGAGATCAAGGTCCTTTGGACAGGTTCAAAATTGTGAACATCTACAGATGTTGGCAATGCATGAACCCTGATACACACCTATTAATTTAATTAACAAATTTTTAATAATTCATATACAATCTCACGTATCCCATGTATCCATGAAAATGTAACATACTTTGAAAATATAACTGCGTCATAAAAATATTAAGTATCAGTTGTAAAGTAGATTGCATTGTACATGAATTATGGTATCCTTTAATTCTTGAGGGCCACAGAAATAAAAGTCTAATATAAAAAAAGCCTTGCTAAATTAATCTCAAACAATAGCATAATCTTCCTCATGTTCTCCTTCAACTCCATTCTTATGCATTAATATCCACTTCACTTCTTTGTTCAGCCCTCCACTTCATACATACTTAGCTCTATGGCCAGCACACACACTGGTCTCTGGGAACACCTTCAGAGGCAACCAAAGAGTCAGGCTCCCACTGTTCACACTGCATAGCTGCAGTGCATCTTCAGGAGATTGCCCACCTTCAAGGCTTATCCTTCTTTCCAACCAACACACCCCTAAAGCCCTGGGGAGAACACCACACAATATGCTCTCCACTACAGCATGTGCAACTAATAGTTTTGTTCTGTACGGACAAGCTGCACTGATCCAGCAAAAATATGAACAGAAGCATGGCAGAAGTGTGGGATTGCTGAATTTACTTTTGCATGCTTTGGTTTTTATAGGTTTTATTATAAGTTAGAATAGCCCCTTTGTTA